>LPNX010069555.1:53662-69257 GCA_001517045.1 Pseudotsuga menziesii
CTCAGAGGTATGGTAGATGGTATGGATGGTGGTATTATATGTGTATCAACCTAAAAATATTCTTCTAAATCAGAATCCAAAGGATCACATATAAGCATATCAATAGACTCATGGGAATACACTGGTAATGAATCCTCTGTATGAAAGGAGGAAAGAATGAGATGTTCACAATCTTCAAGAAGGCTCTGAGTATTGATGCCAAGAAAAAAGGAGGATATTATGAAGCACATTATATCAAGTAAGGTAAGTGGTATGACAAAAATAAGGCTTGATGTGGCTAAGCAAACATCCTGGAAGTCACTGGGTTGCGCACCATCAATGAGAGAGGTATGCAAGAGGTGTGAAGAATCTTGCACATAGATATCAGAATCTAAGATAGGAGATTGAGAGAACAATGAATGGGTTATAGGATCATAATCAATATCAGCAGCAGATCCATATGTTACTTCTTTTTCATCAATAGTATCACAAGAAGAAAAATCACCTTCAAGAGACACAGAAAAAGATGGCTTTTCAATATTTGCTTCTTCATTGAAGGAGGAAGCATTCGAATGAAAGAGGGCAGCAGAAACATTAACTATATGAGAAAATTATTCATCATTATCAACTTCATCAGAGAATGTAGAGGCCAAGAAATCTTGAGAAAGAGAACAAGAGGAGATGCTAGGTTCGCTCCATGCTTCATCTTCAATTTCCTGCAAACCAAAAGCTTTGTCCAAAAGTTTCCAAAGCTCAAATGGAAATTCAGCAGAATCTATGAGATGATATATATTTGGAGAAATTCCCAAACACATAATTCCATAATCTCTATCACAATTATTTATCCAATCAATCTTCTCTTCATAAGACTCAGGTTCACTCAATGCACCAATGGAGACATCAAAGAGACATTGCCTCTTCAAGTATGCACTCATCTTTGGATTCCAATCAGCATAGTTGAAAGGAGATAGTAGAGGAACTTTTGAATCCATATTGAAGTTGTTGATATGCTCTAAGAGATACTCTCTGCAACCTACAAAACAAACTAGGAGAAAATCTTATAAGCTAGACAAGCTCTTCTTCAGAGAGGGATAGAAGACTGGAAGCGCTCCTCAACTCTGTAGAACTTGATAAAACCTATAGCTCTGATACCATGTAGAAATAATAGATCAATGCTATGTGCAATTATTCTAAAAATAAGCATAGGAAATAGATCTTTCTACTAAGAATTCTCACAAGCATACATAGGAAAAATAGAGAGAAGAAAAGAGACTGAATCACATGAATGAAGAGATGAATATTTGTGTGTATCCTTCCATTGAATAATTATGAATAATAGTTTACATAAATAGTACATCCCTCATATGACAATTGAATTTTATGGAAACAACTCATAAAGCTCAAAAAGGTTGACTTACCAAAATATAGCAAACCCCCATAGGTGGATAAAGCACTTGCTAAATCTATCAAGGACCTCACGAGTTGGAAAAAGAATGAGTGAGTTGTCAAGGATATGGAAATAACATGCTAATCCTATAAAATGGAGAAAAACTAATGGAGGATGGGTTGGAAACAAAAGCTCCCAGTTTCCTAGTTGACTAGCTTTTATCTTATCCATATAAAAGCAGGAAAAAACAGAAAAAGCAGAATCTGCTGTAAAGTCCTGTATACTAATTTTGGATCAACCCAGAATCAAAAATAAATCATTCCTAGGATATAGATGGCATGTATTGAATTTAAGGTGCAAGTGGATGCCAACTAATTAAGCTAGTGGGTGAATAATTAATCATATAATGATTAATTATTTTATCCTAAGTTGTGAGTGGGTTTAATATATTCCAACATAAACAAAGACCCTTATGAAATGAATAACATGAAAAACATGTTACAAAATATTTCTAATGACATGGTAGATATTAAAAGAGCTAGCAGTGATAATCAGGTGTACAATAGAGGTTTGGCCAAGCCACCGCTTAGAATACCTTACCATCCTCCACAAAATAAACCTCCTCCAAACCCTGGGGAGACACTCACCTCTGATGAGATCTATTCTATATTAAGGCCTTAAATTCCACAACTCAAACTATGCATGATGGGACTAGACAAGAAGTTAAAGAGACAATTCCTCCCACGAAAGAACAATATCCACATATAAATAATGTTAATTTTTTTTCAGAGCTACCAATGGAAGAGGAGGAGGAAGATACTGAAGCTGTATTTGATTTGTAGAATTCCTACAACACCAGAATTAAAGGTTTGACATCACAGGATAATCCATTGTCAACATCTTCTCTAAATACAGGTAATGTAGTACCACCAAAAGAAAAGGTAATTCCTGAAGTCGAGTATAATTTGGTATATGATTTAAAGAAGGCTAAAGAAAATATTTCTATTTTTGAACATCTCAAAATACCATCCATTAGAGAAAATTTACCTAAGAATAGAGTTTTAAATAAATCTAGAGAAGCTCATAATCATAACTTGGAAGTTTGCACAAATCCTGATGCTTAGAATTATGGTACAAAAAGGGCCCCACCTTTTTTGCTAACTTTTGAGAATTTTAACAAAAACGTCCATAATTGCATGATTAATTCAGGGGCATCATCAAATGTTATGCATGTTTCTATGTGTAGAAATTTAAATTCAACTTGGTAGTCTTGTCCTACTCAAATAGTTTAGTTAGAAATATCTAGAGTAAAGATCCTAGGGGAGCTCAAGAACTCCCTTTTAACATTGTCTGTGGACCCTAGAATACATCAGACAGTGGATATTGTAGTAGCTTATGTTCCTGAGACATATGGTATGTGGGTGAGTAGAGACTGGTCTGAGAAGCTGAAGGGATAATTTCCTACCGATTGGTCCCATTTGTGGCTGCCATATAATGGAAGGCGTAATCAAATTAAGATAAATAGGGATCCTTTCATGAAACAGATAGTCACGGATCTAAATGATATAATTGAACCCACGGTCTTTGTGAACACAACCATTGAACACTACACCCTCGACTCTTACTTTGGTGTTTTTCTTGTTGACTCTTCCCCTAATAAGAATTGATAGACTCTCAGAAATCGACAATTGTAAGGTTATCCCATTTTCTGGAGAAATTGTACATAATGTATATAATCTCAATACCAATTTTTAGATTAGATTTTTCATCTTCACTTTTTTTAATGGATCTAAATCCAAAGATGGCGTCAATGTAGGTTGTGTACTCATGGATCCTGAGGGTTCCAAATGGATGATCGATTGCAGACTAGAATTTGAGTGTACCAACAACATTGATGAATATGAAGCTCTAGTACAGGGGCTCAAGAATCCAATAGACTTGGGAGCACAAATCATTCAATGTTATGGAGACTCTAAAATTATAGTCAAATAGGTGAGAAACCAGATCCATTGTTTATCTCCACATATTTTGAATTATCAGAAGTTACTTAGGGACATGACAGGCTCATTTAAATTCTTTAACATTAAATATGTCCAAATTGGTCCATGTCCATAAAAAGAGTGGAGAAATGAGACTGTGTGTAGAATTTTGAAATTTGAATAGAGCATCTAAAAAGGACAACTACCGTGTTCCATAAATGGAATAAATCTTGCAAAGAGTTTTGGGTGCATATTTTTTTTCTCTGCTTGATGGCTTTTCAGGATACAATCAGGTTCTGGTCATGACCTCTAACCAGCTTAAGAATTCCTTCAAAACACCCTCGCACACTTTTGACTACAGGAGAATGCCTTTTGGGCTAATTAATGCTAGTGCAACATTCCAGAGAGCTATGGACATAGATTTTAGAGGTTTGATGCATAATTATGTTGGTGTTTACTTAGATGATATATCTATTTTTTCAAAAAAATGGCATGATCATTTGTTTGCATTAAGGCATGTTTTTGAAAGATGTAAAAAGTATGGCATTTCTTTGAACCCTAAGAAATCAGTTTTGCAGTCACAGAAGAAAAAATTTCGGGATTTATTGTTTCAAAGGATGGAATAATAATTGACCCAGAGAGATCTGAAGCAATTGCAAAAATTGGGCTCCCTAGCTAAAATAAATCCATGCAATCCCTTCTGGCAAAGATTAATTTTGTTAGGAGGTTTGTCCTCAATTTTGTGCAAATTGTTAGACCTCTTCTGGACATGATCAAGAAATATGGTGTGTTTAAATGGTCTAACATCCAAAAGGATGTGTTTGCTGACATTAAGAATGCTATAATGGATTCTCCTGCATTGATGCCTCCCAATTTTATAAAAGATTTTATTTTGGATACTTTCACTACTGATGTTTATTATGCTACAATGCTCACTCAGAAAAATGCACAGGATGTAGAGATACCGGTTTCTTTCCTGAGTTCTACATTTAAAGGGGACGAGTTAAATTATACATAGGTGGAAAAAAAATCTTATTTTGTTTATAAATCTGTGAATCATTTCAGGACTTATTTGTTGAATTCAAAGACAAAGGTCATCATCCCATACACAACCATAATAAATGTGTTGATCCAAAAGGATTTAGAAGAAAAAAGAGCACACTAGATGATTGCGCTCCACGAGTACGATTTGGATATTAATCCTTCCAATATGGTCAAATGATAGGGCTTATGTTTACTAGAAGCCCAATAAAATAACCCAAAGTAGGAACAACAATGGATTCAAGAGGAATACATGTGTGTTGACTATTGACATTATTTTTGCTACGTCATCAGAATGGTATGACGATATTTTTTGGTTTATCCCACAATACTGAGATGGGGGGTGAATCAGTATTTGTTATTTTTTACTTTAAAATACACAAATAAACAATCAACACAAATTTTATCATGGAGACCTCAAATGAGTAAACCACCAACACAAAATCATTAATAAGATGAACTTACAAAATTATTTATCTGCTGCAACATAAAGGATGTAGATACACCCTAAATTTTTCCTGCAAGTACATACTGGGATGCTACAAGACCCCTATGGTTTTTATGCTTGCTTCAACAGACAAGGATGCTATGACACCCTATTCTCCAGCTACGAATGGAAGGAGGCTATGACCCCATGCAGACCTGTGGCCTACCCTAGCACCACCCTACCACCCTAGAATGATTTTCTCAGTCCTTTTTAATAGTTGAAAAAATATTCACTTTGGACTCTATCAGAATTTCTAATAGAGACACCTTCTTCTTTACACATTCATTCAATAAATACCTTTTACCTATTACCTACCAATGCATCTCTCCATAGTTTTGTTCTTTTGTTTTGGATCGTGACTATTTACTTATAGACATAACTCTTCATCATATACCCATTTGACAGTCGCATCATTTCATCGTTATGTTTCAGCAAACGTACCGTTTCCTTCTTCTCACAACCCAGATTTCATTTCCGCGGATCTGTTTATCGTTTTCTGATGCTTCTACAATCTTCTTCTCTAGATACAGTCCAGACCATTGATATTATGCGCAAATATATTTGGACTGTTGATCTACTCTAAATATTTCCTTTTGAAATCATATTTCTAAATCAAGTTCCTATTTTGATGATTCCCCACTATTGATATTCATCAGGCTTCTCCATGAGCGTCGATTTTCATATTGCGATATGCGGGATGCAACAATTCCAAACATCATATCTCGACTTTGCACAAACTTCTTTCCACATTTCATTTTCTGAACCGTTAATCCATTTTAGAGGAACTAATTTCACCCATCTAATCTCTCCATATTGTAGGATGCGAGATGTGAGATGTAACATTTCCCAAAATCGTATCTCAACTTTCCGCAATTCCCTTTCCACATTTTTCTTCTGCATGGTCGATCTCTTTTGGTGGAACTAATATTTGTCGTTTGATCTTGATATTTTTTGGAACTTCATCCTCACACTTATCTTTTGTGGAAATGGTCCTTAGCCGTTAGATCTTGTGCAGGATGCTTCCTGGCCGTCAATTTTAGATCAAATTCGGATCTCATTATGACTTTGTAGATCTACACGATTTCTTTGCAGAAATCCTCTACGACTACTTGTAATAGTTTTGTCATTCATACTTCATCTCTACTTCCACTTGAACTTATGTTCTTTGTTTCATTAACCATTGGTTACATCATACCGTCGACACTATCTTGGAAGTCTTTAGATTAGTCATTCATCTCATATGTGTCATGCCACATTCTCAACTATACCATGCCATGCCATCACTACCTTAGTATTTCATTGAGTTTGTCATGCCATCATACCCACTGGTTATTCCTTTTTCATTATTGAACATTTTTGACATAAATGACAACTAAATACTCAACAATCTCCCCCTTTGGAATTGATGGCAACCTCTAACCATTCACCTCCTTTAACAACAATGACAAAGGAATATTTCTGTCTAACATATCCCCTTGTCAGTATTTCTCCCCCTGAGATTAAGCTTTCTCATCTTAGTACTTTTGTAACGAAATTACTCCCATTTTCTATCTAAGACGCTCAGAGGCTTCCTTAGGTAGTGGTTTGGTGAAAATGTCAGCAATATGTTCTTTTGTGTCAATGTACTCTCATTTGATATATTTTTGAGATACTTGTTCTCTTAGATAGTGATACTTGATTGGTATATGTTTTCTCTTAGAATGCATGATTGGATTTTTAGACATATTTATAGCACTAGTTTTATCACAGTTGATCACTATTGGATTTTCATATTTTGTAAGTAGATCTTCTAGGGTTTGTCTCATCCAAATAACCTGAGTGCAACATGAGGTGGCAGCAATATATTTTGCTTCTGCTGTAGAGAGTGAAAAGGAGGATTTTTTTTACTTGACCATGATACTAAACAATTTCCTAGAATTTTTTTTGCTCCACTAGTACTTTTTCGATCGTCAACACTTCCTACCCAATCTACATTCGTAAACTCTTTCAAGGTAAAGTCTTGTCCTTTCGGGTACCATAAACCATACTCCACAGTACCTTTTAGATATTTAAAAATCTTTTTAACTGCAGTTATATGTGTTTCTTTGGGAGCTGACTGGAATCTAGCCACCAATCCAATAGCTTACATCACATTTGATCTTGTGGCTGTCACATATAGCAGAATGCCAATCATGGATCTAAACATGGTATGATCTACTTCCAGAGATTCATCATCCTTACTTAGCTTACAACCAATGGCCATAGGAGTACCAACAGGTTTGGAATCTTCCATTTTAAACTTTTTCAACATATCTTTGATGTACTTAGTTTGAGAGATGAAAATTCCTTCATCTTTTTGGTAGACTTGCAATCCCAAGAAGAATGTTAATTCTCCCAACATTGACATTTCGAATTCTTAAATCCTCATTTCGAAGGCAAAGTATACACTTAGGATTTGAATATTGCTTCCAAAAATGATATCATCCACATAGACACAACAATGATCATAATTTTATCTTTGATTTTTAGATAAATATTACTTTCAATGACTCCTGTTTTAAAACCTTGTTGTTTCAAGTAACTATCTAGTCTTGAAAACCATGCTACTGGATCTTGTTTGATACCATAGAGTGCCTTTTTCAGTTTACAAACATAACCTTTGTTTTTAGATAAGAGAAACGCTTCAAGTTGTTCAACATACACTTCTTCTTCTAGTTTTCCATTCAGGAATACATACTTAACATCCATTTGATATACTTTGAACTTTTTATGGCATGACAATGCTAAAAACATTTTGATTTCTTCAAGTGGATCTATAGGAGCATAAGTTTCTTCAAAATCAATACCTTCCACTTGGGAATACCTATTATAGACCAGTATTGCTTTGTTCCTTATTACTTTTCCATCTTGATTGATTTTTTTTTTGAAAATCCATTTGATTCCTACAATGTTCTTATCTTCAAGTCTTGGGACAAGTTCCCAGGTCTCATTTTTCTCAATCTGATCTAGTTCTTCATTCATGGATTCGACCCATTCATCACTTTTGCTAGCTTCTGTAAATTTCTTGGGTTCTAATATTGATAGTAGGGATTTTTCAACATCTGGTAGTTGTCTTCTTGTTTTGACTCTAGCATTTTTATCACCCATGATTTGTGACTCAGGATGATCCTTTTGTACCCTTCTGGAAGGAGTTTTAGTGTCAGGTCTAGGGAAGTACTCATCATCTTCCTATGTATCTTTTTTCTCTTTTTATTCTACTTCGTTATGAATGCTCTTGTCCTTTTGCAAATATTTTATTTCATCATCGCACATATTTTCAACACTGTCCAATTTTTTCTCTTTCCTTGGTTTTATATCATCTACTTTCACATCAACACTTTCTAAAATTTTATGTAACCTTTTATTGTAACACCTGTATGGATTTTTGGTGGATTGGTATCCTAAAATTATTCCATCATCAGTCCTGGAGTCAAAATTTCCAATTTCATCCTTGTTTCTTTTAATGTAACAGTTACTACCAAACACTTTAAAATATTTGATTGAGGTTGGTCTTCCATACCACAATTCGTAGGGGTATTATCCTTATTTAATCTGAGTTGTCCTCTTAAGTGTGTAAAAAACTGTGTATACACCTTCTCTCCAAAATGAATCTGACAGTTTTTCTTCATTGAGCATAGTTTTGGCAGCTTCTTGGACTGTTCTTTTTTTCCTTTCAACAACCCCATTCTGCTGAGGAGTTTTTGCAGTTGAAAATTGCCTCTTAATCCCATGACCTTCACAAAACTCATTGAATTTATTTGAGGTAAATTATCCTCCATTATCTGATCGAAGACACTTGATTTTCATGCCAGACTCATTTTCAGCCATTTCCTTGAAGATTTTAAAATTTTCAAAGGATTCTGATTTTTCCTTGAGAAATGCCACCCAGGTCATCCTTGTGTAATCATCAATGAGCAACATCAAATAGTGACCTCCTTGAATACTTTTAGTTCTGGTTGGTCCAAAAAGATCTGTCTGTATTATTTCAAAAGGGTGTGAGGTCATATGTTCTTTTATTTTAAAATTGGTTCTGGTTTGTTTCCCATGTTGACAATGTCTGCACACAGATTTTATAGGAACTATAATTTTAGGTAGATCTCTTACAACTTCCTTCATGCTTATTTTGGAAATATTGTCAAAACTTAAATGTCCCAACCTTCTATGTCATAACCAACTTTCATTTACCATTCTTAAGTAACATTGTTTCTCATTTTCCAATATGTATACATTGTTTGTATTTCTCATAGCAATGCCAACAACCTTTCCTGATTTCTTATTCTTGATTTCACATTTTTCTGAGTCGAAGATGCAAATGTGTCCTTGGTTGCATGTTTGACTTACACTAAGAATATTAGGCTTGAGGTTTTTAGGAAAACATTTTCTTCTTTGATCCTACTATTGACAACAGTTGTTCCTTTCCCGATTATTTTGGAGGACAAGTTGTGTCCAAAAGTGAATTTTACCTTATTATCTTTTAGTGTTATGAATTTTCTTGGGTCACCAGTCATATGTTTTGAACAACCACTGTCCAAGTGCCATAATTTTTGTCTTTCAGTTGCACATAAGCAAATCATGGAAGTTTCCTTTTCTTCCTTTTCTCTCCAATATCTTTCTTGTTTGGTGTTCTGAGATTTAATTGCAACAGTATTTCTTGTAGGAGTATTCAACTTACAATATCTAGCCATATGTCCATGGTTATTACACTTATAACATTCTATGTCATATTTTTGGAGTAATGTAAAAAGATTCTTATCTCCCTTCGACTTATTACTTGATGACTTCTTTTTGTAGTAAAAAACCTTTCTTACAGTTCTGCAGTGTAAGGCTTTATGACCAAAATTATTACAAGAAAAGAAATGACCTAAAAATATCTGTAGATATCTATTTGGTCTCTTGGGTGCTATATTATTTCTATTTTTATCTTGAGAAATTAAGTGAGCTTTCTTGCTTCTTTCCTTTTAGCTAGAGTCTTTAGTACTTCGGCATAGATTTTCTTACTTCCTTCTCGATTTGTGACAGGAAAACTCTCTGGCTTCTTTTATTTAATGAACCCCAAACCAGACCAATCACCTGATGGTCTTTGGCTACTCAGAATGTCATCTAGAATACTTGAGCTATTCTCAAACTTTGATTTGATAGATCCTTCATCAAGATTTCTCTTGAATTGCATTATTTCTTCTGCAAGATTTTCAGACTCCTGTATTCTTCTTTTGAGCTATAGGTTTAGGTCCTCCTTAATCCTTTTGGAATCTAAGAGTTGAGCTTCCAATTGACTAATGATAATATTTGACTGTCGATTATTTTTCCTACATTTCTCAAGTTCTTCAAGGGCGTTAACAAGTTCATCTCTTAGATCTAATTATCCTTCTATGTCTGAGTCACTATTTGAGTCTTGAGTGTCTAGGCCCATAAATAAAACTTCAATTTCTTCAACTTCCCTTCCATCTTAATATTCATTGTCATCCATGTTGTAAATAATTTTCTTCTTCCCATAGGTTTTTTTCTTGTTTCCTGGTTTAACCATTTTGAATTTCGGGGTTTCTTTTTCTTCATTCTCGTCTTGTTTAGTGTAGGTGCATTTAGAGGGAAAATGTCCAATCCTTCCATAGTTAAAACACTTTAAAGGTAACCTCCCCTTATACTTTCCAGTCCCTCTCTCAAGTTTATTAATAAAAAAGGCTTCCTCATAATTTGGATTTTCTAATTGATTTTTTATGGGGGCTTTAAAAGCTACCACTTTTCTTGAAGATCCATTTTGTCCTGTTCTCATCTCATGTGCAGTGAGAATTCCATGTAACTCATCCATTGTCACCTTTTTAATTTCATATTGTACTTCTAAGGTGGATATCTTAAGGTCATATCTCATTGGTAATGTTCTTAGTACCTTGCTTACCACTTCTTTTTATTCCCGAAGGCCTCTAATCACATTAACAACTTCATCTACTCGAAGAAGGTATTCCCCACCATTACCTTCTTCTTTCATTTTAAGGCTTTCAAATTGACCTCTATAAGTTTGAAGCTTGGATTCTCTGACCTTAGATTCTCCTTCATAGATAATCTTCAATTTGTCCCAAGCTTGTTTGGCAGATGTGCATTGCATAAATTTAGTAAATAATGAGTTTGTTAAGCCACTTAAGATTGTGTTTAGGGCTTTGGAATTACCTTTGTATTCACCTAGTTCAACTGTTTCCGTAGGGTATTGGTTTCCTATATTACATTCCTTTTCTGTTGCTACCCAAACCTTCCATCCTAGGGGCATCAGATGACACTTCATTCTTACACTCCACTAAGCATAATTTTCTTCGGTAAATAGTGGAGTTTTGTTGGTGGCCAATCCTTCTTTTTGATCCATTGTGGTTTTTGGATGGGATCTTCCTTCTAGTGGTTAAGTTGTTGTGAAGGAATATTCTTTGATACCAATTGTTGGTTTATCCCACAATACTAAGAGGGGGGGTGAATTAGTATTGTCAGTTTTTACTTTAAAATACACAAAATAAACAATCAACATATATTTTATCGTGGAAAACTCAAAAGAGAAAACCACCAACACAAAATCATTAATAAGATGAATTTACAAAATTGTTTATCTGCTGCAATAGAAAGGATGTAGATACACCCTATATTTTCCTGCAACTACAGACTAGGATGCTACAACACCCCTATGGTTTTTATTCTTGCTTCAACACACAAGGATGCTACAACGCTCTGTTCTCCAGCTAGGACCCTCTATAGACCTGTGTCTTTACCTAGCACCACCCTGCCACACTAGACTGATGTTATCAGTATTTTAGAACAGTTGAAAAACAATTCAATTTGGACTCTATCAGACTTTCTAATAGAGACACCTTCTTATTTACACATTCATTCAATAAATACCTTTTACCTATTACCTACCAATGTATCTCTCCATATGTGCATTATTTCATTTTCGATAATGATTGTTTACTTATAGACATACCTATTCATCATCTACCCATTCAACACTCACATCATTTCATCCTTAACTTTCAGAAAACATACCGTTTTGTTCTTCTCACAACCCAGATTTCATTTCCACAGCTCTGTTTATCATTTTTTGATGCTTCCGCAATCTTCTTCTCTAGATACACTCTGGACCATTGATCTTATGCCCTAATCTCTCCGGACTATTGATATACTCTAAATATTTCCTTTTGAAATCGTTTTTCTACACCAAGTTCTTGTTTTGATGATTCCCCACCATTGATCTTCAGCAGGCTTCTCCATGAGCGTCGACCTTTAGATTGCAGGATGTGGGATGTGGGATGTAACATTTCCCAACATCATATCTCAACTTTCCGCAAAATTATTTCTGCATTTGTTTTCTGAACAGTTGATCTCTTTTATCGGAACTAATTTCACCCATCCGATCTCTCCAGATTGTGGATTGCGAGATGCGGGATGCTGGATGTAACATTTCCCAAAATCATATCTCGACTTTTCTCAATTCCCTTTCCGCATTTTTCTTCTGCACCATCGATCTCTTTTGGCAAAACTAATCTTATCCTTCCGATATTGATCTTTTGTGGAACTTCAACCCCCTTCCTATCTTTTGCAGAACTAGTCCTCAGCCATTGGATCTCATACAGGATTCTTCCTGTTAGAATATAATCCGTCAGGATTATTGTAAATAAATAATTAAATAGGAATTTGAATAGTTTCCCGGGAAGGTGAAAAGGTTGGTTCTCAACCGCCTCATTGTAATCTATAAATTAATGTTTTAGTCGTGAATAGAATATTGAATCGGGAGTTATTACCAACAAGTGGTATCAGAGCAGGTTGTCTGCCATAACTCCTGTTGCATTTCTGCCCATTCCTGGCATTCTGCTTTCCAGTCCATTGCCAGACTGCTCCATCAGTATGCCAGTGGAGTCGCATGCAATGTATGCGTTACTCCATTACTCCATCTACCTGAGTTTATTCTTTGCTAGAATTATGTGTGATACCTAACCCTAATTTTTCTGTGTATTGCTAGCTTCGCCTCCTCATGTTCTTCTTTCTTGTCTGCTGCCGCTCCCTTCTTGGGAGGAAGTCTCTGTACTCTTCAATCATTAAATATCTTTCGGAATTGAAGAATTGAAGTTGGTCTGGAGTAAGAGACCCAACACTAACGGCCTGGTTTCTATGATTGAAACGTACGAGACCCCAATTCAACAAAATTAATTACGAGCGTAAAAGCTACGCTTCATCATCGAGACCGACTTTCCCCGGACAAATAAATATTATTGACGTCGCATTTTTATGCTTTCTCGGCCAGCCCTACTGTGATGGGACTCGAGTCTGGTCTCTCTCTCCTGTATAAATGAAAATGGGTGAAAACAGATGACCCTTCAATACATAGAGATAAATCACTAATGCTGTACATATCCTGCATGAAGGCTGCGATTTGAGATTGTGAGTCTTGACTTTGGATGAAGTTGATTGTGTGGACTGCGTTGAAGGCCTGTTGAAGGCTGCGATTTCTCTGCATAACTTTGAAGACTGCGTGGAGGAGAATGCTGAACCGTGACTGATATTTGATGATAATACACTGTGTGATTGCATACTGGTGATTGATAATATGCTGCGCTGTGTATTGCAATCTGCCACTGAAGAGAACCCTTGGTTCTGCTGCGTGGAGGAGTTGAAATGCTTGTGGAGAACCTGCTCGTGGAGAGACTGCGTCTTAATGGAGCTGCCTACATTTTGAAGAATCCCGTTATGAGGAGTCTGTACATTGTTTTGTGGAGATGCGTTGAGATGAAACCCTAATTCTGGCTGGAGCTGCGATTTGCCTGAAAACTGCGTTGATCAACCGGTGGTGTTCTTGATTGAAGCTGCGTGCAATCACTCAGCTACGTGGAGACCTGCGTGGAGTATGCTGCATGGAGGCTGCATTTGCTACTTTGTGACTGCATATTTTTTTTTGTGCTGTCTGTGACAGTTGGATACTACATAAAACCTAGATTTACCCTAGATTTTGGGTGAAGTTTGAAGTGAAGATTCACGCCCTCAACTGCGTGGAGTCTGTAAACGTTTTCATGTTGCTGGTATATATATGAAACTGGATTGTGCAGTGAAGATTCAAGCCTTGTAACGGTGTAAGCTGGTGATTATTTTCAGTGTGTTTGGTAAAGATTCCTCCTGGAAGTGGAGCTGCGACCTGTGCTGCAGGTTTTTTTGTTGTGTATAATCATCTAAACGTTGGGTTTTCTCCTTCGATCTGCAACTGTGCGCTGGAGAAATAATATGCATTGATCATATATATATATATATATGTGTGTGTGTGTGTGTGTGTGTGTGTGTGTGTGTGTGTTGATCATATATATGCTGCGTGAATTTTGAAGTGAACCCTAATTTCTTTTGAAGTAAACCCTATTTTTTTGCAAAGTCTGGTGGTATTACTGGAATTGCAGGCAAGAAACGATCATGGTCAAATAAAAGATCACGACAGTAAAGAGGTGGTGTTATAAAACACCATTGTTCTTGATCAGATACCTACCTTGGGATCTGCCATTATCATATGTAATTTCTTTCCAACTTCATCCATTGCGTGCGTGAGAGACTGCTGCTTGCGTGGAGCCCGAAGGTGAAGCTTGAAGACACTGTGAAGATTGCAGCGTGGTATTGCTGTCACAAGAATTTTTTCTCGTATTCAACTATGGGGAGGTAAAATGCTTTGTATTCTGCATTGAAATTATTCATTGGGAAATACATAAACCCTAATTTCTATGCATGGAGTTTAAGTGAAAAATCTGCAAATATTTTCATTTGCATTGTTTGAAAGAGGACTGTGACTTATGTATATGAGATACTGAAGACCTATCAGTGAAGAAATAATGTATGTTGGAGAGTGCTGCGATTTTTGCTGTGTATTTGTTGCTAAATACTGAGTTGTATGCTGTTGAAGACTGCGTTGTATGCAACACTACCTGCGTTGGAGATTGCTGTGTTGCTATAGCCAATTGAAGACCTTCTTGAAGACTGATACTGAGACTGCTATATTGCATTGTGATACTGAGACTGATATTATTTGTATTGAAGAAGCTTGTGTATGCTATAAACTTGCATTGTATTCACCTTGGCAGAGACTGTAGACCTGCAAGGTTATTTTTTCATTTCTCCTTGTCATATCAAGTTTATTATTGTAAATTACAGTAACGGTTGTAAAGATGCACTCTTTGGCATCTAGTATTGGTGCTGCCCTAGCTGGCAAAGACCAATCCAAAGACCCTTCCAAGGGAGATTGCAGAAAAAGAGGACGAGGAAGAAGAAATTTCAGAGGCAGACGGGGCAGAAGCAAAAGATCAGATTTGCAGTGCAAACGTTGTGAAAAGACTGGGCACACATCAGATCAGTGTTGGGCTTCATGGGAATCCATCAAAGACAAGCACAACCAGAAGAAAGATGACCAAGATGCTAGTAAATTTTCTGATTCTTGTATTGTTGCACATTGTAATCTTATATTTAATGAAATGACTTCTCTTTCATCTTACAAAGATTGTTGGCTGCTTGATACTGGTGCAACATCACACATGACATTCAGAAAAGATTGTTTTGAAGAAATTAATGAAACAATAGATGGCATAGTTTACTTTGCAGATAACTCAAGTATTAAACCAAAGGGAATGGGCACCATTCGACTGAAGATGCCTGGATTCCCTGATTTCTTGTTGAAGAACGTTCTCTATCTTCCTGAGTTGCAGA
>LPNX010069555.1:71956-117578 GCA_001517045.1 Pseudotsuga menziesii
CTTCCTAACCATAGATTTTATATCGAGTTCATATCTCATTATGACTTTGCGTATCTACACGATTTCTTTGTGGAAATCCTCTATGATTGTTTCTAACAGTTTTTTCATTCATATTGCATCTCTACTTCTGCTCGAACTTCTGTTCTTTGTTTCATTAACCATTTTTTACATCATACTGTTGACACTTTCTTGGAATTCTTTATATCAGTCATTCATCTCATATGCGTCATGCCACATTCTCAACTATGTCATGCCATGCCATCACTACCTTAGTCTTTCACTGATTTTGTCCTTCCATCATACCCACTGGTTATTCCTTTGTCATTAGTGAACACCTTTGACATCAATGACAACTAAATAATGAACAATATTAAATTTTATCTTACTCACAGGTATGCCCCTCCAACCCTCAATTTCAAGAAGCATAGCACATTGAGATTGAAATAAATGCCTTATCAAATCATTGATAATTTGTTGTTATGAAAAAATTATTATGGTTTCTTCTCATGTTCCTTGAAAAAATAGAAGCTGACAAACGTTTGGTTGACATGCGTCCAGGACCCATGGGTGGACACTTCTCAGGAGAAATGATAGCCCATAAAGTTTTAAAATAAGGATACTATTGGTCCACATTATTCAAAGATGTGCATAACTTTGTCAGAAAATGTGAGCCTTGCCAAAGATGTGCTGGAAACTTGAAGAAGCTAGCCTTTTTCCTTCAACTTGTCACTATCCAGTATCGATTTCAACAAGGGGGACTGGATTTTGTTGGTCCTATTACTCCTCCCTCTGCATTGCAGCATAAGTACATTTTGACTACAATAGATTATTTTACTCAATGGGTAGAAGCAATCCCCCTTAAGGTCTCTAATACCAACTCAGTTATATCCTTCCTAGAGAGTAACATTGTTACCAAGTTTGGGGTGCTCAAATCTTTGGTTTTTGATAATGCATATTATTTTAATTCAATTGATCTCACTAAATATGCCCTTGAAATGGGATTAAAGTGAAATATTCTGCTAATTATTACCCACAAGGTAATGGTTTGGCAGAATCTTCAAACAAGAATTTCATCAATATTTTAAAGAAAATTGTGGCCACCAACCATAGATATTAGCATACAAATCTTTTTAATGCCTTATGGGAAGACCAAATCACTCGTAAGGTTGCTGTCAGAAATCCCCTATATTTCCTGGCCTATGGCAAAGAGTCTATCTTACCATAAAATATTCTTCTCCCATCACTACACATTGCACAATCTTGTTCACAGGATGATGAATCCTCTCCTCTATAGGATCAAATTGGGACTCTTCTTAAACTAGAAGAGGAGAGGGATAAATCCATGACAAGTATTATAACCACCAACAACTGGTAAAAAGATGGTTTGATGATAAGTCCTCCACGAGTCATGATTTTTTAGATTAGGGATCTGGTGCTAAAGTGGGACAAACCCCACAAAGTCAAAGGATACTATACCAAGTTTCGGTGTCTATGGTTAAGGCCATTCATTATTACATAATATATTGGCTCTGGTACTATCTGCTTACAGACATTGGAGGGTCTTTCTGAGTCTTATCAAATGAACATCCAACTCCTCAAGAAGTATTTGTCTTGAAGTAAGTTATTCTTACCTTTATATGGGTGTGGTTTTGATTGATTTTCTTTTGATTTTGTTTAGTTTGATTGATTTTTTGGGCCTTTTCTTTACAAAACATTGCATGCTTACAACCATCTAGTCGCACTTGGTAAAAGTGTCTTATCCTAGAAATTTTTAACGAGGGAATTTTAATTTGGATATGTCATAAATTTCCACTTGGTTTATACCTGAATGAGTATCTTCACGGGAATGCAATCCTGAATCTATGCTAACTTTTCAAATTAAATATTCAGTTCTTATGATCACTTTATTTATCTATCCTCATAATGGTGATCGAGTTTTTAGGAGTACTCTCCTATTCTTTCCAGGTGTTTTAATGATTATTGGCAGCATATCCTTAACAACTTCTTTAACCTGTATTATTTTCTGATCTCACTTGGATCACCTTGGAATTAATAAAATCACCCTAATAAGTGTAAGCTGTAATATGGGAGGTATTATCACAAGCCATCCTATCATGTTCATAGACATGTTCAGTGAATGACATTACTATCAGCTAGTTCCCAAGCCAGGGTAATGGCTTGCAGTTTGCATTTGTAAATTTTTTCTGTTGGTTTAAGATACATCTTGTTGTATTCAAGGATAGGGGGTCTTATCACAAGACACACTGGTCATGTTCATGGATCTTACATGGACTGCAATTACTAATAGGTGGTTACCAGGCCGTGGTAATTGATTTTGGTGTAAAACACAAAAGACAAGGAGTCTCTTGACGAAGCTAGCTTGTTCAGTTTCCAGGTAAGATCTGTGTGTGGAATTGTTCCTTATGATGGAAGTGGTATTTCTGCAACTAAGTTGTCATTTAAAAAAAATAGTTGTTGTATATATTCCTAATAAAAATCCATATTCAAGGTGATTACCGGTTTGATGATCATGAGATAGATCCAAGGTTTTTATCAGAATCTTATCTAAAACTTCCCTCATTACTGACATCTTGCTTGCAGGAATACCTTATTACTTTTAAGACTTTCTTATTTACTTAGTATCACTATCAGTGGTTATGGAATTGTGAGAT
This sequence comes from Pseudotsuga menziesii, assembly GCA_001517045.1. Lineage (NCBI taxonomy): Eukaryota > Viridiplantae > Streptophyta > Pinopsida > Pinales > Pinaceae > Pseudotsuga > Pseudotsuga menziesii. The sequence goes on from LPNX010069555.1 coordinate 74,629, forward strand.
GGAAATTGTATTTATTGTTATTCTAGGCATGGTTGTGTTTTCCCCTGAGTTTCTTGTTTGATTAATAACTGAAAAATATTTTTACACTGACATATATTCCTTGAAATATTTATGTGGAGCCACACAGAGATAACTTCTTTGCCCAACGAGTCACCATTTGTTGCTGGAAGCAACAAATCTCACTTTAAACTATTAAAATGGGAGCTCCAATATACTTTAATTGACTTTTAAAGCCATAATATTCTTATGGGAGTTTTAAACTATAAGTATTGTGTTTTGGACTTAATAAAATTTCCTTCTAAACCTTGTTTTTTTAGGTTTTGTGTATTTTGGAAGCTCCCTTTTCCTTTTCCACATATATTTGGGTTCCCGCAACCCGCATTCCACAATCCGTAATACATATTGCAGAAGTCCCTTTTTTGGAGGTCTTTCAAAAACATTTTTCCGCATCCTGCAACCCACACTTGTAGATTGCGGGATTTTTAATTTTCTTTCAATAAAAAGTTTGTATTTCTGCAACCTGCATTCTGCAAAGGTGGATTACGAAAGGCAGAAATCACTTTTTTCGAAATAAAACTGTTATATTTTGGTTCTGCATTCTACATTCCACAAAGGCAGATTGTCAAAGGCGAAAAAGTCATGTTTCACATGTTTTGTTATTATTTCGGTTCCTCCTTCCACATTCCTCCAAGGAGGATTACGAAAGGTGGATTGTCAATTACGGAACTTTAATAATTAGTCCTTAGTTTATAATTCCAGCTCCTCCTTCTGCATCCTGCAAAGGTGGATTATGAAAGGAGGAAATCATAAAATACAAATATTTCTGACTTTTTTTACTTCTGCATTTTGGTTTCCCGACTTGATCTTAGCCGTCCATATATGCCATATCTATGGCCTAGATCTATTTTGTCGTTAAGTTTTGGGTTCTTTAATCTATTTGAATTTATGAAATAGTCACCATTTCACTTGTATTTTTCATTAGAGGAAATTTGGGATCTAAAATCGGCCTTATAAGAAAATGTGCCAACAATAAATTTTGTGAGTTGGAATTCAAGAACCAATAAAATTTCAATAAAATGAGTCAACCATAATGGTTTAATTGACATATTTGTCATAAAATAAAACTACTTTTTTTGTTCATATTTTTGACATATATCCCTTTTTGTTTACTCATATTTCAGGAGAGAGAGCTCGTTGGATGCAAAATTTAATTCCGCATCCAATGAGTACCCACACTGCATACTTTTGATGGACCCCGCTACCCAAAAAATAAGAAATACCTGAAAAAATGTGATGATAACATCATCATCAAATTTTTTAAGGTATTTCTTATTTTTGGGGACCCCGCTACCCCAAAAATAAGAAATACCTAAAAAATGTGATGATGACATCATCATCACATTTTTTCAGGTATTTCTTATTTTTGGGGTAGCGTGGTCCATCAAAAGTATGCATTGTGGGTACTCATTCTATGCGGAATTAAATTCCACATCCAACAAGCTCTCCCACTTGGAATTTGAGTAAAAACACAGGGAGATATGTTGAAAATACGAACAAAAAAGTAGTTTTTTCATTCTTCCTCAAAAATTAATAACTATTATTTTATTATTTTAACTATTATTTTATCATTTTCCTTAGGAGGCCCATTTTGGACCTCAAATTTTCTCTAATGACAACGTTTGGATATTTTAATGTGGATTTTTATCACTTGAGCTTACAGTCTCTCTGGTCCTCAAGCTTCCTACCAGTAAGTGCTTGTCCTTCACGACCATTTTTTCTATTATTTCCAAACCATGGTTGCTAAATTTCAATCAAAAATTGCTTCCACAGTGTCAAGAAACACCAGGTTGAACAATGCTTTGTAGGAGGAAAATAGAAAAGACCCCAACGCCGGTATATTCACTAATCCCAGTGGGAGTGTATCTGAAACCCTTCACTTGGACTGGTCATGGATTTACTCCATTTTCGATAATGATGATTTTCCTACAATTCCCCATGACTAGCCTGTATATGCAAAAAATAGGATTTCTAATGTCCATTGCATTACTGCACGACCTCCTTTTATTCCCTACGTGGACCGAGTTAAGTGGGAATTGGATAATGAAAACCCTAAGGAAATATCCTTCGGTGACCATGTTCATACCCCAGTGGCCTCTTTCCATCCTAATGTTTTCTCTAGGGACTATGCACTTGGACCTACTTGACATCTTTTGAGCTCTAAATTTATCAATGAGGCCATGTCCTGATTTAACCTTGAAGAAGTGGTAAAATCCTCGATGGAAAACCCACCTGAATATGTCCCAAAGCCAACCAATTCTTATCATGTTTCCTGGTTTAAGGAACCCTTTTCTTTTTTTGTGGCCATGTTTTATCAGTTGTATGGATTTCCAAACTGTTCAATGTTCAAAGTTGAATGGGTTCATGTATCCCACCATATATTGCTTACAGGTGAATCCTTTAATTGGGCATGTATTTTATCTATCAATTTGAAAGAAGAAATTGAGAAATATCATAAGACCTAAGCCACAAGGAATTTTACATTCTATATGTCGGGTTATGTTATGGATGTTTTTTGTGCCACTTCTACTTTTCCAACCATGGGTTGGAATTGGAGTAAAAATGCGTCATAGGTACATATCTATTGCTCATATATGTGGGAGGACAACTTCGTTCCTCGAATTTATGATATTTGTGACTTGTTTCTAGGCTCAATGTACCACAAGATATTCAAGGCAGACGCTCCAGCTTTTCCTGAGAGAGCCAGAGCATTGATCACTTTACATGGTGATTGGTATGTCAAAGAGTATTTATCTTACATTAGAATTTGGTGCAGAAATATAGTTCACCTATTGCCTAGAATAGTCCCAGATCGAATGGTGTTACACGAGGTAGCATATCATATTGTGATCGATGGGGTTTTTCCCAAACTTGCACGGTCCAAAAGAAAGGCTTGGCCCAAATTTTCCTTGAACTTGGATTCTCTCTTTTATAAAATTTCAATCATGTAGTCGTCCTGGGTAAATAAATTGCTAGTATGAACATGGGGGAAACACCCAATAGGGTGCATGACCCTAATTCATATTTGGCCAACATCTTTGTGTAGGAGCATGCTACGTTTAAATATGCTCATCACGATGAACTTGATGACTCAAGATATAGAGTAGCTATTGATTTATGGTAGGAATTGAATAATATTGCTGACCCAAATGTTAAATCTCATCTCTTTAAATACCAAAAGGATCTCAAGGATTTTGTCCTCCATTACAGGCAGGTGAAACTCATAATAGAGGAGAACCTTCAGAGGAAGAATATGAAAAAGGAGGAAAAATATCAAGCAGCAAGCTCTTATGTTTCCCTTTCTATTGAATCAAAATACAAGGGTAAGGTTTTTATGGAAAATCCTGCAAGAATTCATCCTTCTTAGATGATAGAGAACCTGCAGAAAGGGTCAAAGTTCAATATAAATATTGAAAATATTAGATCATAGTCATATACACAAATAGAAGAGGTTGAATCTTAGCATAAGAAGCAGAAGACTCAACTCATTCTTGAACATGTATGGGTAAAAAAAGAACTAGTTGTTGATCCACAGACGATGCCTCGAGAAGTTCCTCGAGAAGAACAACTAGTGCCACCAGTCTAACTTGCTCCACAAGAACAAGTACCTATGCAGGTTCCTCCAATTCAGCAAGTGTAACCTCCACCTCAAGATGATATTGAAATTCATGAAATACATAGTGATTTGGAGGAAGAAAGTGGCCCTTCTTCTTTTCCTGTTAATATACTTACTTCCATGGCATCTTCTATCCCCAACACTCAGTTATCTAAGAATATGTTTGATTCATCACTTTCCTAATTTTCATTTTCTGAATTAAATTTATCCCCAATTCTTGAGGTTGCCACCAGCACTCCTTTGGTACTAATTGATGTACCTAGCTATACCTCCCATCTTACTTCACCTATTCCTTCAAACCCCTTAGCACCTCGCATTACTCCGACATCCCCACGTTCTCATTTTCCCCAATTAAAAATTCCTTCCATCTCTACAATTGCTTCCCCCCAAATTGATACACTTATCCTCACTTCTTCCTCATCATTTGCACCTATTTTCCATACCTCTTCTATGATCATTTCACCTATCAGAGTGGAAATTCTCATTTCCCAATATGAACCTAATCCCCTAGTCACTCCTCAAAAAGAAACCATCTCAACTTAAGAAGAGATGGAAGACTTTCGTGAGGATGTTGTAGTCTCCCTGGGAAAATATTTTTGGAGCAGAAAAAATAAAGCGGTGATGAAAAAGGGAACCAAGAGGACAAGGGAAGGCACAGTTAAATAGGTTCCTTCTCTCAACCAATTTATTTGGAATTCGGATTCCCCTGATATCAAGCAAGGGACTTTATATATAGAGCCTTCCATGGGGGATTTTGCAGGAGCCAACTTGTATTTAGTTTTACACGTGAATAAGGACCTTCTAGGTAAATAACAAGAGTTGTAGAAGACCAAACAAGACTTGGTAGTAGTTGAGGCACATCACAAACAAGAGGTCCATCTTCTTAAGGAAGAACATGAAGATAATTTTAAGCAGTTACAGAAGAATAATGATTATCTCAAGCAGCATCTTGAGAAATCATATGTTCTGAATCAACAACAAGAAGATAGGATTTATACCCTTGAGAAACAACTCAAGGACTCTTAGCTAGTTTCAGCTGCTCCCTCTTTCTCCAAACTAATAGAAAAAGATCTTAAGAAACTAACCCGTAAGGTCCATGATGAATTCTATCGGTCCATGGATAGTTTGTATAGAGGTTTCAATGAAATGCAGGAACTATATAATACATTTGAGCGTCAATCTCATATCCTTCAAGATCATAATATTCGCAGGAGAGAAGCAGCCAAGACCTTCGAAAATGTACTAGAATGGCATAATCACATCAAAGACAGACCACATGATTTGCCACTCATGGATAAACTTTAGACTAAGAAGACGGAAGCCATGATTGAGACCTGGGAAAGCATCTGCGATCATAGTGGGATCCATCATCAAATATGGACATGTGCCATGCAAACGAAGGTGGTTTGTTGTTGAAAATTTGCTCATTTTTCTGGACATGCCACCTTTGGATCCAATTTATCAGGCACTTCCCCAAAAGCTGAAATTGGAATAAATCGAAAGAAATTTCACTATAGCCAAGGATCATATCTACGACATCATGTAGCTTAATATGTAGGAAATCACTAAATGGATTGAGATACCCCATGTTGTGATGGTGAGAATACAGGTGTACCTCCAAGAGTGGAATAAGGTCAAAAAGAGGGAGGTTGTGTCCCAAATCTACAAAAGGGAAGTACACTTGGAACATGCCAAGTATCAAGAAGTAGAGGATCTGATGGACCTACAAGATAAGTGGCGTTTCGCCCTTGGAAATCCATGAAACCAAATTATCTTGTAATCCTACATATTGGGAAATTTCCTTTTTTGTAAATTTGGTAATATTATTTAAATGGAGGGTATTTGCCAAGTATAGGGGGGAGACTAAGGAAATTAATCCTAGGAGATATACAAGAGAATAGACTACCAAGCACATAATAGGAAACATTATGATGTTGTACTTTGTAATTTTTCACAAGTGAATAAAATTCCAATGTCATGTTATGCTATGTTCTATGGTTATTCATCAAATGTATTTCATGAATCTTAGTCTTTCATGCTTCTATCAGGAATATTGATTATTGCTTGTTGTTCTACTAATGTGTTGGTTCACGTATTTATTTTTCCTTATGATATTGACACATTGAATGTACGTTGAATGATTTTTTTTATTTGATTCACATGCTCTATTTCACAGCTACTGATTAGTCATTAATCCTTGATATTGATTTGTTAATTAATGTTACCTCTTGGACATCTTGTACATCTATAACATTTTGGATAAATCTTTGCAATTTTATTTGTTTAGATTTATTTGAAATTGGTTAAAGAGATTGATCTTGATTTACATTTCTCTACGTTGAGTAATTATTTTCTTCCTGCCTATTATATCTTACAACTGTCCTTTTCTAAAATCTGTTATACACCATGTTTAAGTTTTCTTGAACAAATAGCCTAGGAATCAGTTACTTTAAACCTTTCTCACTTTTCCTAAGAGTAGATCTTATTGATCTGAAAAACATTTGTGCCAGTGGAGGCCTCGTATCCATAAGATTTATTCATCCCAAACAACTCGTGGATAGAATCATCTCTACGTGGGATTGATTCGAAGCCTTTTTGGTTGGAATATTTCCTTCTGTTGACTTCCCTGTATATTTCCTGGCAGCGTACAAGCTCGGGCCGTCAACACACTTAGCGATGCACTTCCCGATTTGTGCCATGTCAAAGTACCATGAAGACCTAGATATTTTACACTCATCATAAGTGCGTATATATGTTTTTGAAGAATTTTCTTTTGACATGGATCCATTGTGTATATTCGTGTCCATGTGTGTTTATTGATGAGCATGGGTAGGCCTTCCTAAGGGAGATATTGTATATTTGATAAATTTCCTTGTTTGGCTTCCAGGTGTTTCTCCAAATTCTGCGCTTATGAATTAAATCATTTTCCATATTTCCTTGATTACTAAAGAGTATCAGTACAAAGAGTATCAATGTGAAGAGTATAATATTAAAATCAATGTATTTCATCCCTCATCATAGCTTCGGACCTCACACATTAATGGTCACTTGTTGACAATCAAATTAACACCCTTGAGAATGATGGTCTAAAAACATATATTTATTTCTCCTATAACATGAAGACTAGAATTTGGAAAACAATTGGGAGCTTTGATCTCTTATTTGACCACTGCTTTTGTAAAGGAAGATGTATGTGAAGAAAAAGGTTGCTCTAAATAATTTAATAACAAGACTACTTAAGCTCCAAAACTTAGTTTCCACAAGTCCTGAAGTGGAAAACATACATGGCATCTCTATTAATTGTCCTAAAATCTTAGAAATTCAAGTAAAATTCCTTAAAAACTAAGTAATGTGGGTTTTTTTGAAGAAATTAATCAAAATTCATCAAAAAATTTAATCTCACATTCATGGTTAGTGATTGGTGCACAAATACCAACTCTATATAAGAAAGGCATATGAAGTGAAGTAAAGGACAAAAAAATGCAAGCAAATGCATGCTCAAGGATTTGAAGGCTAGAAGGATTATTTTACATATCAAGATCTTGGTGATCAATGGAAAGGATGGATAATTGTGTTTTAAAGAAAAGGAGAAGGGAGTCACCTCCACAATTGGATTGTAAGAACTTTCTTCATATTTTCCATATGATGCAATTCTAGTTTCCCCTCAATTTTGAGTTTCAATCTATGTGTTTATTCTAGTTTTGAATTCAAGCTTTAGTAGATAGATTTCAATTTTTTCAAAGTTTTCCAAGTTCATAGAGGTAGAGCTAGAGGTAAGGAACTATCAAGAAAGTTAAAAATGGAGGCCTAAAGGCCATGGATACCTAAGAAATGGGATATTCTATAAGAGGCATGCTTCAAGAGGTTCTTTCCTTTCTTCCTATCCTCTTTAGTCTTTGAAAATGATTATGAATCTCAAGAAAAATTCAAATTGATGCATGTATTTATGTCAATTAGGACTCACCCACCTATAGTAAGGATACAGAATGTTGTAGACACATCCCTGCTACAATCTCTCAGAGATAGCTACCACCATTCTTGCTCCTTTATTGCACAATATATTCTATTTCCACCATTTAATAGAATATTTGTTTATTGTATCTTTGTTTTCATTGCAATATATCTGTGTTTATGATTCTATATTTGTTCTTTCATTTCGTTCTCACATAAATTTGGATCAGTCGTGCAGGAGCATTCGACTCAAATTTGACCCCTTGTGAAAAGTTGGCACAACCTTCAATAAGCAGAACCCTAGTTCTGGAAACAACATAATATGACCATTTATAGGAAATTGAGTCATGGTACGAGGGTACCCTAGATGAAACCTAACATCCTAAATTAATTAAAATCGACAACTTTGCAACCAGAGATAAGGATTTTCTTTTGTGGCCATTTTCTTCAAGTACATGTGCATGAAATGAAAATCGGGAAGCATAATCGCATTTTGTTAGCTCCAACACATGCATATGTTCATTTTTTATGTCTCCACTCTTTCCATGATCGTGCAGGAGCATTTAGATCAAATACCCCCTTGTGCAAAATTGGCACTACCTTCCTTGAGAGAACCCCTAGTTCTGGAGATGACACAATAGGATTTTTTTCAGGAAATTCAGCCGTGGTGCGGGGGGTCCCCCAATTGAAACATGACATCCCCAATACATTGGAATTGACAGATTCATGACTGGAGATATGTTTTTTTCTTTGTAGTCATTTTTTCAAGGAACCCGAAGGCCATTCAGAGACACTTTGAGAACATGCTACGGGTGCATGAAACCCAAACTGGGAAACGTAATTGGGTTCCTCCATGTACCACACATGAATCTATCCATTATGTGTGTCTCCATGTTTTCCGTGGTTGTGTGAGAGCGTTCAACTCAAATTTGACTCCCTTGTGCAAAATTTGCATGACCTTCACTGAGTAGAAACCTAATTCTAGAGACAGTATAATAGGACCATTTTAAGAAATTGAGTCATGGTAAAAGGGGTCCCCTATATAAAACCTAGCATTCCATATCAATCAACATTTATTCCTTCGTGCCTGGAGACATATTTTTGCAGCTATGGCCATTTTTTCCAAGAATGTCGGGTCCATTCAAGGACAATTTGAGTACTTGGTGCAAGTGCAAGAAACCCAAAATGGGAAACGTAACCAGGTTCCATTAGCACCCTATTGTGAACCTTGAAATTGTGGATGTCTCTAAGCTATGCATGGTTGCGTGGGATCATTCAGCTCAAATTTTTACCCCCTTCTACAAAATTGGAAAGAACTTCACTAAGAAGAACCCTAGTTCCAAAGATGGTACAATCTGACCATTTACAGGAAATTGAGTCATGGTATAGTGGGTCCCCCAACTAAATCCTAGAATCTTGAATCCATCAGAATTAACGAATCCATAACTGGAGAAATGATTTTGTTTCCGTGGCCATTTTTTCCAAGCACCCCAAGGCAATTTAGGGACACTTTAAGAACTTGCTACGGGTGCACGAAACCCAAATCAGGAAATGTAACTAGGCTTTGTCATCTCCCACATATGAATATATCCATTTGGACATATCCACACTCTCCACGGTCATGTGGGAGAATTCGGCTCAAATTTGACCCCTTTGTGAAAAATTGACATGGCCTTCACTAAGAAGAACCCTAGTTTTGGAGACGACACAATAGGACCATTTTTGGGAAATTGAGTCATGGTACGAGGGGTTCCCCAAATGAAATATGACATATTAAATCCATTGGAATCAATGAATTCATGACGGTATACATGGTTTTTCTTCTATGGCCATTTTTTCTAGGAACCCTAGGGAGATTCAAGGATACTTTGAGAATGTGGTATAGGTGCACGAAACCCAAACCAAGAAAGATAATTGGGTTCCATCATCTACAACATGTGAATTTGTCCATTATGTGTTTCCCCATGTTTTCCACGATTGTGTAAGAGATTTTGGCTCATATTTTACCCCCTTGTGCAGAATTGACGAGGTCTTGAGTGAGAAGAATGATAGTTCCATAGGTGACACAATAGGACCATTTTTAGAAATTGAGTCATGGTATGGGAGGTACACCAATTAAAACCCATCATATTGAATCCATTAGAATCAATGGCTTCGCAACAAGAGAAAAGATTTTAATTATGTGGAAATTGTTTCTAGGCACCTTGGGGCCATTCAAGGACACTTTAAGAACTTGGCACAGTTGCATGAAACTAAAAGAAGGAAATGTAACCAGGTCTTGTAAGCTCCCACATGATAATTTTTCCATTGTGGATTTCTCCACATTTTCCACGATCATGTCGGAGTGTTAAACTCATATTTGACCCCCTTTTGCAGAATTGGCATGAATTTTGCTGAGTAGAACCCTAGTTCTAGAGACGAAACAATAGGAACTTTTCCAGGAAATTGAGACATGGTAGAAGGGGTTCCCTGGATAAAAAACGACATCCGGAATCCATCAGAATCGATATATTTGTGACCAAAGACATGGTTTTGGTTATGTGGCCATTTTTACCAGGAACCTCAAGGGCATTCAAGGACACTTTGAGAAAATGGCATGGGTTCACGAGATCCAAACTGGGTATGATAACCAGGTTTCATCATCTCCCACATGTGAATCTAAACATTGTGCATGTATCCATATTTTCCATGATCGCATGGGAGATTTTGGCTCAAATTTGACTCCCTGTGCAAAATTTCCAAGGCCTTCACTAAATAGAACCCTAGTTTTGAAGATGGCACAATAGGACCATTTTTGGGAAATTGAGTCAAGGTATGGGGGTTCCCCTTGTTGAAACTTGACATCTTGAATCCATCACAATTTTCATATTCACGATCAGAGACATGGTTTCGGTTTTGATGGCCATTTTCTAAGGCAACCCGAGGTCATTTAGAGAGACTTTGAAATGTAACTAGGTTTCAAAATCTCCCACACAATAATATGGCCATTCTAGATGTCTCCATGCTAGCCACAATCATGCTAGAGAATTCGGCTAAAATTTGACCCCCTTGTGCAAGATTGGAAAGGCCGTCATTGAGGAGAACGCTAGTTTTAGAGACAAGAAAATAGGACCATTTTCATGCAATTGAGTCACGGTACAGGAAATCAACCAATTGAAACCCAACATATTGAATCCATCTAAATCAATGAATTCACGACCAAATACATGATTTTGGTTATGTGGTGATTTTTGCAAGGCACCCCAAGGCCATTGAGAAACACTTTGAGAACTTGCTATGGGTACACGAAACCAAAACTAGTAAACGTAATTGAGTTTCTTCAGCTCCCACATGTGCATGTGTCCATTTTGGATGTCTCCACATTGTCTACAATCACATGGGAGAGTTCAACTCAAAATTGACCCCCTTATTTAAAATTGGCAAGGCCTTCACTGAGCAGAAACCTAGCTCTAGAGACGACACAATAAGACCATTTCTGGGAAAGTGAGTTATGATAAAAATATTTCCCCAGCTGAAACGCGACATCCCAAATCCATCAAAATCGATGGATTCATGACCAAAGACATGGTTTTGGGTATGTGGCCATTTTTTCCAGGGACCTCATGGTCATTCAAGGACACCTTGAGAACTTGCCGCAAGTGCATGAAACCAAAAATGGGAAACATAACTAAGTTATGTCAGCTCCCAAACATGCATCTAGCCATGGTGGTTGTCTCCATGTTGTCCACAATTGCACAGGAGAATTCAAGTAAAATTTGACCACCTTATGCAAAATTGGTCAGGTCTTCACTGAGAAGAAGAATAGTTCTAGAGACGGCACAATAGGACCATTTTTAGGAAAGTGATTCATGGTAAGAGGGGTTTCCCACCTGATACCTATCATCACAAATCCATTGGAATTGATGGATTTGCGACTAGAGACACAACTTTGGCTATGCGACCATATTTTTCCAGGCACCATGGGGCCATTCAAGAACACTTTGAGAAATTTTTACATGTGCATGAAACCCACACCAGGAAATGTAATTGGATTTTGTCAGCTCCCACATGTTCATATTTCCATTGTGTATTTATCCACATTGTTTATGATTTCACGGGAGAGTTCGTCTCAAATTTTACCCCATTGTGCAAAATTGACAGGCCTTCACTAAGGAGAACCATAGTTCTGGAGACGACACAATAGGACCATTTTCAAGAAAATGAGTTACGGTATGGGGGGGTCCCTAAAATAAATCCTGACATATAAAATCCATTTGAATAAATGAATTCATGACCAGAGATATGGATTTGGTTATGTGGCCATTTTTCCTAGGAACCTTGGGGACATTTCAGGACACTCTCAGAACTTGATATGGATGCACGAAACCCAAACGGACAAACGTAACCAGGTTTTTTCATATCCCACATGTATATATTTCTGTTATGTATTTCTTGTTGTTTTCCACGATCGCGTAGGAGTGTTCAACTCAAATTTGACTCCCTTGTGCAAAATTGGCAAGGCCTTCACTAAGTAGAACACTAGTTTCGAAGACAAAACAATAGTATTGTTTCCAGGAAAGTGAGTCACAGTGTGGTGGATTTCCTAGCTGAAACAAGACATCCCAAATTCATTGCAATTGATAGATTCATGATCAGAGACACAATTTTCGTTATTTGGCCATTTTTTGTACGAACCTTGGGGCCATTCAAGGACTCTTTGAGAACTTGCGACAGGTGCATCAAACCCAAACCGAGAAACATTATTGGGTTTATTCAACTCCCAAAAAATGTATGTTTCCATTTTGGATGTTTCCACACTATCCACTGTCATACGGTAGCGCTCTGCTCAAATTTGACCCCTTGTGAAAAATTGGTAAGGACTTCACTAAGAAGAACCCTAGTTCTAGAGATGGCATAATAGGATCGTTTCCTGGAAAGTGAGTTAGGTACATGGGATTGTTTTTACATGTATAATTTTGAATTATATCATTCATACATGTATCATCTTGACTTGTATCATTTTGACATGTATCTATTTGAGTTACATCATTTATCATTTATACATGTATCATTTTTTACTTATGTCGATTGTTGGACATGTATAATTTTGACATGTTATTGATCTATTGGAATATTTGAATTTCACTTGTTTTAGTTATATATGATGATGATTTTATCTGTATTGACTTGTCAACTTATATATATTAGAAGTGGTTGACAATTTTTTTATGGATATTTAGTACGTATGATAATTTTAATTTACTGTTGAGGATGGATGTTGACAATTTCAATTAAATTATAGATATTTGACTCACTTGTTTTAATTATAAATGATGATCATGTTATAATAATTATATTGTTATTTTATATATATTGGTTGTTGTATATTTTATTTTGATGGAGATTTAATAAGTATAATGATGTTGTTAGTTTCTATGGATTTTTGTTTACCTAGAAATTGTTTATAGATGTTATCATATTTCAAATGAAATATGACTTACTCTATAATCATATAAGTTATTTAAGAGGCAAGATATATTTAACTAATATAATTAAAATAAAAATTATTAAATTAATAAATCAAAGAAAAACAAGAAGTATTGTTGGAAGAAAAACAGAACCAACAATGGAATTCAAACTAGATAGACACTAGAAGCAATCTTAGAAGGAAAACTTGGCGCTACACATGAAGCAAATATAGAAGCAATTCAGGTAGAAAATGAAGAAGTAATAATGGAAGTAATTTTATAAGAAAAAAAATATATCATAATCGAATCCATATTAGAAGAAAAAAAAGATGTAAAATTGGAAGCAAAACTAGATGCAAAAGTGGGAGAAAAAATGGAAGCAAAATCAAAAGAAAAACTTAAAGCAAACTAATAAGTAAAATCAAAAGAAAAGCTTTGAAGCAAAATCAGAATCCAAACTTGAAACAAAATCGGAAGAGAAAATGGAAGTTAAATTCAAAGCCAAACCAGAAGCAAAGCCATAAGTAAATCTAGAAGGAAAACTGGAAGCAATAAGGGAAGTCATAATGGAAGAAAAAATTAGTGTCGTTTAAGAATCCATAAAGAATCTATTTTTGATGAATTACTAGAAGGAAAATAGGAAGCGCGTCTAGAATCATTACTAGAATAAAAACAAGAAGCATGACTAGGAGCAATACTAGAAGCAAAACAAGAAGCATGACTAGGGGAAAAACTAGAAGAAGAAATGGAAGAAAAAGTGAATGCTATCTAAGGCATTATTTTCGGTGTCATTCTAGGAGCTAAAATAGGCACTAATCCATGCACAAAATCTATTGTTGCTTTATATGCCACATTTTCGATGATATATTTGGAGTTGTACTAGACATTGCATTTGGTGCTATTTTCGATGCCCAAATGAACATGCACTATGGCGCCAAGTTTTGTTCCAATAGAAGTGCCCAATTAATGACCTGAAATAAAATAAATTTTCGTGATATTTTTGGATCTAATTGCATGTTTTATTGTAGTGAATACATAACTAAACCACCAGTACAATAACAATAAAGATAGAGAAATCATTAATCCAATCAAAATAAATTAATTCAAGGGATAATCTCATCATTCCACAAGAAAATTTATCCCTAATCAGAGTTCTCCTCTATCAAAATTCCTTCTAAAAAGAATTCTTTTGTTCTATCTGAATCAATTTTTAAATTAACTTGAAAAAAAAACCATATTTGTCATGTCACTTAAGCAAGGATCATAAAAAAAAAATTAAGTCAATGTGTGAAGGAGTATGTTGCTTAAGAGACTCCATAGAGAATTTATTAAGAAACATCATAGACTACCACTTAAGCGACGCCATAGAGAGTTTCTGAAGAATTTTCATAGAGTGTCTCTTAAGAAACGCTTTGGGGAGTATCCTAAGTGACGTACATATTCACACATCTCTTAAGCAATGTTAAATTGGATTTTTGCAAAAAAAAATCCCTACTAGTTAATTCCTTTACGATGTTCAAAACTGATATTTAACTCTAAATGTTGATCCAAATGTCAAATTTGGACCCCATATGTAGTAGTGTAGTTACTAACATATTAGGGTCTATAACATATTTCCTTCTTTCCCCACCCATTTGTAGAAGCTCTATCTTACAACCATTCTAACCACATACCTAGCACGAAGTTGTATCCTTAGTTGCTATTCCTAGGTTTCACACAAGTGACTGTAAAGGGAATACCTTGTGGAACATTAGATATATGTAGAATCATCATCTCAACTCCTTCATAGGGTATTCGTAGAAGGTGAGTATTGCTAGGAATTTTGTTGCACCTTTTGCGAACAGAAGTTGTTCCTCTGGTTTGAATGGTTCAGATCCAGAACAAATGGTTCACAATAAGGTTGGAAGACTTTCCCTAGAAACTACAGACACCTGGAATGCAATATTTGATGGAGTGATGTGGTTCTTCTCTTATGAAAAAAGGTCTCCAAGAAAAAACCTACAAAACACATCAAACACACAAGAGATCAAAGCTACCAAAGCATCATCTATAGATCTATGTCAGTGACTAAGGAATCTGAAAATAATATGCAAGATTATAACATAAAAAATATATGGGATAGGAACCAACTTTACATAAATAAAATGAAGAAAGAGTTTACAACCTATTCCTTAGTGTTGATATGCTCTCTCACAAAACCAACAGCTTTTCCCCTACTTCTCCAACTTGCTCCCTCAAGCTCTCTTGAATGACTTAGGACAGAATATCAAAGCAATAGCATAACATTACTCTCTCCTCAACCATCGGAATTGAACCTAATTTTATAGGCTTGCAATGGATCAGGATGGTTGATAAATTAATGGGTGAGGCGGCTAGGAGATCCTACAAGGATGGATCTCGAGCCCAACTGACCCTAGTGATCAAGGATAAGGGTGCCACGAAGCCTTCTTTCAAGAAGCTTCATGAGAACCTTTCTTTTTCACTTTTTTACCAAGGGCACCACTCTTTGTTCACCGTGACAAATCAATTTTGGGAAGAACCACACCTTGCTTAAAGGGTAAAGGTGGTGCCACTGATTACTTCCAATGCATTACAGGTGGTGCTCAAGAAGGTACCGCTTTTTTACTAAAGGGTAGAAGTGGTGTTGGACTTTCATATACAAATTTGATGTCTGGACGAATGTTCTTGGCTTCATAATTTGGGGTTGAGGGTAACACTGAAGTTTGGGATCTTATCACATGATGATGACAAGATTTAGGTATAACAGAATGCCCCCCAAAGCATGAGGCTAGAGGGATACGATAGGCGATAAATTTGAAAGAGCAAGTTATCACTTCGAGGCAATAATCAGTTTGATCAAAGATCATCAACCAGGAATCTGCAATACATCAATATTTTTGACTCATGAGAAAAATGTGTCTTCATCATGGGTGCAGACTAATACAAGGTAGATCCATGAGAGAGATAAACAAACATGGCTACTAGAATAAAGTGTAGACCCATCTGATAGAGGAATCAAACTTGGACATAGCTATCAGACATACAATGTAGATATATATCATACAAACACAAATTTGAGCATAGCCATGACCATACAAATCTGGATCCATGACAGTACTTCACACAATATACTTCATCGCAACTTGGGGAGAAAGCTATGAGTGCTCTCAAACAGATACCCAGGGTCTTCTTCTTGTCTTCCACAAAGTATGATTCTATGCATGTGATTACAATGATCTGAATTCGAACATGGTAGAAACCACTTGATTGCCAGTCAATGATGTAAACTGTTAACAAGTGCGAGGGAGACCATCATTAATGTCAATGATTCCCAAGGTACCCTAGTACAATCTACTAAGTGTGAATAGATGGTTTGATTTCAAACACTTAGTCGAATATCTTGATCAAAGGTCAATGATGTGAACCTATGTCGAGAGAGAGAGAATATGTCATTGAGGCATACAAATCTCAAGGTACTAAACGTGTTTCTAAGACTAATTCCCAGATGATGAGCTGATGTCGATAGGAATAGTATCGCTGAAGGAGGGCCATGATGGATCCCACATCGATGACACGAAACTAGGAACAAAGTTCTGGAATGTTTTAGATGATGTAACCATTGAATTGAATCAAGAGGTCCTGACACAACAGTTGTTTTAACTGCAGAGGTAAACTTCTAACTTCCCTTTGAACATCAGGCATCATGACAAAAGAATTGGTAGCATTGACTCGACGAGGAGGAACACAATACGACATTGGACAATGCATTCTTTGAAAGACTCAAAGGAGTGACATGACTCATGAAAGTGGATCGACTCAAAGACAAGATGATTTACCCAATTGACTAAATGAAATGCATATAAGTGCCATGTTCAAAGGTGATGACAAACTACCATTTTATTTACAAAATGAATTTATTCCCTTCCCTTAATTTCTCCATCATGATTGATGAGTACCTATTTTCATTTTTACGAGTCCAAACATGGTAACAAACACTCCTTGTAGCTTATCCGAAGACAAGTCCATTCTCATATGTTTTACGAACCTGAGAAAGGAGGGGTTCATTCCCAAAAAGGGTCTCTCAGTCTTTAGTTTAACGAGTCCAATGAAAGTTAACTCAGCATCGTTCATGTTTAGAGATTCTAAACAAAGACAAAAGATGACTCCAAAGGGTCCTTTTTCGTATGATTTAGTCTCTAGGGCCCAAAAAGTATAAAATAATACCTTAAATAACTCTTCTAGTCATGATTGGCTCGAGTGTTCTTTTTTTGTAAATATTCCATCCGAACCAAAAGAGAGATAACCTATCGTCGGAGAGATGACTCTTCAAATACTTTTACAAGTATGAAGAAGACAAGTACTCGACAATATTTTCATATTTAAGGAGTTCTAAAAGAGTTTAAAGGAGACTCGATTAACCTTTTTCATGTTTGAATCCAGAGCACGAAAAAGTGATAAAGTAAGCTCAAACCACTTTCATGTTTTAACTAGAGCATGAAAAATGAAAAGTAAGATCAACGCCATCTTATTATTTTTAATGAGATCAAAGACCAGTTGAAATAATGCTCGAAGATTGGTTTCATTTTTACACAAGCTCAAAACCAATGGGTAAACTATGCTTGAAAAATCCCATTAACATGACATACAGGGGTTGGAATATTACCCCCAGCATGATTTCTAGTGAAGGTTACCCCTATCATAGTTGCTAGGGGATTGACATGCCCCCCAAGCTTTGTTTCATCTGACGATGCTTCTTCCATACCCAACCTAAAAACCTGGTTACTAATGTGAAAATGTTCACTAAAGGGGTAGGAAGAATGAGACTCAGGTAGGTGAAAATAAGGTTCAAGTTCTAATGCTAAAGGGAAGACTTGACTCAACGGAAGGGGATATGTTTCATTTTTACACATGATTGAAATAGAAGGTAACTATGCTTGGAGAAAACTAATGATCAGAGGTTGATGACACAAACGGGTTGGAATTTTTAGACCACTCTTCTTGTACATGAGAGAGACCGACACACTCCTTAAGAAGGTGGTCCCCCTTGAATAGGTTACAAGGGAACTTGGGTTTCCAAGGTGTTCTCTTAGAGCGAGAACCATCAAGAGAATATGGTTGCTGCGTTTTCTCTTTCTTATCCTTCTTCTTCTTACCCTCCCCTTTCTTCTTCTTCTTCTTATCCACCTGAATACTAACCGTAGAGCTTTGGTCAAGTAAAGAAGAAGAAAGGGATGAATCCTCAACCATCAAAGAAGGATCATGATTAGGTTGAGGTCGATCCTCTCTCAGAGGAGAGGTGACATTTGAGACATTAGGTGTAACAAGAATTACTGGATTAAACATCTAGACCGGTAATCCTATAGCTAATCCAAGAATATTTACAATGGTAATAAAGGGAGGACCAATACCTTCACTTGGAGGGAATACAAAAGGTACACCTTGGAAAGGGAACTCTTGAGTCGTAATCCTAGATGGGGATGCCATCTCTAAACTCTCTAAAAACCCCCTAACTACCACACACAATAAAGCACTACTCAAAATAAAAGCAACAAGAAAGCATGTGAAAGGAGTGGATAAGAGTCAGGAACCTCACATGATAGGACAAAAGGATAACTCATATGGTTTGAGGATTCCTAAAAGGGTCTCTAGATATACGCTAGGTATGTGGGAGCTCAAATCCATACTGGTGTTGTCTAATGCAAAACCGTTCAACAAAATCCTTTCGATCTACTACCGAGTACTTGAAGTACCTTTTGATATAACTCAAGGGTACATGAAAGGCCATTCGATATACCGGACATACGTGGAAGAACTAAAAGCCCCCAGGATACAATGCTGGAAAATAACGATAGCTGCCACGCTTACCAATGCCAGGACACGTCGCTAACCTGGCACTCAAATTGCTAAAAGTTTTAACCTAGTACTACCATTAATTTTATCTTATGCGGTCAGGTGGATCCATGGAGTGAAGACTTGAAATTAAAGAAGATGCACATTGATCTATATGATAATGTAAGTTTTCCTCTTCAATGAAATTCTACCTAAAAGAGGGAGTGAGATTTACTTTTCTTTCCAAAATGCACACCCAAGTGTAAATCCAATTCTATCTTTTCAAACGAAAATTAAAATATCAATGCACCTGAAACAATCTTTAAAGAAATTAAAAAAGATATCTAGAGAACATCTAATATAAATAAACCAGAAATGTTTCCTATCTTTTCATGCTTGAAAAACATGCATAAAAAATTAATGGAAAGATGATTTAACTAACATTTCTAAATAAAACTAACTCTAATGCACGCAAAGTCGAAAACATATATTTCTTCTTAATGAAAGTAAGATATGGAACTTCAAACAATCAAGCACAAAATAAGAAGAAAATCATTCAACATGCTTGCAAATAAAGAAAAGGAGAGAGAAAACTAAAACTATTGTTTGGAACAAACAAGGAAACAAAGAACCAATCTCTCCTACCAAGCACTGAAAAACTTAGCATGCAAAAGGAAACAAAAATCACCCCAAGCAAAGAAAGACTCAAAATAACATGGATCACTCATGCATTCCAAGTCCAAAACAAACCAAAACATACCCATGAAAATGAAATGTATATTTTCCATTTCTAACGAATAATATCTACAGAAAACAGCAAGAGGTTTCAAGAAAAGAAAAGAATGCAAAATATAATGCAAGAAACATAAACTCTTCTTTGAATGCAGAAAGAATATAACAATCAAAGTAAGCCAAAAAACACTCAGAAATCAAAAGACAACAGCCAAGTTTTGAAATGACAAAGGTGTGAAAAGACCTACCTAGCACTACCTCCAGAGGGTCACTGTCAGAGAGGTTATGCACGAGCACTACTTCATGATTTCTGAAGACAGGCGGTGGCACCGCTTCCTGCTTATTGATTTTAGGCGATGGCACTGCTTATTGCCCACTGCACATGCACGGTTCCTTGTACATGTCCAAAACAAAAAAATGGTGAAAAAGTAAAATTAAATCATTGTGAAACTGGCATATAAATCATGGATTAACAATAATCAAGAGCACAGAAGGTCAAAAAACTCAGATCTGAACAGATCTAAAGATACCAAACCAATAACCACTAGATCAGCTAGTCGATCTTATTGAACTAATGAAGAAAAGGAGCTTTGGATTTGTGACTAGTGTTTTAAAAAGACTAAGGAAGATCATATCAGCTAAAGCTCTTCCCTAGCAGAGTCGCCAGATTTATTGTTAGGAATTTTGTTGCACCTTCTATGGACAGAAGTTGTTCCTATGGTCTGAATGGTTTAGATCCAAAACAAATGATTCACAATAAGGTTGGAAGACTTTTCCTAGAAACTACAGACACCTAGAATGCAATATTTGATGGAGAGATGTGGTTCTTCTCTTATGACAAAAGGTCTCCAAGAAAACACATCAAACAAACAAGATATCAAAGATACCAGAACATCATCTATAGATCTATGTCAGCGACTAAGGAATCTGACAATAGTATGCAAGATTATAACATAACAAATATATGGGAAAGGAACCAACTTTACATAAATAAAATGAAGAAAGAGTTTAAAACCTATGCCTTAGTGTTGATATGCTCTCTCCCAAAACCAACATCTTGTCCCCTAAAGCTCCAACTTGCTCCCTCAATCGCTCTTGAATGACTTAGGCTAGAATATCAAAGCAACAACATAACATTAATCTCTCCTCAACCATGGGAATTGAGCCTGCTTTTATAGGCTTGCAATGGATAGGGACAGTTGAGAAATGAATGGATGAGGTGGCTAGGAGATCATACAAGGATGGATCTCGAGCCCAACTGATCCTAGTGATTAGGGATAAGGGTGCCACAAAGCCTTCTTTTGAGAAGCTTCATGAGAACCTCTCTTTTTCACTTTTTACCAAGGGCACCTCTCTTTGCTCACCATGACAGAGCGGTTCTGTGAAAAACCACACCTTGCTTAAAGGGTAAGGGTGGTGCCACCGCTTACTTCCAACGCATTACATGCAGTGTTGAAGAAGGTACCTCTTTTTGACTAAAGGGTAGAAGCGGTGCTGGATTTTCATACACAGATTTGATTTCTGGACCAATATTCTTTGCTTCACAATTTGGCATTGAGGGAAACACTAAAGTTTGGGATATTATCACATGTTGATGATGAGATTTAGGTATAAAAGCGAGTATTTGCATACTTACCATTTTTGAGTGAATATTAGTGTAATTATATCTTACATGTTCATTGGTTGGTATTGGGACTTAATCATCTGAAGGTGACCTTTGGAAGTCCCATGTTGTGGCTCCTCGTTGATTGAACTTAGGACCTAAAACAACTTGGTTTTATTTCTCAGAGAGTGAGTTTTCTTTGATGTATCTTAGAGAGAATGTTATAATATTATGGTGATTGGAACTTTTCAAACTCCATAGAAGGACTTAGATATTTCTTACTGTTTGATTCATGGTATATGGTTATTATTCATGAGGATACCAACCAACATACCCCTGTGTAAGGGAATCCTTATGTTATTTCATTTGTTGGAAATGGTGGTCCTCCCTTGAAGGCCACTTTGAAATTTATGCATTCACTACAGGGCTATCAGTTTGGTTGTTTTCCACTCTGAATTTCCTAAATTATATTGATACATATCTAAAAAGCATGGTATGTCAAGACCATCAAAACCCTTTTCCTTATTTATCAGTGGCATAGTGTCCTCTTACTTCTACCTCGTACAATGAAATCCTATATACTAGTAACCAACAATATAAAAGGAATATAAAGAGGAAGAATAAGAAGAATATGTAAAGACAAGGCACTACAACAAATTCAACTTTTACGGGCGGTCTTCCGCCTCCAAAAGTCACTTTTGGGGGCGATTTTGGCTTTGGAGGCGGTCTTTACAAAACCACCTCTAATAGAACCACCGTCAAAAATTTTGAATTTTAGGGGTGGTTCTGGAAGAGACCAAAAACGCCCCTAAAAGTGACTTTTGGGGGCGGTTCTAACACCACCCCCCCCCCCCCCCCAAAGTGACTTTTAATGGAATTTCTAAACCCCCTTCATAGACACTTATGGGGGAGGTTCCAAACTACCCCCAAAATTACTTATTAAAAACATTTATGGGTGGTAACAAACCCCCACCCCCCCAAGGTAGGTACCTATAGGGGCATTTCAACCCCCCCTAAAAGTAATTATTACAAAAATTTCGGGGCGGTTATAAACCCCCCTCATAGGTATCTATGGAGGTGGTTCGAAACCCCCCTTAAAACTCTTTACAAACCTTTGGGGGAGGTTACCAACCCCCCTCGTAGGTACCTACATGGGTGGTTCAAAAATCCCCTTAAAAGTATTTATTACAAAACTTTGGGGGAGTTTCTAAACCCCCCTCGTAAGTGCCTACAGAGGCGGTTCAAAATCCCCCCCTAAAACTCTTTACAAACCTTTGGAGGCGATTATAAACCCCCCTTGTCATTAGAGAGAATTTGAAGTCTAAAATGGGCCCTATAAGAAAATGACCCAACAATAAATTCATGTGAGTTGTAACTCAAGAACCAATATAATTTCAAAAAAATGAGTGAACCATAATGGTTAACTTGACATATTTGTCATAAAAAAACTACTTTTTGTTTGTATTTTCAACATATCTCCCTGTTTTTTAAATCAAATTTCGAGCAGGAGGGATCCTTGGATGTGGAATTAAATTCCACATCCAACAGGTACCCATACTGCATATTTTTTATAGACCCCGCTACCCCAAAAACAATAAATACTTGAAAAAACACATCATCATCACATTTTTCAGGTATTTCTTCCTTTTGGGTAGAGGGGTCCATCAAAACTATGTAGTGTGGGTACTCGTTGGATCTGGAATTCAAATCCGCATCCAACAATCCCTCCTGCTCAAAATATGCATAAAAACACAGGGAGATATGTTGGAAATATGAAAAAAGTAGTTTTTTTCTTTCTTTCTCCAAAATTAATAAATATTATTTCATTATTTTAACTATTATTTTATTATTTTCCTTAGGAGGCCCATTTTAGACCTCAAATTTCATCTAATGAGGTACCTATGGAGGCGGTTATAAACCCCCCTCGTAGGTACCTATGGAGGTGGTTCGAAACTGCCCCTAAAACTCTTTACAAACCTTTGGGGGTGGTTATGAACATCCCTCATATAAAATTACAGGGGGGTTTGAACCCTCGTCATTGTAACACACAAGGGAAGTTTTGAACCCCGCTTGTGGTGACATATGAAGTCAGTTTAGAACCCCCCTTGTTGCCATAATAAATCATAATAAAATACATTTTATTTAAAATATCAATATTGCAATATCATTAGGGCACGAAGGAATCGAACCTTCAACCTCTTGCTTGTAAAGCAAGAACTCTTCCACTAAGCTATAACCGTTTAATAATTGGGGAAAGGGGAAATATTAACACCCAATAGACCAATGGTAGTGGAGGCATCCATGAATGGAGAGTGTTGACAGCAAGACAAATGCCTAGTTTTAATAAAATAACATGACAATTAAAGTTTTGTTCACTATATTGAAGGACCTACATGCATTGCTATTGGAAGACATGCTATATTCAAGAGAATCAAGAATAGACACTTTGGAAAAATCCAATGCCAAGTTTCATGTATAGACTCTTCGGAAAAATCCAATGCTTAGTAGCTTCTTAGATGGATATAGGAACGGTAGAGATATAGCAAATATTTTAATCAAAGATTACCAAGGTAATGTTGAGTAAATTTTGGGATAGCTTCTAGATCATTGCATCCTTAAGGTCCAGTTTAGTGAATCATCGATTCCATGGTGGATGGTTGGTCACTTGTTAGTCAACCAAGAAATACCCATTCGTATTGTGTATATCTATTTTTTTTACAATGACAATCAACAAAAAATGTGAAAGAACAAGGATTTCAAACCTTCGATTTCAATAACTATAAAAATGAACACCAACAGAGTCATATACAAATTTGATTTCAATATTCAATGGTTTTGTATTTTGAGTCATCAAAGCTTAGGTGTCCAATGTACACATTCAAGTACAAATTTCATTTCAATGTTTAGTGATTTTGTATTCTGAGCTGGAAAAGAACCTGGCTCAAACATAGATCATAGATCCATGCTTATTAGGCACCCATGTTCTCCTTGTGGCTTAGGAATCCCACACCAGCTACTCACAAATTCTCAATCTTCAAAGTCAGTTTGCATACAATTCTGCTTATAGCAGTCTGGATCAATCTTCTTACAATTTAAGGATCATTTTATTTGATAATGAGATTTCTAGTCTATTTTTTCTAAAATGGAAATTTAAAATCTAAAATTAAACAACAAAACAAATTGGATGGGGGACAACTTGTTTTTCCCTTTCAATCCTTTGGTTAATTGGACCAAAAAAGAGAATATGGAAATCATCTTTTTCCACAATATTATGGATCTGTGTTCGTGTGGAATTCACACAATTTCAAATTATATTTTTGTACGATTAGTGTTGTTTGATTTGATGATCATCTTTCTGCTCTAATTTTTTCAACAATAGTAAGTGCTTTTTGGAAGCTTTCACATGCCTCTAGTTTATTAAGCCAAAAAATATAAAATATGACATTAGTGAGTTTCCACAATCTTACAGATATGTGGTCTAGAATTTCTGTTATGAATTGTGCTAATAAACAGTTTTGGGTTTCATAAAATTTATTTATCAAGTCATATACAACCTATGAAAAGAGAAAGTGGTTTTCTTGAAGGCTATGGTAGGACTTAATATGATGGAGAAAATACAGGACTTGTAGAACTAATGAATGCTCATATATCACCAACTGTATGATGATGATTTAAACAAACTACCATGTGCGTCCCATTAGATAATCGAAGTTGGACAGAGGTGAAAGGCTTTGAATAATCCACTACAAGTCCTTTAGAAGGATGAAAGTTAGCAATAGACCGATTTGTAGTACTTGGCTCATGAAGTGAAGGATATGGATTTGATCTGGTTCTTGGCTCTGGAACTGAAGGAGATGGATTTGAAGTGGGGCTTGGCTTAGAAACAGAGGAGCTAGGACTTCCCAAAGTTCTACCCACACCTTGAAATTGGGAATTTTTTTTGCACGTCCATCTGCATTATCATCATTGTTTGATTGCAATGTTCAACATACATTCAAATGATTATGTTAATGTGAAATTTGATGGTAAAATAAAAAATATTTTGATATGTCGTGCAAATATTTGAAAAAGAAAAGTAAATTGAGACATCATCAAGTGAGAGATCGAAGAAAACATACTCCATAGTACTCATTTATCTGTATGAGACTGACTTGAAGTGTAGAGTTTCTATTTTATGGCTCTAATTCTCTTGGGAATTCACATTTCTTGAAGCTATGCAATAAAAGAAAAATACAAAAGGATAAAGTTGATGTTAAGTAGAAAAGGAACTAATAGAAAAACTAAGATCATTTGCACTTGCAGAATATAACAAACTAATAGCTCAAATCTGTGCTACTAGAAAATAAGTCCATCTATCATTCAGCTTGTTTTCAAAATTTATTCAGTCTGAGGCTCTCAGTAAACTTCTAAAGTAGAATTTTTTTGCCTATTAAATATTACATAATATAACAACTGTTGATAGACATCTTAGTGTTGTGGAATATTTGTCACTATAGATTAAAATCCTTATGCGGAAAAAGAGAAAAACATAACCAACTTTATATCCCTAACCATTGCAAAATAAAATTTAAATGACCTCATTTAGTTGAGAATAAATCCCAAGTCATCGAGTACATACAAGTCATATTGATGACAACACGGTTTCAAACATAGACAAACTATCACTCTACATTGCATTAACACTTAATGAGCTATAGAATGCAAACCACATCTAATCCACCATCTATAATAGCGATCAAGACTATCATTGGTATGTTTTCGCCCTCGGCATAGTTTCCCTTGAAAATGTGCTTGATAGTATAATCTCACTTCAAAGGAAAAATACACCTTAATTATTTATATAAATCACTATCATAAATATAGAAATTAGAATCCCCTCGATTTTTTATGCACTACTAGTCTAGGCTACTATTATTTTCCCTCGTTTATTGATTTTAATATTTGTATTTCCTTCTTTCACAGAAAGTAATACCCTCATTTGTATCCATGTGCAAGGAGACGAAAGTAAACTTTTCATAAAAACTCATGCATAACAATTAACCCTACCCAAATTTCATGAGCATACATATATTATACATAGAGTAGCATACCAATTTAAAATAAAAGATGGAATTCAAGAAACAATTATAAGACCCATCACTCAAATTATTCTATGCATACAAATTACCAAAATAAACATTTCAACAAGAATCCAAAGATGTTGTGGACTAGTATAAAACAATTGTGTTTCCCTCACACACTAACATATTAATTTCTTGACTGTCTAGTGACTATATTGTACTATGAGAAACAAGTTTCCATAACATTGATAACTTAATGGAAACTTTTCAATAAGATATTTTGTTGAGTCATAGTTTTTTAATGATTTATTATTTACAGTCAAAAAAATTGAAATGGTCCCCCCGTACTATATTTCATATTTCTTTCTCGGGTAGAGATGTGGATATGTTTTATAATCTAAGAGGGCCCTACTTCATAAAGTTTTATTCCTCTTAATAGGGATACACCTGTCATCATAAATTCCCCTTTTCATGTTTTATGACTCTAAATATCATTACATAGTGGCACACACTTGTATACATACCTTTAACTTTGCATGCTTATGACTCTATGGATGTGGCTTCATAATAGGAAAATCCTGCTAGATATACTAATGACAACACTCCTTCATGCCAAGTTTCACTTCTGTTTACTCATTATGCTTGGAGTACTTCACTACCAGCCAAAACAATAGTACTCTAATCCACTATTAATAGCTCACTACAACATTTTCCTTTTAAGAATACACTGCTACATGTTGATTATATACAACAAAACTATTGGAGCTATCCTCAAACAAAGCACTCTTCCTCTGATTGATGCACTATTTACTAATTTTGACCCCTAGATATGTTCTAACAACTCACTGCTATCCAACCTTGCCTATTATTCTCTTGTCCTTAACTGTTGTCTCTAGCATGTAAACTCACATGCAACTTGCATGTGTTCACAGTGACATGCATCAAATATATCAATAATAGCACACTGGAATTAATGTTATAGAGAACTCATCTAAGAAATTCATGGATTTTCTTCCTTATTTAACTCACAGGCTGAGATTACCCTTCCATCAATTCACATTGTCTCTAAGATATTGTTGTTTTACCACCAATACACAGCATGCATGCTCATGTGAAAATCCAAGTCAACTTTATAGAGTTAATAAATTTGTGTGCATGGGACTATTAATAGACAATTGGACTGATATGTGTAAATTGTAGCACTAGTATTTCAACTATACTTCTGATTTCCAATCATACAAATCATCCCATTGAATTCCTTGACAAAGAAAGCTTGCATGCAAGGTGATTTGAATCCAAGGAGGAGGATGTGCTTCTCAATATAAACAACCCCTCCAATTACTCACATGCAAAGATTTGTAAGTAAGATATATAACAGACACATACACACACATTCTAGCTAGAATAGGAAGGTAAACTAGAGCTAAAAATATCACTAGTCCGAATGCCTGAAATTAGAAGTATGCTCACTCAAAATGGGGCACTCCAACCCTAAGCTAAGAAAAGAAACATTAGGCTCACACATGTGCAAGGAATCTCCTTCTAAGATGAACCCTAGTCACCTTTAATAAATATTCCCTGAAAGCTAAGTTACCAAGCTACAGATCCACCAAATTTTTGAAAATACAGGGTCCAGATACGATGGAAAAATCGCAAGTACACAAAAATATTAAAATATTTTTATAATTAAAAACTAGAGTGAATAATCAACACTATTCATGAAACAAGAGTATAATTATAGGTAATTTCCAAAAAATAGAGTTTTCATGCATATCAGTAATTACTATTAGACATTCATGTGCCATAACTGATAATTTTTTAAGTTATAACTATGAGTGATATTGATAATTTTGCATAACATTTCAGCATAAACATGAAGCATGGCATAACAGTGTCTTTGTGAGACACATTCACATTCCATATCAGCAGTGAATAAAGTGGATCATCCCTTGACACTAGACCTTAACGATAAAGATAGATCCAACAAAAATATTGAGAGCAAACCTTGACAAATCAGAGTTCAAGAGAAGATATTGACATAAGAATAGGTTAGACCTTGATCAGGAATGGAGTTTATGGTTTTAGCCTTAAGTGTTTAGGGTTTTGGAAATTTTTTCATTAAAAAATCAATTTTTTGGGAGATAGGTGGGTCACAAGCACTAAAATTTTCAGGATCCATTGAAATTTTTAGAATTTGTTTGATTTTCCATAGAATTTATTTCATGGGATCGGGATCCATTTCCTCCTATAGTGGATCCATTAGTGGATCCATTTCCATGACATATCATAGGAAGATCCTAGTCGATCCATATTTGGATCAAATCCACAGATCTGCATATTCTACACAATGGGGTGGCAGATCTGGTAACACGACCTGAAATAAGGAATTTCAAATATTCACATGAGATGAAAACTCTATCTGTTCCAATCCAAACTCAAGCCACACATCCACCTTCCAAACCATAACTTGGAAACAACTCCACCACTACACAATAAAACCCTAACAACTGCACCTTTTACCTTCTAAATAGACATGCCAAAAATAGATATCTGATTCCTAAAAAATATGGATCTTAGAACATGAAGAAGACTTCTATGAGAGACTTGCTAAATACAACACATCTAAAAATATACACTACTAAAAATACTGGCATCTCACATGTCACTAAAAATAGTGTTATCAAACTCGTATTTCTACCAGGAACCCAAACATGCTTTAAATTAACATGCAAACCCTGAAATCCTAGCTTATCAAAACATAAATGTCGTGAAACTACTTGTATGTGAGTTTGTGACCCTGCAAAGGAAAATAATATGTATCCAACTTTGACATGGAACCCTCATAACTCTAGCTCCTATAAAATAAGAGAACTACTAAAAATAACAAGTTCTTGGAATCTAATGAAACTGGATTTGTAGAAAACCCTAACCACTATGAAACCCAAGATGTACATGTAATCATATATATCTTAACCCTATAGTTGTGGATGCAACCTAATGGTTAATAAGTAAATAATATTCAAGGACTACAATGGTATTTTTGGCAAAGAGTATGCCTCTTGTTATTGTGTGACATAAAGCAAATTTGAGTAACACAAACCAACGAAACAACAAAATGGACTATGATGGCATTGACATGTCTCAATATATTCTTTATTTACCTTTTGAAATGAGAAGGATTAGAAATTAGAATATAACAGCTAAGTCAATTAGATCATGATTGACTCCAAACAAGACTATCTATTGTAATTCTTAAATTTCAAGCATAAAGCTATACAATGAAATGAAAATAATTAATTATAGAATGTACACGACATGAATTCACATACCTCTAAAAAATGTACATTTTTAGGGTCCTCGTATATCCGCAAAGGTCCACCACCCACAGTAAAACCATTTTTCAAAAATACAAGGTCATGTACAATATTTTATGGTTGCTGGGGAGGACTTGATACTCTTTCTCCTCAAATGTGCTTATCGATCCCTGGGAAGTTTTTAGAAGATGATGCATGCGGTGGTTCATTCGGTTCTTCGAGAGAACTAAAATATATGAATCCTTCAAAAAGAGCATAAATATCTAGTTTCCCTTTGAATTGATATTCAACCACCACACAAGTGTGTGGAAATTGAACCCAAGCAGTAGAAAAATTACACTCACAAAATTGCTAATCAAACATGAAAAATTAACAAAAGAGGAGACTAAAATTGGAGCATAACACAATCATGTATTGAATAAGTGTACATTATAAAACCTCATCAATTAATAGGCTGTCCAAATATATAATTACATAATATATTCAAAATCATAAGGATGCTATTCAAATTGGTCAAAAAGCAGGCTTACTAAAACTAGTCAAAACCCCCATAGGTGCATAAATCGCTTTCCTAATCTGTCAATATGCTCATGAATTTGCTGAATCAGATATGCTAGCTGATAACTGATGGAAATATATCATATACATGATTTTTGATGGAGAAAAGGAAGGATAATGGTGAACCAAAAAATCAAGGCAGTTACTCCAAGACTAGCTTTTCCTTTTTTCCTTAAAACTATTGTAAAGAAAGGAAGCTTTCAGAAAAAGTAGAACTAAGATTTTAATATTATGGAATTACAGAAGAGTTACCAAAAATGATTCTAGGATGTTTCCAAAGTGCTCCTTAAGACATTTTTGGCATTTGTTGACTTCTAGGTGCAAGTGGATGCCAACTAGCATAGTAAGGAATCTAGGAATTTAGGAATAAGATAAAAATGATTAATTAATGTCAAATATGGGTAAATATGGGTTGATTATTCTAAAAAACCCATTAATCCTGACTTTATGAGTAAATATCAGAAAAATATAGGGCCTAGCAACAAGGCTTAGTCACCCTTTACATATTGCTTGTCCATACAACCAAGGAAAGAGGAAAAACCCTACTGGGAAAAATCCTCCCTTAAACATGTACAAAAACAAAATTTTGAAATTTTTTTTATCAATCATTATTCACCACATGATCAGAAATCCCCATCAGTTATTTGATATTACTGAAGTTCTTCTCACAAAACACCTTGGTGAAGATGTCTGCTACTTTCTCTCAAGATGCGCAATAGAGTAGAGAAATGGTACCATCATGCACAAGCTCCCTGATATAGTGCATATGGATCTCAATATGCTTGGTTCATTGTATTTGAACTGGATGAATGGATATTCAAATGGTTCTTTGATTTCCATAATAGATGACGGTGGAAGTCTCTGATTTGATCTCACAGTGTCCAAGTATTCCCTGCAACCACAAACATTTAGTAGTTGTATTCACAACTCCTCTATACTCTGCCTCTGTAGATCACCTCTATAGATAAGAGTGTTATGACACTATGATTTTTACTTAACCAGCTGATTGGTCCATCTATAATCATGAACACATATCCTAAAGTGGACTTTTGATCTATGTTTTCACCTTCCCAATCACTCTCAGTAAATCCAACTAGCTAAAGTCATATTTTGCTTTATAGAAAATCCCATGAGTTCTTGTAACTTGAACAAAGTTTAGGTTCCTCTTGGATTCTCTCAAAAGGATCTCATGAGGCTGATCCATGTATTTGAATCCACACTAACTACATAAGATAAGTCAGGATGTGTATGTGTAAGATAAAGAAAACACCCAATCAACTGTCTATACAGTGTATTATTTATGAAAGGAGAAGAACCTGGTTCCTCAAGCTTAACTCCAGAAAAGAATGGAGTCTTTATTGGCTTGCAATATTTCATGTTGAACTCATTGAGTAGATATGAAGCATACTTGTACTGATGAACTTTGATTCCATGTTGGGATTGAGCAATTTCAAGTCCTAAGAATTGGTTCAACAATCCCAAATCTATCATAGAAAAGGAATGGTTCATTGCATCCTTCAAGGAGGAAATATCTTTATTTGAACTTCCTGTTATCAATAGGTCATCCTCATATAAAATAGTAATCATTAAAGAACCATGTTGTTGGTCTTCTCTGGGTAGACCCAGGTTTACTTTATTGTACCAACAAAACCCCTATCTCACTGGCCCTTTCAGCGATAGACCACAGAATGGCCTGAAGTCTCACCCAAAGCGATCTTAGATGGGGTGGCTGAAGAATCAGGTTTCCTCAACCAGGTTTTGTAGCATC
This sequence comes from Pseudotsuga menziesii, assembly GCA_001517045.1. Classification (NCBI taxonomy): domain Eukaryota; kingdom Viridiplantae; phylum Streptophyta; class Pinopsida; order Pinales; family Pinaceae; genus Pseudotsuga; species Pseudotsuga menziesii. The sequence continues at coordinate 106,564 of LPNX010069555.1, forward strand.
CTAGGTCCTCTTGACTCTACTTAACCAGCTGAATCTCTCAGCAAGGGTTGTTTCTCTCTTCCTAGCCTACCCTGCTTTGGGACTAACTCTTATCGCATCGTAGCTTCTAGGACGATGCGTAAACTTTCTCTTTTTCTTAGCTCTTATCCTACGATATCTCACACCACAGCTCCCCCGACAGTGTGATATTTCCCTTTCTACGCTACGATATTTCCTACAGTAAGACTCAATATACTCATCAACTCTGAAGGTCCAGAGGCTTCCTTTCTGGGTATAATAGCTCAGTTAACCTTCATTCAGATGTTAAACAACCTCACTAAAGCTTCTACATTTTAACATGCTTAACATCAATTACACTCAACTCGCTGAAATAAATATACAGAAGTCACTTAACACAGTAGTTGCTACTGTCGTGAATCAATCACTGATAAACTCGTATACAGAGTACTTGACACATTCAACTTGCATTTGACCTTCTATGTTACTGTAAACTAAAGGATAGCATACATACATTCATTAAACGATAAGAAAAGTTCATGTAACAGATAATAGATAGCAAATAAGTAGAGCACAATCACATGAAACAGTCACACAACACACGGATGTACGTGGTTCACTTCCAGGGGAGAAGCTACATCCACGGGAACTATGTTTATATTATATCTTGAGAGAGTAACACAGTTCCACTGCAACCTCTTATGCAGCTTGAGATCTTCTGGGAAACTCCACGCACACAGCTGGGAGCTCTTCTCTTCCTATATTGCTTTCTTCTTACAATATACTCTCTCTCTCTCTCTCTCTCAATCCTTGTGGATTGTTACATTCATGCTCAAGGAGCCAGCCATTGGTTACAATAAGATAGCTACAGACTTAAATATAGAACCAGAGCTTAACTCTTCCTCAATGTCTCACTATACTGACAACAACAGTTACAACCTTATCAACCAACTATCTAACTAACCCTTCATAATGAAAAATACATGCTTAAATAGGTGGCCCGTAGGTCTCACCGTGATACAAAGCTATGGGCCTATCCCAACAGTAACCCAAAACCCTAACTGTGACAGTCGCCCTTTTTGTACTTTATACTACCACTTTACCAGACACACCGTAGCTTCCTGCAGTCTTCCATGATTTTTGGCACTGATCGCGGGTATGGGTGTCGCTTCCTCGGTCGCTCCCCTTCTATCCTTTGTCTTTAATACCTTGTCCCATTGCTCCTTCTTCCTTTATGAGGGTAGCTGATCCCTCCTGTCATCACCGCTACCTTAAATGCAGTGGTTGAGCTCTCTTCTCGGTCGCTTCAAGTACTATTTCCCTTTGACTTTCTTGTTCCAACTGCTGCGATTTCTGGCCTGCGATCCACGGTGGTAAATGCACTATGGTGTCGTACCTTTATCGCATTGCCAAAACTATCTTTCCTCCAAAAATTGTCCATCTTCTACCAAAAATAGCAGCTTTTCCTGTAGCTGTGGGACCCTGCTCCAACAGTCCCCTAACACTTACTTGCAGCTCATCCCCGATCCACTGACATCTGATTTCTTTTGTTGTAGTGTCTCCTTGGCTTCCTGCGAAGTCTTTGCGAATCTCTCCTTGAGTCCTGCAATATCTTTGTCCATATATTCGACACAGTATTGTGCCGCCTCAAGCATGACTTGAGTAATCATGGGGTCTTCTATGCTATCAATTTCACTCTTGCTTGTAGTGAACTCCTTGACCTTCTGCTCAACCACATCGACCAGCTCTGTGATTTGTTCCTGATACGGTTGAAGCATATTATTGAATTTTATGTCTTTTTCTCGCAACCGTTGTGCTTCGTATTGCAAACAGCTCATCTCTATCATCTTCTTCATCTTTGCAAGAGCTCCTAAGCTCTTGAATTCCTCTTTTATTGCTGCTATTGCATTCTCCATGTTTTAGATGCTCTGCTGCAAATCCAGTCTATCTGGGAGCTCTTCTAGCTCCGACCATGTCTTCGTTGCATCAGCTAGCAATGACTCTACATCATCTATACAACACTTCATCTGCATTGAAGTGAGTCTAAAGGCTTACGCCCTTGCTTCCTTGTCTGCCTTAGGAGTGCTTGGTGCTTAAGCCTCAAGCTCAGCAATCTACGCCTTTTGGTCTTCCTCCATTTTGGCCATTGTCTCTTCCAGAGCCTTTGCTCTATCTTCATTTCTTCTTACTTTCTGCGTTAGAGGAAAGGAAAATTCTATGTTACACTAGGGTAACTCCAATGCGATGCTTTACAAGACCTGACTGAGATCCTGTTCTCTTTCTTCATATACTCTTAACTCCTCTGCCTTTGTCTGAAATCCCATGGTGAGCTCTGCATTATGTTGTCTCAGCTGAGTGTTCTGGTTATAATTCGCAAGCTCTCTATCCCTGAGCTCTGCGGCTATCTGCTGCTAGATCATTTGTAGTTGATCAACAAGGAATTGTGCTAGATTAACCTCAATAGGTTGTCTAACTTGTATCTGCACATCAATCATCAAAGCAAGGAATCGGATGCTCCCTGACAGTATCAGAACTGTATTGGTGCGATCCTCTGTAAAGACTTCCTCACGAGAAATTGATGGTGTTGAGCTTTCTCCTACTGTCGCCTTGACTGGCTGAGTGTGCATCATGGTAGTCTTCTCAGTTAGTGCTTTCAACTCTAGAAGTTGCTTATCTATCTTGCTTTGTAGCTTGTCCTGTGATGTTTGTATTGCCTGAAATGAGTCCCGCATCTCCTCCTTCAATCTCGCTGCAATGAGATCATAGTCATCCTCTATTAGTGCGGTCTCTCTAGTTGGCTTTGAGGCTTTGATTTTTTTCCTCTTTTGTGCCGGTTGTGGCATGTCTACTGCATCTTTCCTCTTTTGTGTCGTTGGTGGCACTTCTACAATATATTTCCTCTTGACACCCACCTGACCTTTTCCTTTGTCTAGTGGATCTATCGGTGCGATATTTGCTGGTATATTTCCTGCTGTGGCGTCTTCTAATGCCTTTTTCCATGCTTCATTAAAATATTTGATGACATATTCTACATCCTGTGCTATCATCCTGAACAATCCAATAGCCCAGTCATCCGTTCTAAACCCTTTAGGCCTCAGATAGATTGTATGCATGTCCGCATCGAAATCAAGCCGATTATTATACATGTCAACAACCTCTGTGTTGATCCGTTGTGTCTCCTGGATGACTCGCTTCAACAGCTTATAGTATTCATAGAATACTATCATATTGAGATTTTTCTTGGCTGGGTTGTTGCTTTCCCATAAGTTTGCATAGTGTGCGCCTCTGCACTCTCCACCTCGTAGCTATAGAAACTAGGTATGGGGCGACTCTCTCCACCCAATGAATGCACATAATATAAGCAACCACGAGAAGTGGAAGGGGTGGTTTGGCTCATCCTACGCTGCCAAAAAATATGCAAGAAAAATATTTAGTAAAAAAAACACCAATTAAATTGTTCACCTTCTGCGACCTGCACGGCAAGGTGAATTACTGATCTTGTGACTTCTTTCGGGTGAACTTTGGTTAACAGTATGCCTGCAAGCAGAATGGATGTAAATATGAGTGTATCATCATCTAAGGCTATGAGTTCATAAGCCTGACCTCCTCTCTATAGCTTATACTTGTTAACTAAAAGTGGTGGTAGCTCAGTATCCTTGATTTTCTCTGATATATGTGTCTGAGGGTCCTTACTGCTCTTGCACAGCCCAGTGATGTGGTGTATCAAATCGACGTTCAGTTCAACCCTCTTACCCAACTATAGGTAACCTCCATGTACACAGGAAATTAGCACTCGCACCACGACATTAACCTCTGCACCTCATCCAAAATGTGGTATTTTCAATAGATTGAGCAAGCCTGACTGCTCAAGAATTTGGGCATGTTCCATAGGAACAAAATCATCTGTATCGGTCCTCGGGTTCCTCTGAACCATAAGATACTGATCTGGCTGAAACTGAGGATATTTCTTACTGTCTCCAAGGTTATAGTCTATAAATTTGAGAGCAGGGACATATCCTAACAGTTCTCCATCTTCCTTTACACAAGGATCAATCGGTGGTAGCAGAATAGGAAACTTAGCACCCTTGGGAATGGTTACCTCTGGTGCATCCTCGACTCATGGAAAAATGTATACTGTTGCCACATGAACTTCTTCTTCCTACTCTAGGATGGACTCTTCTACTATCTGAGCTGGATTCTTCATCCTTGGTGTCTGCCTGACCTGTGGTGCACCTAATTTCACAATCATGGGCGGCGTCGTCATAGCAGAATCAAGACCACCATGCTTGAATCATCACACGATGTCTTCTAAAGGTTCCTTCTCGGACATAAACTGCCTAGTGCAATACTCAGGACTGGTAATGGCTACTAAAATGGGGAAACCAACACTCTGTAAATGGAGTATCTCTGCACAGGGAAAACTCTACAAATTACTCTATAACTCTCAAAAATCGCAAAAGTAACCCTTTGTCTGAATGATATGTGTATTTATAGTGAAGGTGGTAATCTTTGAAGCAACGGTTGCTTAGGCTAGACCCATTGGTGGCATTTATTGCATGGACAAGACAACACCCTGCACCCCGCTCCTCATTAATTGCTGAAAACATGTTCAAATTTCCCTCAAAAATTGTGTGCAAGTGGCAGTCTCAACCACGATTTACCAAATCTCAGACAGTCATTGTACTGTTTCCAAATCTAGGGAAATGTATACCTATCATATCTATATTAATTGCTTGTAAGAGGCGAAGTGACTGGCCCTCTTTCCCTTTCAAAACTCATCTTAATTGCATGGGGAACATCACCTCACTGCAATGTCACGTTGCCTCGTCCTTAACCAAAAAGTTGGCATGAACTCCGCAACTTTCAAAAAATCCACAATCGTCCTATGACTTGCACAAAATAAACTTTCCTGCTGCGATTCCTCCTACTTAGAACCTTTTCAGCTGGTGTAGACTAGTTATGGATGCGATGCCTCCTTTCAACTACACTAGACATATTCACCACTTAGTTCTCTGAGTTAGGGCTGGGAGGTGGAGTGGCTATCACTATAAAGCTTAATCATACTTCCATTAATCAAAGTAGGAACAAGATCCTTGTTCAGTTTACTGAGCTGAACAGCACCTTCGTCTGTGACTTGCTGAATCTGATATGGCCCCAGCCAATGTGTCTTGAACTTCCCTGGAAACTTAACAAACTTGCTGTCATAAAGGAGCACTTCTTCTCCTGTCTAAAAAATCTTGCTCTTGATGTGCCTGTCATGCCAAGCTTTTTCTCGTGCCTTCTGCACTTTTTGATGAAATCCTGCGATGAATGTGTCTTCTTCTAAGGCAAGCAGCTACACTAATCTTTCATTCATCGTATATGTATCAGTGATCTCAGTAATTTGAGCAATTATTAAACTGGGAATAATATATTCCATAGGAATAACAGCCTCTTGTCCATACACCAAGCTGAAAGGTGTGTGTCTTGTAAGTTTCTTGCATGTAGTCCTATAAGCCCATAACATAGCATTAACCTTGAGGTCCCGATCATCTCTTTGGTTGTTACAGATCTTAGTAAGAGCATTTTCTAAAATCTTGTTAAAAGCCTCCATCGTACCATTAGCTTGTGGGTGGTAGGGAGTGCTCTTATGATGATGTATCTGAAATTCCTCTGTTAAGGCCTCGATAGTGCAATTTAGAAAGTGTGTGCCTTGATCACTCATCAAAATTGTTGGACATCCAAATATACCTATGATGTTTTCAAAAATGAACTGTGCAGCTGTAGCAGCATCACAATTCCTTATTGCTTTGGCCTCTGCCCACCTGGTGAGGTATTCTGTTCCTGTGATGATGTATCTCGCACCAATTCATTTCCCTAGTGGGTTGATAGGACCCACGAAATCTATAGCCCACTTGTCAAATGCCCCGCAACGTAATCTGTGGTCACAATGGCATTTCATCTCTCCTCGAAGGTTTTCCTACCCTCTGTTAGATATCGCAGCATCTGCAAAACTCCTTAGTGTCTTTGTGCAAAGTAGGCCACCATAATCCTGCAACTAGAATTTTTTGAGCAATCAGCTTTCCTATGAAATGTCCTCCTGTGGTACCTGAATGTGCTTCTTTGATAATGGCCTCTTTCTCATGTGGCATAACGCATTTGCATAAGACTTCATCTAGACCTAAATTATATAAATGTCCTGCGATCAAAGTGAAATATGTTGCTTTAACAACTAACTATTTCTTTTGCTGCTTAGTAAACTCAACTGGTGCCCACCCTATAGTGAGAAAGTGAATAATATCTGTGTAATATTCATCTGTGATCTAGATAGAGAAAAATTGCGCATCTAGAAAATTATCTTCTAAATTACTTAGTTCTTCTCCTGAGTCTATCCGCGACAGGTGATCGGGTATGGAATTCAATCTCCTTGGTTTTACAATAATTTCAAAATCATACTCCTAAAATAGGAGTAACCATTTGCATATCCTTCCCCCTAACACTGGCTTATTGACCAAATACTTTAAAGCGGAATGGTCAGACAACATCTTGAATGGGGCACCCAGCAGGTAGTGCCTAAAATTTTGGAGAGCATACACCATAGCTAATCCTTATCTTTATGTAGTGGTGTAGTTCTTTTATTTGGTAGATAACTTTCTACTTGAGTACGTGATAGGGTGATCGATACCCCCTTCTCCTAGTTGTGTTAAGACAATCCCCAGTGCGATGCCAGATGCATCCACATGTACATGAAATGGCTTGTTCCAATCTGGAAATACTAAGATGGGTGTTGTAACCATCTTCTCTTTAAGAGTGTCTAAAATTTGTTGGCATTCCTCATTCCATAGGAATTTCACTTCTTTCTTTAACAACTTTTCCATAGGTGTTGTGATCTTTGCATAGCCCTTCATGAATTTTCTATAATACCCTGTATGACCAAGCACTGTCCTCAATTGCTTGACTGAGTTGGGTGCTGGGAGATTTACAATGATGGCAATCTTTGCAGGATCTACCATCAAGCCTTATCTGCAAACAATATGACCCAACAAAATACCAAATGGTGCACATAATATACATTTCTTCAAGTTAAGAGAAATCTGATATTGCCTACATTTCTCTAACACGAGCCTTAAATCTCCTATATGTTTTTTTATTACTCCAAATACAGTCCAATCATCAAAATAGACTTCTAAGAATTTATGGATGTATTCCTTAAAGACAGCAGCTACTACTCTAGAAAAAATAGCTGGTGCATTTTTAAGACCAAAGGGTATAACTGTATACTAGAATGAGCCCCATTCTGTTGCAAAGGTGGTCTTATGTCGATCCTCTGGATGGATTCTTATCTGCTGATAGCCTGAAAATCCATCAGTGAATGAGTAGATCTCTTGTCCTCCCACATTGTCTAAAACTTCATCAGTAAAAGGTGTTGGAAATGGGTCATGAAGTGATGCGTCGTTCAGTTTGTGCAAATCGACACAAATCTTGATTTCTCCTTTAGTTTTATTTTCCTGCACAACCATGGGACTAACACATTCGTTCTCTTCTACTGGATCAATGATGCCTGCTGCTAGCATCTTATCAATCTCATCTTTAACTTTTTCTTTATATCGAGGATTTAATCTGTATGGACGCTACTTAACTAGCCTAGCATCCTCTTTCAAAGGTATCCTCATGACTCCCAAATCTCCTACTATTCCCTTCATCTCTATAAACTTAGTGGGAAATAAGTCCTGATAGTCATGTAACAGACCTATGATGTGTTCTACCATTTCATCATCCCAATAGTCTCCAATAGAGGCAAACTTTGGTTCTGTTTCTATGCCAATATTGATCTTTTTAATATTAATAGGCTCTATGACAGCTGGAATCTCTATTTTTGGTCCATCAACTTCGTGAGTCCCTTCTGAATCTGGAATGTTGATACTGTGAGGATTCTCATCCTCATCACCTGGCTCTTCTGTGAAGTTGTAACACTCTAGCGCATGTTCTAACTGGATGGCCCAATCAGGCTAAGCATACACTGGTAGGGTACAGTCATCAAATATCTTAGTCTTTATAGTTTCTAGAGCCTGATCAATGCTTGGATACTCAGATTCAAAAGTGAAAGTGAGTAGAAAGCTATCTATCATAACTAGCCATGTAATCGTTCCTCTACGCAACTCTGTCTCAGTGTACCAATTCCTTGGGACTTTGTCTAAAGTGTGAATGAATAGGTGAACCCATTCATCCTCTGGAATGTCCGACCAATTCTGTTCACAAATCTTAATATGTGACCTGGGGTCACTTTCTCCTGTATATTTCTGGTGGAAACTCTCCTTGTCAATAGAGAATCTGATCGTCATCAATCTCTTAAAATCATCCCATGATGTGATATTTTATTTATGTGCATGCCACCATCTTGTAGGTGTGGCTCTTACTACAAGGTCAATAGCTGCCATCCTCTTCTCATGCGGGATTTCCTATTCAAACTACTGTAAGAAGTCATTGACATCTGCTAAGCCATCAAACGATGGAATATCCTTAATCTCTGTTCCAATCCATCGCAGTGACTTAGTCATAAATGCACATCTGCGAGCTGAAACTTCATAAAGTCTATTCTGCCAATTTTCTAAACCAACATCCGAATCTGATGCGCATGAGCTGTCGCATTGCCAACTAATATTTCCTTCTACGGTGGGATTGATATAATCGCTCTGGTTAGCAGTCATCTGATATAGGCTCTCCATATTACGCACCTCTTCCTCTGCTCTGATAGGTTCAATGTATCGAGGACCCTGAAAAGGATCCAACGGTGCGATGACTCGAATCTGTTTGTTCTCAAAGGTCATTTATCTTTTCTTCAAATTGATAACAACCATGTTATCAAATTCCCAATCAATACCTAATAAAGCTGGATATGGTCTGCTATCGCCAATAATTTCTATGACTTCAAAATCTGCAAAGCTGCGAACTCCATCAATATCAACTAGTACTTGTGGTAATCGGCCTAGTGGCGATACCCTCTGCTGATTGGCTAATCGCAGATGGATAGGTGATCTAGATAACTTAGGGCTACCCATCTGTTCCCATGTGTGCTTGGTAAGAACATTTACCTCTAATCACAAATCTAGGATTACCTCATCTATTTCAAACTCTCCAATTTGTGCTGTGAGTCTCATTTCTCTTCCTGTTCTTGTATGGCCCATAATACTATGAACAACACGCTACGTACTGCTCATGGAAGAAGACTGCTGATACTGATCTATGATGCGTTGAAGCTCTTCTATGGCTTTCTCATTTTTTATGAGTTTCAAGCAGCTCCATAGGAAGGATTGTACACTTCATGTCAACTCATCCTCCTCGCACCTTCCAAATGTGGTAGCCTGCGATATCTGCACAGGACTAATGCCATAAGGTTTTTACTGTGGTATACCCCTACAAGGCAATATCTGCGATCTTGATGGTGTATGGTTAGTAAAGAAAGTTTTAGCTTGTTGAAATGTTTCTTTGTTCTTCTGCAGGTCAAGTGGTGTATATTTATTAGTGGCTTTACGCACCCACTTCGGACCTGTATTCTTTTCGGTATCCTGCGATGTACTACTAGTAGAAGCACCACTATGAGTCACAACATTGAATCTTGGTTCTGGTTCTTTCTGGTCAGCAGCAATAAGCTGAATATTCTGGTTTACTGCTGGCTTAGGATCCTTAATCTTGGCTATCAAGATAGGACATTCTTCTATAGTATGATCATAGGACTTGCAATACTTACATGTTGTAGTAGGGTTCTGACAATCCCTAGCATAATGTCCTATGGATCCACAGTTGTAACAAACAATCGGTCCATGGCCATGACCAAAGCCTCCACCACGGCCTCTTCCTCTGAATCCTCCACCATGGCCATCATGAGCTGGTTCATGCAATGGGCCTGTTGCTGGTCCTGATGTCTCTGACTGGACTATGTAGAAGTCATGTTTTCTCTCTATCATGAGATCATAAGCTCTGTAATTATTTTCATCATGTCCTACTGACTTACAGAAGTTACAGTATAAATTCTTAGGAGTTTGTGCATACTTCTGAAGTAAAGGGCATTCCTGTGGTCTATGTCCTCTTGTTCTACATATTTCACACTATGGCCCTTGATTCTGTACTAAGGGGTTAACAGCCCCACTTGCTAGATACTCAACAAATACTGGACAGTTATATTTGGTATGGCCATGTCCTTTACACTTTGTACACCATAGTTCTTATTCAACCTCTTTTCCTTTCTTAATCTCATGTAGCTGTAAAGTGATATTGGCTAACTGATTCTATAAATTTGTCATACCTGCACTAGTCTCAGCTAGAGGTGAAGCCTCTAGTTTCATTGCCATCTCCAATGCTTCATTATACATATGGAGTTTCTGTTGCATTAGTGGAATTCTGATATGAGAGAGCAGTGCTGCGATGAACCATTCCTTATGCTGTTCCAGCGCAAACTCAAAACTAACTTGGTCTATAAGAGCTTCAAATTTCTGATCGAAATCCCATACTGACTTTGTGGGTAACTGTTTGATGTATTTAAGTTCTGTGATACATTGTGACTCAGACTTGGGTTTCTTAAATTCCTTAATCATTGCAGTCCTGACCTCTACGAGTGTTATATTATGCGCTGATATATACTTCATATACCATGTTAAAGCTCTTTCTCTAAGTGTAGTGGCCAACTAGACAAGCTTAGTATTGTCATCCTAGATCTGTTTAATGGTCCATATAGCTTCACATAGGAACTAATGTTGTTCTGGGTCTTCTTCCCATGTACCCCTAAAGGTATGTAATTTCATGTCATCCCCCATTCTATTTCTACAAGGTGGATTCTGATTTGCTGTATTACTACCAGTTGGCGGTGTAAATGTAGATGGTATGAAGGTAGTATGTATTGTGTGTGAACTACTAGATGGAGTTCCTGTGGGATTATTATGAGTCCCGGTTGGTTTCTGTGGGGTATAAGGGTGGTAAGGGATACCCCCTACTGTTCTTTCTCTATTACTTTGACTCTGTTCTCTAGTACTGTCTGAACTGTC
>LPNX010069555.1:131635-147997 GCA_001517045.1 Pseudotsuga menziesii
ATTTTATGTTTTTCAACTTCAACCCCTTCAAAATGATATCTCCCTTAGGAATTTCAACTTGAAGTAAACACACAAGTTTTAGAGAATTGAATTAGCTACGTACTCATATTTAAAAAATAATAATTATCAACATATAGTGGGGGAAAGTTGATGGGCACCAATGCCCTATACTTTAAAATTTTTAGTATGAATAATGAGTGACTTGTGTGCCCAACATTTTTCATAGAGATAGTTATTCATTTTAGGAAAACAAAATTTATACTCATGATATACACATATTAAACTTGTGCATGGACTATATTTTGAGGTTTTTCAAACTTCAAAACTATTTTTTATTATTTATTGAGACAACATAAGTTCAGAAAATAGTGCATTATCGACACATGTTGGTGAGATTCAATTTTATTTTTAGTGTGACACTTATTGGAAAAACTAAAAGTACCATTTTTGTTAGAATAATCAACCCATATTTAGCTACCTTAGACATTAATTAATCCAATTTTTTTCTTATTTTCCTAGTTTCCATATTCCACCTTATGCAAGTTGTCCTCCACACATCTAGAGTGGTCAAACTTGCTAAATTTGAGTCATGGAGCACTTGGGAAGCCACTTGGAATCAAATCTACTTTATTCCTGGCCTTCCTAGTGCATATCTGCTTTTTCTGCTTTATTGCCTGCTTTTTCTGAGTTTTAAGGAAATTGGGAAAGTTTGACTAGGTGAAGTTAACTTGTTTTTTGTTTTCATCATCCTCCACTCCTTTCTCCTAAGAAAAGAATGTATGAGTTGTCCTTCCACCATCTATTATCTTTCCTAATTGATTTTTCCAATTCGTGAGCTCCTAGACAGATTTGGAAACTGCTTTATGCACCTATGGGGGATTTGCTTAGATTTAGTAAGCCTGCTTTTGACCAAATTCGAATGGAATCCTTATGCATTTGAATCTCTCATGTAATTATTTATTATGGAAGCCTATGACTTCACAGGGTTGGCTATTTTACACTTATTCAATACAGATTAGTGTTTTGCTACATATTCAGTGACCTTTGTGAGTAATTTGCATGTGTAATTGGCAATTGTTGTGAGTGTAATAGTTCTAACACCTGGGTTCAATTTCCACATGGTATCAGAGCCTTTGTAGATTGATTTCTCTCCTTCCAATCTGTTATTACAGGTTTGACATCATTGACTGGGAGCATTCTGCTGACTGAAGGGACAATTTCTGAGCTATGGATCAATCTCAGAAGATCATCTTGACTCCATTTAACTTCTTTGAATGGAAAGCAGAGATGGAGATACTGTTGAGAGTGAAAGGTCTCTACAGAGTGACTATAGAAATAGAAGCAAAGCCCAATGTAGCTGCAGAGAATATTAAATGGCACAACAGGAGGGATGAGGCCTATGGTCTCCTATGTCTTAGCATATCTAGAGACATCCTTTTCCATATTGATGGATTAACATCACGAAATGAAGCATGGGAGAAGCTTGTTGAGATTTTTGGTAAGACATATGAGATGAGGGGACATCAAATTGAAAATTAATTGATCTCCCTGAGTCCCAATAGCTTTGAATCCCTGCAACTCTATTTTTCCAAGTTCAAAGCCCTTGTTTTGCAGCTAAAACAATGTGTGATCGAAAAGAAGGATGAGCAACTGATTTTGGCCATACTCTCGAAGCTTGGCCCTCACTATTCAGTGTTTGTATCAACCTTCCATGACACAAAGTTGACATCTCGAGCCTGGAAAATGCCTAGCCTTGCATATTTCATGGAATATCTCACACAAGAACAAGATAAATTGGTGGTGATGGGCACCATAAAACCTTCCAAAGACCAAGCTATGGTTGCTGGAGATTCAAGGGTGGATTCAAAAGGCAAGAATAAAGCTAAGAAGACACCTGAGAAAAAGAGAGACAAGAACAAGTCTCTAGAGGAGTCTCAAGGTTCCAAGAAGAACCCCCAGAAGAAGAAGAACAAACGAGAAATGAGCAAGTGTGCGTACTGCAGTAAGGGAAATCATTCTGAAATCTCCTGTATGAAGAAGCAAATAGACATGCTGACCCAAATCCTGGAGAAGAATGGCATCTCCTTTCCTAACTGCTCAAAGAAGAGGGAAGGAGGATCAAATTCAGAAGACAGAGAGAGAGTTCATGCATTGGTTGCTAGCACAACAAGCTCACCTAGTTTCATCGTTGATTCTGGAGCTTCAAGACATATGGTTTCGACCAAGGAGGAATTCACCTCACTTGACATGTCGAAAGGTCCACCAATTGTACTAGGAGATGACTCTCTCACTGAAAGTTTGGGAAAAGGGAGGATTGATTTTGACCATGGTAATTTCAACAATGTATTGTATGTTCCAGGTCTTGCCTCTAACCTCTTATCAGTGTATCAGATTACCCACATAGGGTCTCCAAAGAAGGTCATATTCTCCCCTGATGAAGTTGAGATCACAAAGATCTCAAGTGGTAAATTCATTGCAAAAGGAGTTGCAAATCACATTTCGAAGGTATACATGTTCTCACACTTCCTACCTTACTCAAACCCCTCTGCTCTTCTGATTCATGCTAATGAGGCAAGCAAGCTTTGGCATTAAATATTTGGCCACCTTAATTACAAGTATCTTTCTGATCTTAGTGAAAAATAAACGGTCATAGGGTTACCAAAGATTAAGTTTTCCAAAGGAGTTTGTCAAGGTTGCATCTTAGGAAAACACCCAGAACATAAATTTGAGAAAGCTAGTCATGAGAGAACCTGTGCACCTTGTTACGGAGAGAAATTCCTATGGCTTGGGGTACCACAATCGACAGCTTGACTCCAGAAATCAATCCTTTCCAATATGCAATAGAAATTAAATGTCTAACACTAAAGGATCAGACCTCGTACCTTATTCCTGACGGTTGAAGTAGATCCTCGTTGAGCTTTCCAATCTTCAGCTTGAATTGATAGATTACTTCCTCAACAACAAGTAAACAATACAAGTATTCTATATATCATGGTGTTATATATATTATAGCATATATAATCAATAATGTATAAGCATTTTACATAATCCAATGGATAAAATATTCATTCAAACACACATTATTGGAGAGGAAAAGATATTTCTATTAATATAAATTAGAGATTACAAGATACAACCTCTAACGGCACATCTGTGAACCGGAGAAACTAAATCCCCCACCTGGACCTCCACCACTTCAATCCTCCATCTCTCGATAGCAAGCTCACAAGAAAAATGAAAGCTTGGGAAGAACACAACAGTGCCCCAAGGGACAAAGGGATGCAGACTCAAGCATAAGTTCTGACAACAATGGACTATAGTTTCTTTTCTCTGAATTCTCTCTTATGCCTTCAATGTACCAAGGGGTTCCTTATATAGTTTTTCAAAGGGGTAATGAAAGGTCGAATCCGAGCGATCTCAAGGCATATGGAAGGCCAGGAGTCAAATGAGTCGAATCCATGTCAAGGAAAACTCCAAAAGGATTTGGATTTTGTAGACATCCCAATGTACGTGGTTTTAGTGGTCAAACCCGCGTATATACGTGATTATAGGTTTAAAAGTAGCATGTATCATTTTTAACATGTTTTTAGGGATGGTCAAAGAAACATCAAAGGACAAAAAATGGTCCATGGGGTCTAAGGAGTCTGCAGCGGGACAGGGGAAGGCCATACAAAGTGTGATTCACCTAGAGTGGTGAAATCAGCTATAAGAGATGCCCGCTAATGTGTGAGGTCAGAGGGGTCATACGATGGCTGAAATACATTATAATTCCATCCCAGAAGTGGAGTGATGAAGGATCCCAAATGGAAGACCAGCCACCCAATCAGCATAAAACAATAACACAACTCTGCACATAACTGCAAATACATATAGCAGTCCCGGATACATAAGAGTACAATGGCCATGAATAGGCATGATACAAGATATCACATAAGTGGTTACTGCGACTTACAATATACATAGATCAGAACCTCCATGATGAAGATATACAAAGGACGATGATCTCCATAATGGCTGAATATATATAGCATATAAAAATCTCCATAATGGCTGGAAATATCTGACATATACTGGAATCAAGTCACGAGAGCTGAAATCTCATGAACACTGGCACGATCAAGGAGTTAGCATATAAGAGATGCCACCAATCTGGAAAGTCTTCTACACAAACATCTACAAGTACATGTCCTACTATGTGAATAGAGGTGTCAAGGTCAAACATAGTGGTCCATCATCTGATTACTGGTCATTAATGTATACCGTTAACAGATGCGAGATCACCCACTAATAATGAAAATGGGAATCAAGGTAATAGAGTGAAAACTAACAAGTGTGAATAAATGCACTAAGGTCGAACACTTGAGAGGATCCATCGATCAGGGGACATTGATGTATTCTGAAAGACTGTCGATGGCAAGAGAACCTACCACTGATGACTGGAAGTCTCAAGGAACTCAAAATGACTCTAGATTCCAATCCCAGAATAAATGATCTAAAGTCGATGGGATGAAATCCGTTGGAAGGAGGGAATTAAGGCATCACCCATAATCCAACACGAGGTACTCAGCAAAGCTGTATAATGTGGAAGGACTTGATCATAAGGTGCATGAACCAGTAGAGTACCGGGAATGGTCGAAATGCAAAGTCAGGATAACTGAGGAATGGCTGACTTAGGATTCAACTTCCTTTGAACAAGAGCATAACGGTGTATGGTGATTGAATAAAGGTAGCATAGACTCGATATACAAACTGGGAAATCTCTGTGACACATGAGGCATCAACAAAGGCTCTATAGGGACTGGAAGCTTAACCAGTCGGTGGAGATAAAATTAGCTAAATGAGTACAGCTCCTAAAGTCAAACTATAACCCAAACAATGGATGTGATATACAGTGCTCTGTTTGAAGGTGACATGACTCGACAGCTACCATAGATAACATCTTTCCTTGTCCGGCTTTTTTGTTTTTTGATTTTTTTTGGACTTTTTCAGTTATTTAAAAAGCTTGAAAAAAGAATAAAATAGTTTTATAGTTACAGACTAGGAGGAAACGAGTGTCATAAGAGCAAACAAACTAGTTCCAAGCAGTGGAACATACCTATGCTCAATGCAAGGATACATGTGTAGGATATCAACACTCGGGGGAAAATCCCCTCCTGGTTAAAAGGGAAAACAAGTTGCGAAGGATATAAAAAATGGCTTTGCATGGCTAGACATGAGACAAGCTCGGGCTATATGGATGAAACACAATGTCAGGAGAGCCGACATAAAGCTCAATAAGATAGGCAAAGCTCATGATAATGCATTCACAACTTGACATGGGTGAGTCCTAAGGGGAATAGGCCATCATAAGATCAAGAGGAGTATGAGGCTTTTGTGAAATGTCATGGAAGTACTATAAAATGGACTCCCACACCCTAAAGGATAAAATGTCGGCATGGGCACCAAATACAAATAAGGTGCTAACTGGGGTGCCCATGTAAGGTGAAGCTCTACCAACCATATCATGCCACTTCTAAAGCAGCAAGAAGGTTCCGCGACATAATAGAGTGGGTTCGTACCTAAGGTCATGATGATATGGTCATAAGGTCATGTAAAATGCAAATGGTGATAAAACCTAACATATATGCTAGTTTAGACATGATACCCGAGATCGGCACGAACGGGTCAATCTAACGGCTGAAACGACACTGAAAAAGTTTCTCTACAACATGAATTATGTCAAAAAAGGTCCAAAATGGTTAGAAAATGTCGAAACTATAGGAAAGGGGGTAAAATTTTTCAAATATTTGAAAATTTTCTATAAATAGTAAACAATTCAAAATATTATAAAACATTTGAAATTTTTACCCATTTGAGCTCTGATTTTCACCAGCGAATTCCAGGAGATCCAGCAGGGGGAATCCGCTACCGTTTTTTTCAGGTATTTTCCCATGCTCTTCTCTTTCATTTTGATGCAATTTTCATGAAATTCCATGGTCAAATAAGGTTTCTAGGCCAAGCTAAAATGCGCACTGCGGCCCACATGGAAATCGAGGTTTTTTCCGCGTATGGGGATGGATATACGTGGAAAATGGCCTCAAACCCGCGTACATACGCGGTTGTTTTGAAAACAATCGCGTATGAGGCCGCGCATATGGTTTTTTCAATAAACTTATGGGAAAATTTGCAATTTCTTGTGCAGGATGGTCCTAGAGTGGAGAGAGCATTAACATGGTGAGGTAGAGGAAGCACTAAGGGTCGATCTAATGGCTCAACAAGTTCTATGTGCATGCGGACTCTACAAGTTTTGGTGTCTTGGTGGTTTGAGGGCCAAACCAAGAATATTACAGATGCTGGTGGATTACTAGGAACCAGACCCGGAGTCCTTCCATATAGATGGGATGTCCCTCAGCATAGAGGTGGAGGACATATACTTCATTAAAGGGCTTTTTAGACAAGGGGAAGTGGTGAACCTTTGTTCTAGTGGTGGGCCAGGAGATGGCCTCACTATCAATGAGTACATTACAATGTACTACTATCTAGACACAAAGAAGGTGGGGATTCAAGTCCCTACCAATGCTATACATGTGCTAGACCTAAAGGCCATACTATCAACATTGGGCAGGATAGAAGGCTTGGCATCACTCCACCAGGCCTGGTGGCCTCTGATGTTCTATGCAGTGGAGTGCATGAGACCCATGATTTACGACTGGAGTACTACACTACTAAGAAACATGAAACATCAGCTCAGTGAGTGTAAGGCAGGTAGAGTGTGGAACTTCGAGTTCAGTAGTATTTTGAGCGCATTTTTCTTCAAGCGTGTTCTAGGATTGAGCCCTAGAGTTGATGTGCCTCTCCACGGGGTTCAAGATCCAGCCCAATGACGTTGGGTAGATTCTATGCACATACTAGGGGGTGGTAGGGCGGCCAATCCATATCCAGTTGACTTCTTTCTGTGGTGGCGATGACAGATAGTTGCCATCGATGACTACCCCTATGCAGGGATAGCATTTCCAGGGAGACCTGAACATGTCGCTACCACCAGGATTGGCATATGGCGATATAGGTACCGAATCTCGACCCTCTCCTTTTAAAATTATGTGAGTTATTTAATTTTTTTTTGTGTTTTCTTGATTATATGGAATCAAAAAGACATATTTTTACATGACAATACATAGTGACATCTACCATTTGTGTGCAGATGTGGGACCATGGCAGCCAGAAGGCTTCCCTCATCATATATGGAGGGGAAGAGGAGATGACATCATGGGTGTGGATGTAGAGCGGACGCTCCAGAGCATTCATACCAATTTTGTGATACTGACACATAGAGTTCCCATGGCGCAAGTTGAGGATTTTCCTTAGGCTATGCAGCGGCATGTGGTGGGTGTACCAAGCGCATGGGTGCGATTATTCCAATGGCTAGCTAGAGCCGTAATGACCTTCCATGATCACAACCCTCCTCCTTCTCCATAGGATTAGACACCTAGGAGTGTATACATTTTGTACTACCGTGTACTATATGTTGGTGGCTCAAAAGCCCCAATTTTGTATCATGACACTATGTATTATCACATTTTTGGATGTATATATAAAATTTTTTATGGTGATCGGTTTATTTATTTACATGTGTAAAAATTGTTTTTGTGATTAATTTATTATGAATGAAACAAATGCCAATCTAACATGTAGTTAGCATATGAGTCAGCAACTTGATTATTATTTCTTGGAATGTGTATATATGNTCTCACACATAAGAATCTTCTCAATAACGTCGGATCTCTAGCATGGTACAAACCATTGAGCTGTGACACTACTAACTCTGAATCAAGACATATTTCAAGAGAGAGAATGCCATGTGAAATGGCATCCCGTAGAAGCTCGATAACGACACTATATTCAGCAACATTGCTGGAATATGGCTATAGAAATACGCCTCCTGAAGACAGTACCTGACCCATAGGAGTGTAAATCACCCAAGTAGCAGAGGCTAAGTGTTGAGTGTGACAGCTTGCACCATCCATGAATCCTATGTAGGTGGAAGATTCCATTGACATCTGCCAAAATAAATGGAAACTAATCACAAACCTGATCACGATAAGAAAAAGACCTAACTATGCAAAACTGTATAATAATATACAATAAGTATCCTTGGCTGAAGATCATGCATAGTATTTCTTAAGATAGAGCCCATTTCTAGGCTCCGCCAAGGCCGTTCCTTCGTAATCCACTAACTCATAGGAACCCTTCTCTAACACACGCTTGACCACGTAAGGACCACGCCACATAGGATTAAATTTCCCTGCCCCCAAGGGCTCCTTCGGTTGATCCCACAAAAGGAACAAGTCTCCTTCACTAAATGATCTTGGATGGATAGACTTATCGTATTGGGCCTTTACGCGATGTTTATTAACTTCTAGAGCCACTAGGGAATCCCGACGTTGCTCATCAAGTTGCTCAAGGTGAACCAAACGCTCCTCCAATGGTGAAGTGTCTGGTAAGAGTTATACAGCTAGCTTCAAAGAAGGAATATCGTATTCAACCAGAAATATCGAATACACTCCATGTACAAGTTGATATGGAGAAAAACTAGTGGCAGTCTTAACAACGGTTCGATATGCCTACAAAGCAGGATATAACATGATGTGCCAATTGTTATTGCTTTGTGCAATGGTTCATTGGAGAATGGATTTGAGTGATTTGTTCACTACCTCTACCTGTCCATTCACTTGAGGGTAGTAATAATATGAATGCTCTTGCTTATACCCTAACTTCGATGCCAACTCTTCCATCATACGGTTCTAAAAGTGCGAGCCATGGTCAGTGACAAGCTCTTTCAG
This sequence comes from Pseudotsuga menziesii, assembly GCA_001517045.1. NCBI lineage: Eukaryota > Viridiplantae > Streptophyta > Pinopsida > Pinales > Pinaceae > Pseudotsuga > Pseudotsuga menziesii. The sequence goes on from LPNX010069555.1 coordinate 140,455, forward strand.
AATCCCAAACTGAGTAATAATTTGGTTGAATACAAAGTGGGAAGATGTCTCACCGTCAGATTTTACTATAGGCATAGCCTCAGCCCATTTCGTGAAGTAATCAACAGCCATTATAATATGATGGTGCCCCCCAACCGAAGCTGGGTTGCAATTCATAAAATCGATCCCCCGCTTAGTGAAGGGATAGACGGTGATAATGGGATGTAACGAGGAAGGTTTCAAGTGCATATTACATGTGAACACTAGGCAAGGGTGGCACCTCTTGAATGCATCAACACAATCCTTGAATATCGACGGCTAGAAATAACCTGCTCTTAAAATCTTTTGAGCTGTAGAAAGCCCAGATAAATGACCACCACATGCCCCTCCATGGCAATCATTCAGCACTACCTCAGCCTCCTCATGAGTTAAACAATGTCGTAAAATGGAATCTACCCCATGGTAGTACAAAGTGTTATCCACTATGAGGTAGTTCTTAGAGACATGACGTAATCATCGTCATTCATCTCGCGATAGGTGAGTAGGGGTCTTCAGTGTTTGTAAATATATTATGATATCCCCATACCATGAGTCTAACATTGAGATTAAGAAGATGTGTTCATCGACAAATGTATCTTCACAAACCAAATCCTCGGCCTTGCTTGGGAAATCTGATATAAGCTCTGCAAAAATTAAAGACTTCTTCGATTTTGCCAAAACAAACTCGAGATCGAATTCTTGTAGAATGACAATCCATTTATTATATTTTCCCCCAATCATCCTTCTAGTGAGGACGAATTGAAACGGATTGACATGGGCTACAACCAAGGTCTGGGGAAGGAGAATATAATGTCTCAACTGCTGAACTGTATGTACGGTAGCTAAAGCAATCTTCTCGACATGAGAATAATGAATCTCTGCATCAATAAGGTTCCAGCTCAGATAATATATGACATGCTTTTGGAGCTCCTCATCCTCCTGAACCAAAACCATACCAATTGTCTCTAAACACACGGCCACATATAATAGAAAATCATGGCTATAGTCTGGGGGACTAATCACCGGGGCCGATGCTAGGGCTCGCTTGAGTGCATTGAAGGACACCTGGGCTCGCTCATCCCAATAAAAGGGGGTGTCCTTCTTCAAGAGACACATGAAGCCTCTAGTTAAATTGGCAAAGTTGACAACAAATCTTTGTAAGAAGTTTGCCATGCCTTGCAAACACTGAATATGATGAATATTCTTCGAGGGAGACAATTGAAGTATTGCCTCAACCTTCAAAGGGTCGACTCTTATACCCTCTTTGGAAACGATGAATCCTCACAAATGACCTGACTTCACACAAAAGATGCACTTATGAGGATTCAATCTAACTGAATAGTGGCCACATCTTTAGAATACCAATATCAAGTGATAGGGATGATGCATTCTCATGCGAGAATGAGGAGCAAGGTCATCCAAAAATACCTCTATAATTGACTTGAGATCATGGAAGATCAAGGTCATTGCCTGCTAAAATGTAGCTCCGGCGTTTTTAAGGCCAAAAGGCATTTTCCGATATGCAAACGTTCCCCAAGGACAAATAAATGCAGTCTTATGTTGGTCCTCAAGTTTAATCTGTATCTGATTATATCCAGAAAAGCAGTCCATGAAGGAGAACACCTTGCTACCCACACACTCATCCAAAATCTGATCAATAAATGGTGTGGGGAAGTTGTCCTTAGGATAGGCATGATTCAAATCGTGAAAATCAGTACATATGTGGATCTCTCCCTATTTCTTATCCACCGGAACGGCGTTTGAAACCCACTCCGTCAAAGGAACGGGATAGATGAAACCGACTTTCAACAGCTTCTCTATCTCTTCCCTAATGGTAGGTGCTTTCCTAGGATTCACCGCACTTAAACATTGTCGAACATGCTTAGCATTGGGGTAATTTTTAATCTTGTGCTCGACAACTTGAGCATCAATACCTGGCATCTCATTGTAAGACCAAGCAAAAATATTATGGAATTCCTTAAATAGCTCGGTGTATTCAAGAATCTTAGCATGGGAACATTCCACCCCAATATAGACATTCTCTATCATGCCAGGATTGCAAGAGATGTTGATTGGAATCATTGACAATATATTTTCCATGTTTCCATCAGCCATCGGACCAGGAGAGCTTAATGGAACCATAGGACTACCAACTGTCTAACTAAGAATCGCCCTAAACTCCTCACGCTCCAAGAGGTCAAGCTCTAGAAGAAAGTATGATCTATGATGGAGTTCCTCCCATGGTGTCTCAACTCCCGACATAGCCTCGATAATCGCTTCATCTGAAGGGAAAACCGTATCAAGGCAGTCATGTGCGTGAGAAGACTGTACTTCCCATGCCGGCAGCACATAAGGGTCCTCCTCCTCTATCCACGAAGAGGAAGGACTAGGCTCTGCAGCACACTTGAGATTAGCTTGATAAGCTATCATAGCTACAGGCAATGGCAGGTCCATCATGATGGGCTCACTCAAAGTACTCAGTGTAGGAAGAATCCAAGGATCTTCCATATGAATCGTGCGAAAAGACATTGATCTCATAGATGTCGAAGCCTCATCGAAACTAGATCCTATCATGAGGATCGGTGCAGGACAACTAAAGCTTCCCATGATGGATGGGTACATGCCTACACCCACACTCCCAGTTGCCAGCTGAGAATGTTCAATGATCGGGATCGAAGCTCCCGAATATGTGGTAACAGATGGATTCTTGAATGTCATTTGATCAATCGTTACAATATTCCCGTTATGTGGAAATCATACAACGCGGAACAAGAAAGAAGCAATGATTTGCATACTATACATCCAGTTCCTACCCAGCAAGAGATTGTAGTCAAGGGGCGCATCAACCACCTCGACCTCTATTGCAATGGTCTTCCCTCCCAAATAGACTTTAAGGGAAGGAAGGATGCCGTGCGGCCTAAAAGATCTCCAATCGAACATAGTTAACATGGTCACTGATTTAGACAGCTCAGGAGAAACCAGACCCTTCCAACAGGATAAAGACATCACAGAAGCAGCACTGCCCTCGTCAATCACAGTGCGATTGACGATCATATTAAGACATTCTATGTGAATCAAAAGAGACACATAGTAGGGCAAGCGAGGATGAAGTCCTGCAGTTTCAAATTTGATCATAGAGGAAGAATCATCATCATTCACAACAAGGGCAGAAAGCAACGCCTTCCTTTGCGAAGGACAACTCTGAAGCACTTCCAATGCAGACATCGCACAAGGAGTGTGGCCCAAATCCTCAAAAACTGAATAGTTCTAGGCGGCTCGAGCATTTGGATTATGCCCTGAATGCTTAAGGACTCCCTTAGGAATGCGAGGTGTAGTCTCAAGTTTATCCATAGGTTTCTCAATACTCAAAGGGGACCCTGGTGGATCAGGTTCTTTGCCTGGGCTGGGTTGTGACCAACTATAGTATTTCGCATGGGTCACAACTTTCGCAGCATGGACCATGTTAATGCAACCACGACCACTAGTCACTGGTAGATCATGATCATCCCCTGACTAGTCATGGGACTTCAAGTTCATATTTTGATTATGCGGTAAAGGGTTAGTTAGCACAGCTAGGCCCTATGCCAAGAATCTCAAAGCTTCCTCAATACGAGGGCACAAGTAAGTGAGGTGATTGTCCTTACATAACTTGCAAGGGAACTTAACCTTATGTTTATCTTGCTTGTCCCCCCTAGCATTCCGGCCATTCTTTTCATTATTATAAGCATTCTCTTTCTTATTCCCACCCTTACGATTATTTTTACGCTTTTTTCTATTCCGTTCGGGCTGCTGGTTACCCTTCTGGTCTGACGATTGCACAGAAAGTACATTCACCATTTGGGTGGGTTGAGATAAAGCCGTAGCTTGTCCTGAAGTAGATTGGTTGATTGACAATTGACTAACTTTTTTTGCAACCGAATCTACAGGTTTTGCACTTGCACAACCCACAATGCCATTAGCATGTGGTCCAGGTTTGACTTTGGGGTCGAAACTGGAACACAGAGCATTGGGAATAATCTCATATAACAAACTAGACTGAGCATAGATCAAGTCCAGTTCCTCTGCCCTAAAAATTTCTTGTTCCTCATTCTGCACTCCGGATGTAGAAACATCCTTCGCTATATATGGCAATAACGACTTGAGGAACCACTCGAGGAGGAACTCCGGCAGTATAAAGGCTTTAATTAACCTCTTCCATATACACCACTCTTGAATATGATCAGATATGTGTGGCTTTATCTTGCCGAAATGTCGACAAGAGTTCACTACCAATGTCATAACGCACTGGTAGCTAGAAGTGATTAAGAAAAGTCATCACAAGGTCATCGAACAAAGCGAAAGCTCCCCTAGGTAACTCTATATACCATTTCACGGTAGGCCCTATAAGGGTGCATTCAAATAGTCTCAAACAGATTGAGCCCTGATGTAAGGAATTCTAAGAACACCATAGGTGAAATGTAGTAATGTGTTCACTCGGATCCTCTCCTGGTTTTCCCTCGAACTTAGGTATGTTCAAAGGAAGCTTGGTAGGGACAGCCGACCAATCCGGGTCATGAGCTACTGGATCATTCGTCAATCTCGACAAGTCAGGAAGATTGAATGTTGCGAGGAAAGGGAGCCTAGGATGATGAGGTCGATGGACCGCTCCTTGATTCATATAGGTTTGATTACCACCATGGCCTTGACCATAGTTCCCTCCTCCTGTATGACCTGTATAGAGTGGCGTGGAAGCACCATAGTAAGGTGGACCCTGACTAGTAGGAGCTATAAAGCCATAATTAGGAGAGTAAGCAGGTTGTTGATATTCGCCTCCATAAGGTGATGAACCCTGTCCATACTGCATCCCATAATAGGGTCCATAGGTCGTCGCATGCGATGCCCCATGAGACACTTCGTAGGTAGGAAGATATGCTCCGGTAGTAGGAATATACATACCGGAAGTAGGGATATACACCTCGAAAGTAGTAACATGACCTCTAGAAGCATGAACATAACCTCTTGAAGCCACAGGTGATATGTAAACTTGAGATACAATCGGTCTAGTAACTGCAGTACGAACCTGACTCGTAGCCATGTGCTGACTCTAAGGACCATGTGAATAAGGTGGAGGGTGATCATTTGAAGAACTAGGGACAGAGGACAAAGGGATCTGAGTAATCAAGTATGTACTATTCCCTATCATCACTTGTCTCGGATCTGGTATCCTAATAGGATCACTAACCCTAGACCTAGGAGGGATATGTGATGTAACTTCCACCACTGGGACAGAGGGTGCAATGTGACTAGTGCTCCTAAACCACTCCGCATGGTAAGGAATGAGAGTGCCCCCAGGAATAGTGTTAGTCTTGAAGTCAGATTCAACATGAAATGCCAAATCATGGGTAGGAAAACTAGTCATACCATAACTACCATAGCTAGTGCTAGCAGGTTCAAAATGAGTCTCGGTGTCATCCAACATTCCATACTGGTAACGCGTCAATGGGGAATCAACCCTAGAGTGAGTAGGTCTATCATGCATGGTTCCTATCTCAGAAATCACAGGACCTAACTTAGCCATGTCGGGTGAAGGATCGTAAGTAGGAGTAAACTTTCCATCGTCTACACGAATGGGAGAAGGTAGTTCAGGAATACCTTCTGAATGGTCTCCCATGGTGTGTGAATCAATGTGCGAAATAGTCCACCTGGACTATCTAGGTCTCTCTCTGAAATGAGGAGGAGAAGTAGAAGGTGGAAGTCCTGCTAAATGACGAGAACAGCGAGGAGCCGCACCCAAATCCACAATGACTCAAAAAGTAGAAAAGACTCTCTATTTATGTAAACCCTAGGCCAACTATCATGCATAGAGAAATCACTAATAAAATATAAATCCAAATGCACGCAAATAAGGGCTGGATAAGTGAACTCCCGAATTGAGCAGGTATGTCTCGCCTAGGAGAGGTTTGAGACTCCCATACACAGCAAGCGGAGGTACGTAACCAATTATTGTGGCCCTCATCTTCAACGCATAAAGCGACTGTGCTGTCTGACCCCAACCTGGTTAGGACACTCGCAAAATAACCCCTGCAAAGTACCCCCTTGATATCTTAGGTAAGGCCACTAAGGTCACCTCAATATAATCAATGCTCAGGCGGACAGTCACAGGCGGGATTGACCGTATGGGCAGGGTAGCAAAGTCCGAAACTCTCGAAAGAGCCACCATATATGAATACAATCCTGGAAATATCTCCGGTGCTACTTAGTTATGACTAGGGGTCATCCCAATCAATAACCACTCACACTGCCTCGTGCTTAACTCCCTTTTGAGAGTAGGATCCTGAGAAACACTGGTTATACCAAGGATTTCACACACTCACCTGGACAGACACATACATGTTGTTGTTTAGTGATCTTGGAGAATTGACTTACAATGAACTATTCCAAGATCCTAAAACCTAAGCTTGTTAGTGCACCCTATGAAAAAAAAGAGCGTACTTCATTTTAATTTAGCGTTTATTTTAATTGTCTTTATTACTCAAAAACGAGATATGGTCGTGCAACTAATCATGTTATGATGCAACATAAAGTAAAATGCACACCTAACAATCAATGAAAATTCATTGTGTCCATGAAAATATGGTATGCTACTACGTGAAATGCACACTTTTTCTTCAAATGATGAATGAAAGATTTCCTATATGAAGTCCTAACTAATACTCCAAAGCAAATCTAGTGCAACTACAATGCAAAATGCAAAATGCAATGCATGATGATAACCAAATGTTTTTGGATTTTTTGAAATAAAATGAGATGCAAAAAGTAAAAGAATGATTCTACAACCCCTAGACTCTGCAAGCACACAATAACAACACTCAATAAAAGCACTAAGGTAAAAGAACTCTAATGCACTAATCTCAAACAAAAGATTGAAAATGACATGACAAGAACCTTCTTAAAAAGAAAAAATTTAGCCTTAAAAAAATGTTTCTGGTCAGAAATAGAGGTACAAACAGACTCAGGCAGTGCCAAAGGAGGCTTAGTAAATATCAAAATTCACCCAGCAACCATTTAACTTCCACAAAAGGAAAAAACAAGAGCATACGCGACTGTTCGCAATAAACCCACGTGTATACGTGGAAATCGAAGAGAAACCCACATGTATATGCGACTGTGAGTTAAAAACTAATGTACAGGAAGAAAGGTGCATAAAATCAAGGAAAATAGACAGGCTAAGACAAACTTCACACCAATCAGACACTACCAGTCATACATGCCCCCAGAACCGACACAGAAACAAGAGAAAAAGAGCAATTCAAATTCATTGAATGCCGAGAAAACAACCCCAAAAGGACAACTACTAGGAACTCCCTGGAGGAGTCGCCAATTCTGTTATGGAGAGAAATTCCTATGGATTGGGGTACCACAATAGACAGCTTGACTTTAGAAATCAATCCTTTCCAATATGCAATAGAAATTAAATGTCTAACACTAAAGGATCAGACCTCATACCTTATTCCGGACGGTTGAAGTAGATCCTCGTTGAGCTTTC
>LPNX010069555.1:148049-194057 GCA_001517045.1 Pseudotsuga menziesii
AAGTAAACAATAAAAGTATTCTATATATCATGGTGTTAGATCTATTCTAGCATATATAATCAATAATGTATAAGCATTTGACATAATCCAATGGATAAAATATTCATTCAAACACACATTATTGGATAGGAAAATATATTTCTATTAATATAAATCAGAGATTACAAGATACAACCTCTGATGGCACGTCTGTGAACCGAAGAAACTGAATCCCCCATTTGGGCCTCCACCACTTCAATCCTCCATGTCTCGATAGAAAGTTCACAAGCAAAAGGCAAGCTTGGGAAGAACACAACAATGCCCCAAGGGACAAGGGGATGTAGACTCAAGCTTAAGTTCCGACAACAATGGACTATAGTTTCTTTGCTCTCAATTCTCTCTTATGCCTTCAATGTACCAAGGGGTTCCTTATATATTTTTTCAAAGGGGTAATGAAAGTTCGAATCCGAGCGATCTCAAGGCATATGGAAGGCCAAGAGTCAAATGAGTTAGATCCATGTCAAGGAAAACTCCAAAAGGATTTGGATTTTGTACACATCCTGATGTACACGGTTTTAGTGGTCAAACCCGTGTATATACGCACTTATAGGTTTAAAAGTTACGTGTATCATTTTTCACATGTTTTTAGGGATGGTGAAGGAAACATCAAAGGAATAAAAATGGTCCATGGGGTCTAAGGAGTCTGCAGCAGGACAGGGGAAGGCGATACAAAGTGTGATTCACCTGTAGTGGTGAAATCAGCTATAACACACCTCTTGAGTTGATCCAAAGTGATGTTGCTGGCCCATTTCCTCATATGTCAATGAGTCAGGCCAAATATGCATTGAAATTCATAGATGACTTTTCCAGGTATTGCTGGGTTTACTTCGTGAAACAAAAGTCTAAAGTTTATGGCCTCTTCAAAGTCTTTAAGACTTTGGTTGAGAACCAGTCTAGGAGGAAACTCAAGGTCCTAAAATATGACAATGGTGGTGAGTATGTCAAGTCTGAGTTCATTCAATATTGTGCAGATGTAGGTATTCAAATGCAGCATTCTATCCCTTACACACCACAGCAGAATGGTGTTGCTGAGAGGAAGAACAGATCACTGAAAGAGATGGCAACCTGCATGATGGAGGCTAAGACTTTGCCACCAAATTTTTTGGCCAAAGCTATAAACTTTGCAGCCTATATCCAGAATAGGGTGCCTCATAAATAGCTTGATGGTATGACTCCTTTTGAAGCTTGGAGTGGGCACAAGCGATATGTGACCCATTTCAGGATTTTTGGCTCAAGGGCTTGGGCTAGAATTCCAACCGAAAAGAGGAAGGATTTATAGCCCCAAATCCAAGAGTGTCTATTTGTTGGGTACTCTAAATATTCAAAAGGGTACAAGATGATCAATTTGAGCACAAACAAATCCTTCATTAAAAGGAGTGTTCAGTTCCAAGAAGAGCCTTTAGGAGCAGTGGAAGTTCGAGAATCCTCTTCACCACCAAAACCATTGAATGTAAGTGAAGAGATAGTTGAACTTGCTGATTCTGATATATCTGATAATGATGATTTAATTGTAGATCCTAACAGTCCTACAAGACCAAAATGGGCAGCAAATACCATTCATGCAGCTGGAGAACTAGCTAGAAATCCTAATGATCCTAGGAGGACTAGATCTTAGTTTGAGAGTGCTCTGTGCATGAAAGATCCTATGTTTGTAGAGAAATGCTATCTGATGGTTGAATTATACCCACATACATATGGAGATGCAGCAAATGATCCAATATGGGAAACAACCATGAAATAAGAGTTCAACTCACTCCAGAAGAACCACAGTTGGGAGCTGGTTGATCTTCCGCCAGGGAGGAAGCTAGTTCAGTGTAAGTGGGCTTACAAAACCAAATTTTGTGCTGATGGTTCACCTTTGAAATACAAGTATATAATGGTAGCCAAGGGATACTCACAAGTACATGGCATAGATTACAATGAGACCTTTGTACCAGTGGAAAAGATGGACTCCATCAGGCTAGCCTTAGCCATTGCAGCTTCGAAGCAATGGGAAGTACATCACATGGATGTGAAGTGTGCTTTCCTGAATGGAGATCTCACTGAGGATATTTACATGTAGCAGCCTCAAGGATTTGCCACTAATCCATCTCTTGTGTGCAGGCAAAAGAAGTCATTGTATGGGCTTAAGCAAGCCCCGAGGGCTTGGTATGCCAAGATTGATAGCTTTCTTCTATCACTGAATTTTGTTCGATGCAAGTCAGATACAAATGTATATTTGAAGCTGATACATGGTTCATTAATGATCATTGTTTTGTATGTTGATGACCTTCTCATTACAGGAAGCTCAAAGGATGAAATTGCCTCCTTGAAGGATGCAATGAACCATGCCTTCTCCATGAAAGATTTGGGGTTATTGAGCCAGTTTTTGGGACTCGAGATTGCTCAAAACAAATATGGAATCAAATTACATCAGTCCAAGTATGCCTTGGATTTTCTGAACATATTCAACATGAAGGATTGAAAGCCAAGCAAGACTCCTTTCCTTTCAGGAGTTTAGCTTGAAGAAGCTGGTTCTTCACCTATGGTAAACAATACACTGTATAGGCAATTGATTGGATGTTTGCTATATCTTACACATACTCGACCTGATATTTCTTATGTAGTAAGTGTGGCTTCAATATACATGGATCAGCATCATGAGATCCATTGGAGAGCAACCAAAAGGATCCTTAACTTTGTTCAGGGAACAAGGACTCATGGGATCTTCTACAAAGATAAATCTGATCTTGATTTGATCGGCATTACTGATAGTGATTGGGCAGGTGAAAACATAGATCAAAATTCAACATCAGGATATGTGTTCATGCTTACTGAAGGGCCAATTAGCTGGTCAAGCAAGATACAGAGTGCCATTGCACTCTCATCTACAGAAGCATAGTACAGAGGAGTTGTAAATGCATCAAATCAATGTTTATGGTTGCAGGGGTTACTTGGTGAGTGTGGCTTCAAATCAGAATACTAAACTACTATCTATTGTGATAATCAGAGTACCATTCGAATATGCAATGATCTAGTTCAGAAATAGAGAACCAAACACATTGAGACCCATATGCACTACATCAGACAACTTGCGCATGATGGCACCATTCACTTACTCTTCTATTCATCTTCAGAACATGTACCAGATATCTTCACAAAAGTTTTTTGTGAGAATACATTCAGCAATCGAAAATCACTATTAGGGATTTTTGATCATGCTGTGAAGCATGAGTGATGATGTTAGCACTCAGAATATACCTAGGTTGTAAAAGATAAACTCCAAGGTAACAGCAAAACCACTTTTAGAAAGAAACTGGCTTTTCTTTCTAGAGAGGGATCTCTCAAATACAGATTTAACAAGGCCAGATATAATTCAAACACTTAAAAATTGTATAAAAGGTTGAAACAACAAGTAACCATTGGGAAATGGAATCACATATACATAAAGATATCACAAAGACATATGCATGAGATTTTGTCAAAGGCAAGATAACCATTCCATCACAGTCATTCATTTAGTTCAGGTGGGACAGAAGAAACAAGGAACAGTACATTAATACAGAGCATCAAAGATGAATTCTATATTAACTTTAGTAGAAACGTTCATAAAATATTTGAAACGATGATCAAAGCATAAAAAATATGAATTCTAACCATTCAACACTATGCTTCAGATATGAAGGAAAACAGAATGAAGTGTTACACTGGAAAAACGATCACAGAAAAAGAGAAATATGGATTGCAATGTAAATGACGTAGGAATCTCTGATAACTCTTATGCATTTGCTTTGTTATTCAAAAAATATATGTCTTCAGAAGAAACAGTCAACAACAAGATGGGTTCCAACCCCCATCATATAAAATAGATGCACTTATATACATAAAATCGTTTCATCTTCCAAGAATATTTATAACTAAATAACCGGCTTAATCAAAGTCTTGTAACTACATTCCTAACTCCTAGGAATAAACTACTAGCTTTGATCCTAACAGATCATTAAGTTGAAATCAACTCGGTAACATGGCCTCGTCCAAGTAGCTACTCAGCGCGCAACACCTATCTTCATGAATGAATGATATATTTTGTTTTTCCGAATCTTTCTATGGCTCTCCATTGCTCCGCGCTTGGAATATCATATTCGATCATCTCATGATTGGACACCTCCAGCTCCATGTAGGCTTCATAAGATACCTTAGGAAACTTTCCCTTGATGATTAGGAATTTTTGTAGTATCTCGAAATCCTCTGTCAGCTTATCCATGATGACTTTGTCTGTCAGCCCCTTTTCTAGATCGTCAAATTTGGAATGATCCATCTGTCTTTGTACCAACAGGTTGTGATAGTGCTCTTGAGAAAACATTCGTCCCTCTTCATCCCAAAAGGAAGGAAGCCCGTCTTCGAATAGTTCTTTGAAAGCCTGTTTAAAGTCATTAACCTGTCAGATCATTTCATCAGCTTTGTCCTAGAATGCCTTCATTAGATGATGCTTCTGGATAAACTTTTTGGCCCATAGTACCATTTCTATCCTGTCCTTTACGCCTATATCATGCAACTTTTGGTATGTTAATGAATTTAAAAAGTTTAATGCATTCTGGGCTTTGGGAAGGGGTTTCCTCTCCATAGTTTCGTTTACTAACTTCAGTCTCTGATTGGCCATATTGATCAATATGCTTTGATCATCAATGAAATTTAAACGTGCAAGTCTATAGGGTGGAGCTCACAACGACCGTAGATCTTATTGAGATGGATCGGCGACTGTTGATCTTCACATCTCGTCGAGGACCCGTATATGATTATCTTTCTCGCATCTTTATAAAGCAGACCCATTATAAGCCTTTGATCTCCATCTCCTTGTGTTGCACTGTTGGATTCCGTGATAATTTATTGCTTGTGCGCCCCTTACTACACTTTCATAGCATTATATTTTAACCAATGTTTGACAAGCAACCATTATTTCCTTTTTATCATGGTCCCTTCGAGCCTCTACCAGGTAGGGTTGCTAACAACTGGCTCCATCTGGGGATGATATCCTCCCTGCAAGGTATCAAAGAACTCGTAGACCAGGTGCCTGTCTTTAATCTTTCATAGTAACTTCCAGAAAACTTATCTTTTTTTTTTTCGTAAATATACATTTTTTATTTTTTTTCAAAAGGAACGGCATGCCTCTTGATTTTTAGGGCCTTCACCACGGGCTTCAAACACACTCGACCTACCACCCATATAGACTTGTAAAGAAAATAAATATTTACAGACTATAATACAAGTTTTACCCTCCTCCTTAGGACAGGTAATGTTTCAGATACCTTCCATTTACAAGGTTACTTTCCAGAGGAACCCCATTCAGATATTCTAGCAGAAATGCGGTTTGTCCTCTGTATCCAGCAATAACATAAGGACCTACCCACATATGATCAAATTTCCCATGTTTGTCTTCTTTAGGAGCATCCCACTTCAAAACCAAATCATCAATCTGAAATTTCTCTTCTTTTATTCTTTTGTCAAAAGTAATTTTCATTTTTTCTTGATGTAACTGCACCTTGTCATAAGCCTTATTCCTTCTCTCTTCCAACTCAATAATCTTATTTATCCTCCTTTGCATGTGATTTGGTTCTTCCTGCTGATCCTGGAAATATCTCATAACTGGGACACCTAAGGACGCTGGAAAAACAACTTCAGTTCCATACACTAGCTGGAACGAAGACCTGCCGATTAACCTTTTGGTACTAATCCTGTCGGCCCACAGAGCATACTTGAGCTTGGTGTGCCAGGGCTTCTTATTATTTTCCAACAACTTCTTGATGATTCTTACTAGGCTTTTATTTGAAGATTCAGCTAACCCATTTCCCTGAAGATAATAGGCAGTTGAATGATTGTGACTTATATGATATTTGTGACAGAAGTCAATCATTTTCTTGGACTTAAAAGAAGCTGCATTGTCCGTTATTATTCTTTTGGGGCATCCAAATCGAGCCAATATGTTTTCCTCAAGAAAGTCCATGATTATAGCTTCAGTGGCTCTTCTAGTGGGAATCGCTTCAATCCATTTTGTAAAATAATCCGTAGATGTCAGAATCCATTTGTGTTGTCTTGAAGAATTTGGGTTTATCTCACCAATAAAATCCAAACCCCAATGTTGGAAAGGAGCTTCTATTGTTATTGGGTTTAAAGGAAGAGGAAGTACCTTTCTCTTACCATCAAAAATTTGGCATTGATGACACCTACTGGTTTCTTTATACACATCTAAAAATAATGTTGACCAATAATAACCTGCTCTTAGAATTTTGTTTGCAGTCACCTTCCAAGAATGATGTCCTCCACACTATTCCTTATGAAATTCTTTGGCTGTTTGTTGAGTTTCATTTTCTAGAAGACAGTTTAGTGATATTCCTCTAGGGTCTTTCCAATATAGATATTCATTTATAATACAATATTTGGAAGCTTTCAATTTTATGGATCTCACCCTTGAATTACTCAATCCTTTTGGTGCTTGTAAATTTTGAAGGATGTAAACAATATCAGAATACCATGGAGATGCCACAAAATCAGCCACTACTTCCACTTCTGTATCCAACTGAATAACCCGGTGAGATAGGAAATTGATTTGTAAAGCCTCACAGTTTGAATTAGCCATCATATTTGCTAATCCTTGTCCCTTGACCAGCTTAGTAGGCTTTATCTCTATGTCGTACTCCAGTAATGTAACTATCCATTTTTCCCTTTTCCCTTCTGGATCAGGTTATGTCAAGATTCCTTTTACTGTAGCCATTGGAACATGTGCAATTATGTGTGAATGTAGAATATATACCCTAAAATATTTCAATGCTTTGACTAAAGGATATGCTTGCTTCTCCATGATGTCATATTTTAATTCCCCATCCCTCAACATCTTGCTAAAAAATGCTATGGGCTATTCCAAGTTCTCATTATTCTTCTGCAATAAAACTGCTGCTATAGTATATTCTTAAGCATATGAAAACACTGAGAAATATTTGGTAAAATCTGGACTCACCAACACAGGAGCATCCGATATTTCTTTTTTAATTTCCCAAAAAGTCTTTCTAGCTTCAGCATTCCATTTCACCTCATGACCCTTCTTCAACATATTTGTGATATTCATTAGGATCTCAGAAAAACTTGGCACAAACCTTCTTGAAAAATTCACCTGCCCCAAGAATGACTGTATTTCCTTCTTACTCCTGGGTTCTCCTAATTTCAAAATTGCACTCACCCTTTTAGGATCAATTTTTATTCCATCCTTGGATATTATATGGCCCAACAACTTTCCTTCTTCTAATGAAAAATTGGATTTCTTCGGATTCAATGATATACCAAACTTTCTACACTTCATGAAAACTTTCTCTAAATGATGTAAATTTTCTCTATCAGATTTTGAATAGACTGTAATATCATCCATGTAGATTACCACAAAATTCCCAATTTCTCCTGCAAAAGCAATGTCCATAGCTCGCTGGAAAGTAGCTCCTGCATTCATTAGGCCGAAAGGCGTCTTTGCATACATAAAGGTGCCCCAAGGTGTAGTAAATGTAGTTTTCTCTTGATCTTCAGGTAATACCTTGATCTGACTATAGCAAGAAGAACCGTCCAACATTGAAATTCTCTCAGCTCCAACTACTTTTTGTAAAATATGATCCATCTTTGGCAAAGGATAATTGTCTTTCATAGAAACTTTATTTAAATTTCAGAAATCTACACACTATCTGATTTCTCCATTCTTCTTTCTAACAGGAACCAGATTCACAACCCACTTAGAAAACCTTAGAGTTACAATGATCTTGGCATCAAATAATTTTTTAATTTCCTTCTCAATGATGGGAAGCAACTTAGGATTTATCCTTCTGAGCTTCTATTTGAAAGGTTTCTCCCCAGGTTTTATAGGAATAGTATGTTGTATGATAGAGGTATCATATTCCTTAAGGTCTTCATAACTCCAAGCGAAGACATCTGTATACTTTTTCATTAAATTCACATATTCTTCTTTTTCTTTTTCAGGCAATTTCTTGGATACCTTTATAATCTTAGGATTCTCTTCAGTGCCAATATTCCTATCTTCAACAACATTCTCAATAGGCTTTACTTTGGGATTCTTAGCCACATCATTTTGATCAAAAAGTTTTTCCAAAGGAATCAAACCCCTTGGTATGAAATTATTTTTAATTGAATAATATCTTTACCCCCTAAGGTTCCTTTCAACTTTTCAGTGCCTTCCTTTTCTTTGTCAAGCTCTTCATCATCTTGAAAGTTCTCACCATCATCATTTTCAGTGTCAATATGAGTATTTACAAATTCCCCTGATAATTCCAAAAACCTTCTGATCTGCATGTCATCTTCAAATACCTGCCAATATTTGGAATTGTCAAGAATAGATGGTCTGTTCACAATGTCTGCTTGATATTCTTTCTCACCAGCAATAGGGGTTTTGAACTTTCCAGCAGCTACTACCAAAGAATCTGCCACCATATTTTCATGCCTGGAAACCACTTGAATCGTGTGCTCTATGAAAAAGTTGCCAATCATATCCCACACTTCATTCCTATAAGCCCTCATCCGGGGATGCTTGGTTTGATAACTGTCATTCACTTGGTTTATCACCAATTCTGCATCTCCAAAAACTTTTATCCTTTAGACTCCCAAATCTTTCAAAGCATGTAACCCCAGTAATAAAGCTTCATATTCTTCTACGTTATTTGTGCATTCAAATGTTAATTTATATGATAAAGCTTTGAAATTCCTAGTAGGAGAAATTATATACACAGCGGCTCCAACATCCAATTATGCAGCAGATCCATCAAAATACATAGTCCATAAACCTTCCCTTTTTTGTTTTGCCTCCAAAGCATCTTGTTTCTTCATCTCCTCTTTTTTATCTTCTTTGGACTTCTCCTGTAATGTGGCTCCTAGATCACATGGGACAGTATCATTGAAGAAAATGGAAGACCCCAAATCAGTATCAACAGCATATATATGATGAATTTCAGGTTTATCTTGACTTCTCACTACATAAGGAGTTCTTTTTTCACTATATAACCTTCTGCTCCCATCTTGAACAGGAATAGTAGCATATGACATATCCATTTGTAAACTACCTTTTAACTTCGAAGTCCAAGATCTTGACAACAATACCCCAAATTTAGGTGGAATGTCTGCTACTACCAAATCCATGACTATAGTTTTAGATGGCAACTTGTTCAGAGTTACTACCATATCTTTGATCAAACCAAGGAATTTTACTCTTTTAGAGTCAAAAGAATACAAATCTTTATAAGGCCTTGTCACTTCTAGTCCCAAACTTTCAACTACTCCCTTCGGCATTAAATTATGTGATGCTCTTGAGTCTAACATAGCATTATGGACCACCATATCATGCACATTCAAACTCAAATAGAAAGGAGGGACCTCTTCATTTTCTAAATTTTCAACCTTTGACCCAAAAGAAATAGCAGGATTATCATCATTCAACTCTAAAATATCAGATTGTGATTCACCTTGACTTTTTATCAATCATCCTATGGTATCTCTATATTCATTGTTTCTCAACAACTCGTTAAATGGAACAGAAATGTTTAACTTTGAAAGCTCATTTTGCAAATTAAAACCGGAGCCATCCCTTTCTACATCAATTGGGGCCACTTGTTTCATTCTTTTATCTCTTTGTACCTCATTTTTATCTTCTTTATTTACAAGGGACTCTTTTTGCACTTCTTTTCCCTTTTCAACATTTAGGGAACTCGTGGAAGGCTGATTTCGATTTGCCTTCCCTTTATTTATAAAAACCTCCCTGTTTCTCAATCTGATTTTCCTCTGCACATCATCCATAGCATTTAAATAACCCCTTTGATATTGTTCTGTCCCCTTTTCAAATTCTTCACTTCCACCTTCATGTTCGAACATGTTATGTTCCTCTTCAGTAAGATATATTTCTGAATCCAGTTCTCCAAAAAGATGAATTTCATTTTCAGTAGGGTCTTCTTCATCAGTAACATAATTTTCAGGGAATGGTGGCCGGATTTGTTGTTCTTCCTGATTTCTTGGGTTTCTTATGTCTCTCTGCTTATTTTGTGGAAGAACAGGAGGATTTGGTCTTCTAAAATTGGGGTTCCTGATTTGAAGGTTAGCTTGTTCTCTATTGAACCCCCTATTGTCCATAGTTAATCTGTCCATCAATTTTTCCATCATTTTCAACATCATTTCAAAATTGACATCATTAGTAGAGGAAGAATAAGAAGGAAAATTTTCATCCTTTTTCCTCCTATCAATATCTCTATGTTTCATTTTTCCACTCGCCATCATATTTGCTTCTACTTCCAAAGCATCTGTAAACATTGCAGCAAGGGTTGTTGATTTCCTTTCTCTTAATGAGAATGCAAAATCATTGTCAAAGGCTCCAGCATAATGTAATTTGGCAGTGACCATAGAAGGTTTTATATCTTCAGGAATGGAATTATAAACCCTCATGAATCTGCTGGAGAATTCATGGATAGATTTGAAACCTCCTTTTTTGAGACTGTTATACTGTGACCAGAGCTGTAAAGGATTTTGCTTATCATCCCATCTATCTAGAAATGCAGTTTCGAAAGCTTTAAAGTTAATTATAGACCCATTTGGCAAATCTTTAAACCATTTCTTTGCCTCACCTGAAAAACTTTGAGCAAACAACTGCATTTTGACATCTGGATAATCAACTTCTTCTAAGTCAATGAAATCTTCAAACTTGGCAACATGTTTTATTGCGGTTATGTCGCCTTCTCCATCAAACAAAGAAATTCTTTGGGAATAATTCTGAGGAAGATCATGTAATAAAGCAGGAAACCGCAAGGGAGCAAATCTGGCTTCCATTGGTCTAGGTGGGCTCAAAGGCGCTGAAGGCTTTTGAGTATTTTGGGAGGCAAATGTTTCAAATTTCGTAGTTTGTTGTAAATATCTCCAAAGGGAATCCAGCAAATAGGATTCCAATCTACGGGAATCAAACTTGGTATTCTTCAGATCAGACTCAGATTTAGTTTTCAACAACCTCCTTCCAACATTAACTTCCCATTCTGGATCAATAGGAGAATCTTGAGAAGATGATGTACCAAACAAAAAAAAACCTAACTTTTCTTTATCTTTTCTCTTAAATAACTTTTCCGGGTCTTCAATACTTCTCAAAAATTTGGTATCAGAATTACCTCACATGTGTCTTCTCGAAGCCAAAATGACTCCTCAGGTTCTGAAAAAGTTTTACAATGGATTCGCTAGGGCAAATATACAACCTTTCTACTCGTAAAAATTCTTGTTTTCCCACATAAATCTTTCTTCAACTTTGTCGTTTTCCCTACGACAGATGTGCAATTTCGTTCCCCGGCAATGGCACCAATTTATTAGCACTCAGAATATACCCAGGTTGTAAAAGATAAATTCCAAGGTAACAGCAAAACCACTTTTAGAAAGAAACTGGCTTTTCTTTCCAGAGAGGGATCTCTCAAATACAGATTTAACAAGGCTAGATATAATTCAAACACTTAAAAATTGTATAAAAGGTTGAAACAACAAGTAACCATTCTACAATGGAGTCACATATACATAAATATATCACAAAGACATATGCATGAGATTTTGCCAAAGGCAATATAACCATTCCATCATAGTCATTCATTTAGTTCGGGTGGGACAGAAGAAACAAGGAACAGTCCATTAATACAGAGCATCAAAGATGAATTCTATATTAACTTTAGTAGAAACATTCATAAAATATCTGAAACGATGATCAGAGCATAAACAATATGAATTCTAACCATTCAACACTATGCTTCAGATATGAAGGAAAACAGAATGAAGTGTTACACTGAAAAAATGATCACTGCAATGTAAATGACGTAGGAATCTCTGATAACTCTTATGGATTCGCTTTGTTATTCAAAAAATATATGTCTTCAGAAGAAACAGTCAACAACAATATGGGTTCCAACCCCCATCATATAAAATAGATGCACTTATATACATAAAATCATTTCATCTTCCAAGAAGATTTATAACTGAATAACCGGCTTAATCAAAGTCTTGTAACTGCATTCCTAACTCCTAGGAATAAACTACTAGCTTTGATCCTAACAGATCATTAAGTTAAAATCAACTCGGTAACATGACCTCGTCCAAGCAGCTACTCAGTGCGCAACACTTGTCTTCATGAATGAAGGATATATTTCATTTTTCTGAATCTTTCTATGTCTCTCCATTGCTCTGCACTTGGAATATCATATTCGATCATCTCACAAATGGACACCTACAGCTCCATGTAGGCTTCATAAGATACCTTAGGCAAATTTCCCCTGATGATTAGGAATTTTTGTAGTATCTCAAAATCCTCTGTCAGCTTATCCACGATGACTTTCCCTGTCAGCCCCTTTTCCAAATTGTCAAATTTGGAATGATCCATGCGGCTTTGTACCAACAGGTTGTGATAGTGCTCTTGAGAAAACATTTTTCCCTCTTCATCCCAAAAGGAAGGAAGCCCATCTTCGAATAGTTCTTTGAAAGCCTGTTTGAAGTCATTAACCTGTGAGATCATTTCATCAGCTTTGTCCTCGACTGCCTTCATTAGATGATGCTTATGGATAAACTTTTTGGCCCATAGTAGCATTGCTATCCTGTCCTTTACAACTATATCATGCAACTTTTGGTATGTTAATGAATTTAAGAAGTTTAACGCATTCTGCGCTGTGGCAAGGGGTTTCCTCTCCATAGTTTTGTT
Source organism: Pseudotsuga menziesii (assembly GCA_001517045.1). Taxonomy (NCBI): domain Eukaryota; kingdom Viridiplantae; phylum Streptophyta; class Pinopsida; order Pinales; family Pinaceae; genus Pseudotsuga; species Pseudotsuga menziesii. The sequence continues at coordinate 160,816 of LPNX010069555.1, forward strand.
TACTAACTTCAGTCTCTGATTGGCCAGATTGATCAATATGCTTTGATCATCAATGAAATTTAAATAGTGCCTGAATTTAGTAATTTATATGGATAATGTATCCCAAATTATGTGCTTTGCTCCCTAGAGAGGACCCTTCTCGATGTTTCTTTCCTTCAATTCATTAAATTTCTTTTGTAGCTGATTTCTATCTTGCAATATTTTATTTTTATTTTCAGTAGCTTTGGCCAGCTCGGATTTGACTTTTTCATTTTCCACTTTTAATTCTCTTATTTCTTCATCCTTAAAGATGACCTGGGACATAGGCACTAGTAAGTCATCTGCAGAAAAATTGTTTAATGGTTTCTCAATATTCACAATGGACGGGTCTTCATCAGTGGGAGTTTGGCTCATCAACTCCTCCATAATCTCTTTTTCATCGATTTGGTCCATTTTCAGCAGGGAGATTTGGGCTATTAGCTCATTTTGTTATGTTTCCCATTTGATTTTTTCTTCTTGTAATTTGACAGCTCTTCCTTTATGCTCCATCATCTCCAGGTGAATTTTGTCTTTCTCTTCTTGTAATGATAATAATTCAGATGATTGAACATGTTCAGTGCTTGGGATCTTCAGCCTTTTCTTCAAAACCTGGAGGGCGTTGTTCTTTTCTTGCAGAAGTCTTTTGATTTCCTGGGTGTTATCTCTTTCATTTCCTAAGCTGATAATGTCTACTTGTATCTTTTTAATTTGAATAGCATTGGCCTTATTTTCAACTTTCTCATGTTTTAATTGAACCTCTAACTTGTCTACCAAAATTTGTAACTTATTAACCTTCATCATAGCATGCAATAAATCTAAATAAATAATGTCACCTGTTTGCTTATGTAACTGTATTTTGTCTGGTACACTAATCTTGTCCATTCTTACTTCCATTTCTGACATCTTCTTATCACTTACTATGGCCAATTTAAAAGTATTTATTTCTATGTTCCTGGTAGAAATCAAGGAAGTTTTTGGATTATTTAAACTCTTCACTCACGGGAGTAGATTCCTTGTCTCTTCTAGGCACTACTTTCACTTTCCCACATAACTGGCCATGAGCTCCTCTTTGGACTTGAAAACTAGGCTTGATTCTGAATTATCTACACCTTTAAAAGAAAACTGATTCACCTGTACAGATTTTGTTGGAACTAAAGCAACTCTTTTTAAATCATCTGAAATCTCTTCACTTAAAACTCCACTATCTTGAAACAATTTGGCCTTTTTGTGTGACCCATGCTCATCCACTTCCGTGCTTTCAACTTTAGAAAGAATTCTTTTAGCTACAATATAAGGACCATCTATCATTTGAGATACTGCAACTGGTATAATACTTGCACTTTTATCGGCTCTTGGAATTTCCATAAAATGAAACAAATTGGTTGTCTCGCTCAGGCTTTCAACAACTTGGTGGTCAAACGACTTGTTTCTGTTTTCCTGCTTTCTCAGGGAAATTATATGATGGGGATCATAATTTACCCTTTGCTCCTTTTGAAATTCCATACTTTCCAACAATTTTTCTATAAACACCAGAGCACCTTTATTTTTGAAAATAAAAGAACCAACTTTGAAAGGGAACTTGATATTTGAAGATTTCTTAAAGGTCCCAAAGTGTTCTTCTTCTGAATGCAATCTTTGCCTCATAAAATCTAATGCAAAAATTCTGGGAGTAAGGAAAGCAGGTAACTTATATGGTTCTCCAGTAAAACCATATATTCTCAAAACTGTGGAATCCTTATATAGAAACCAATCTCCGATTCTATCCTCAGCTGAGGATTGCATCATGCATTTCATCTCTTCTAATACCCGAGGTAGCACTTCATCAAATAACATCTTGTATATTTCTGACATGATAGAATTTGCAAATTCAAACATGTTGATTTGCATGGGAAAATCTGTAGAGAACATGGTACTCAAAAACTGCAACTCGGTGACATTCGAACAGAGCAACATGTTCAGTAAATAAGTCTGAAACTTGAAGAATCTGACCTTTGGAAATTCACTCAATTGAAGATGTATAGCTTCTGCTAAGTACTCGTCTAAACTGAGTACATGAACTAACTGAGACTCAGAACTCAATGAACTGATTTTTAATAGAAAACTTAAGATGAGTTCATTTACATGACAATCATCATCTAGACCCAAGACTTGACAGACTAAGGACACAACTAACTGAACTTCATCTTTGAAAATGTGAACAGGATAGGGCAGAAAAAGACCGTCTAGTGATTGACCATTTTTAAGGATACTTGACAAGAATTTACAACGGACCTCAGTTTCACAATTTTTATACACCTTGGCTAAAACGGATTCATTTACAGGTTCACGACTATTAGGGTAGTCATCAGGCAAGTTCAGGTTTTCACGGATGACCTTGGCATCAATTTTATAGAGGATATTAGACGTGGAATGACTAACAATAACTCTCTAAGCAGAAGAATAATTAACTGCGCACCACTCTGCGAACTCTGGAAAATGCAGGGTTTGCTCAACAGCAAAATAATATAAAAATGATTTACAAGCATTAAGGACATCATTACCCTACAAATTGTACTACCATAACCTCTCTTTGCTAACTGATACACTTCCCACAGAGAAAAAAAGGGTCACACACTCCTCTGTCTCTGTTGACCAGGTATTCTTCTTTATCATCCAAAATACGACTAAACCCTTGAAAATATTTTCCTTTGTCCATAAGTCAGACAACAACGGTAATTAGGTGGATGAATTTTGGGCATCCGAGACTTACCTATTACTGTTACTGCATGTATTCGATATTGACTGTTGAGGTTGGCGAGCACGCAGGTCCTTTTCATTCGTCCGGCGCCAATAAAAAATAATTTTTGAACAAGTCAACTTTGTTTATATAGGACCCCACTCCGGAGACCCCCTTTAGTGGTTTCCGCCAAACCGCTTTTGTCTGCGGAATGCACCACGAGTTGTTGCGTGTACTGTGGTTTGCATTCTGCTACCACCTTTTGTCTCCAACCACCACACAACTTCCTGCTCCGGATCTGTCAACGACTGTTGATATATTTTGCCTTTATTTCCCAGCCATCGGATGAAGCAACACGTACCATATTCTGCCGAGCTCCTTTTTTTTATCGAACGTGCAAGTCTACAGGGCGGAGCTCACAACGACCGTAGATCTTATCAGGCCGAATCAGCGACCGTTGATCTTCACGTCTCATCGAACACCGGTATATCGTTATCTTTCTTGCATCTTTATAAAGTGGACCCATTATAAGCCTTTGATCTCTATCTCCTCGCTTTGCACCGTTGGATCCCACGATAATTTATTGCTTGTGCGCCCCTTACTACACTTTCATAGCATTATATTTTAACCAAAGTTTGACAAGCAACCATTATTTCCTTTTTATCATGGTCCCTTCAAGCCTCTGCCAGGTAGGGTTGTTAACAGATGACAAGATTTTCAAATTTTATTTTACTGTCCATGTTTGAGGGAGGATTTTTCCCACTGGGTTTTTGCCTCTTTCCTTGGTTAAATGGACATGAAGTATGTAAAGGGTGACTAAGCCTTGTTGCTAGGCACTATAATTTTCTGATATTTTACTCATAAGTCAGGCTTAAGGGGGGGTGTTAGAATAATCAACCCATAGTTAGCTACCTTAGACATTAATTAATCCAAATTTTGTCTTATTTGCCTAGTTTCCATATTCCACCTTATGCAAGTTGTCCTCCACACATCCAGAGTGGTCAAAATTGCTAAATTTGAGTCATGAAGCGCTTGGGAAACCACTTGGAATCAATTCTGCTTTATTCCTGGCCTTCCTAGTGCATGTCTGCTTTTTCTGCTTTAATGCCTACTTTTTCTGAGTTTTAAGGCAATTGGGAAAGTTTGACTAAGTGAAGTTAACTTGTTTTTTGTCCTCATCATCCTCCACTATTTTCTCCTAAGAAAAGCATGTATGAGTTTTCCTTCCACCATCTATTTGCTTGCCTAATTTATTTTTCCAATTCATGAGCTCCTAGACAGATTTGGAAACTTCTTTATGCACCTATGGGGGATTTGCTTAGATTTAGTAAGCCTACTTTTGACCAAATTCAAATTGCATCCTTATGCATTTGAATCTCTCATCTAATTATTTATTGTGGCAGCCTATGACTTCATAGGGTTGGCTATTATACACTTATTCAATACAAATTAGTGTTCTGCTCCATATTCAGTCTCCTTTGTGAGTAATTTGCATGTGTAATTGGCAATTGTTGTGAGCGTAATTGTTCTAACACTTGGGTTCAATTTCTACATTTTTGAAGAGGACAAGTCATTTATGATCTCTATGAATATTTCAAAAATTTTGGTGTTGTATTTGTTATGATATTGAATTTTAATTTCGGGTGATTTTCAGAATCACAAAATTCTTAAGGGATAAGGTTTAGAAAAAAATTATTAATAAATAGAAATTCAAATTGAAATGCAACAATTTTGATATCATTGGAAACTAGATTCAGAGATGAATCCATTGCTACCAAGTCTGACAAAACATCTTTAAAATTTGTAGGGGTTTGGGCTTGCTGAAGTTCCAGGTTCCAGAAAGATGCCAGATATTTTCATAGGTTTTGTTGACCATGAACTCTCGGCTGAAAAAATATCTCCAAACTCTCGGTCGAGAGTTTAGTTCAAACTCTCATCCGAGAGTTTTAAAACTTTCATCCGAGAATTTTTTTTAAAATACATCGTGGTTATTGGTTCAAACTCTCGTCCTAGAGTTTTATTAAACTCTCGGCCGAGAGTTTGAACTCTCACAAACTCTCAGGCTAGAGTTTTTTAAACTCTCGTCCTAGAGTTTGAGGTTGAATTTTTTTCACATTTTCATCCATGCAGCCTCTTTTTTTCACTCTATTTGTTATACAATTGTTTCCCAACTTCGTGTTTTCACCCACTCTACACTTTCTACTATGAAAATATGTTTAAGAAATACAATTCATTTATTGTGTACTTAACTTATAATTTACATGAAATAAAAACTTTCCTACTTTGTTTCGAAAAAAAAAAAAATTTGGAAACTTTGATGATTGACAAAATCATTCATAAATAAATAGAAAACAAATTAAAGATAATAATCCTGAACAATATAGAACCTTTTAAATTTTGAAGTGGACAAACATCCAAAGAAGACCGTTCCTCCCAACCGTCTCCTGAAAGAAACCAGATTACTTGCTTAAGGACCCCGAGCCTACTCAATGAACCACCACGAAGAAGATAATCTATAGAATCTTGTTTTGTCCTCTCTGTAACTCAGCGGTCAAACTTGTAGTCAAAACTCCCGCAACTCACTTTAGCTTTCCCCTAATCGAATTCCTCTTGTGTTCCTAAATTTTTCAATTTTCAGTCATCCACAAGGTTCTAGTATCTAGAAATGTGTGTAAGCCTCCTACTCATTCGATGGATATAAGTTTGCCTATTTCTTCAGTTTAGTTTTTAATTTAATGAGCCACTTACTCATTTCCTCCTTTCTTGGGAACATGACCACAATTATAGGGAATTTTCCTCCTGCATCAGCTAAAAAGTGAATGTTGTTGCTACCATTTGTCATTTTTTCCTTCTACACTAGATCATTCCTACTAGTGGGTTAGTGAACACTCTTATACTATTCTCTTTGGATAGGTGTCTCTTCTTTTAATTATTAAATAATAAAATATCCAATTACAGTCATCCTTTACCATCCTTATTAAAGAACATAAAACTTTACAATAACTTTTAAAGTAATGTCTTTCCAGAATATAAAATGTTTTTAGTTCTAGGTGGGTTACACGTAGCATTTTTACTAGTCGCCCACCTTTATGCAATGAGTTAGAAAAAATTAACAATAATATAACATACTTAATTGATATAATATAATATAATTAATATGTTAATGGAATATCCAGAATTTTGGACCTAACACTTATAGGCATGTGCCTATTGATTATGATGATTATCTTGATGTTTATTTTTATATCGGGTCGAACACCCCATTGCATATGAACATGATGATTTATTTTATATATTGGGCATAAGCCAATTATTGATGATACATATATATTCTTGTTTGTTATTGGGCATGGACCCTGAAGCACATGATTTATGAGATGTTTTGTGTTGAGCGGGAAGCTCTGGAGCACATGAGTGCTTACCTTTGTGTTGAGTGAGAAACTCTGGAACACATGAAAATATAATTGGAAGTGTTGGGCATCATCCCTGGAGCCTTCCATGTTGATCTCGAGCATAACCTTTGGAGCATCGGATCCTTGGCCATTGTATCACTAGGTGTATCATGCAAGTACATTGTAGCATTAGTGTTGAGCGAGGAGCTCTGGAATTGCACTAAATTGTAACTCCCTGTTAAAGTGTTGAGTATGGGCTCTAGTAAGCGCTAGGGGTTACTGAAAATAATTTAATAACTTTTGAGTTAAAACAACTTGAGAAAAATATTGATCTCATCATACTTATTTATAAGTGATTAAATGAAATTTCAAATTTCTGTATTCTTATCAAGTACTAAAGAGCTACCACATTATACAAGGGAAATCCAACATGCAAGGATGTTTAGAGTTTCCTAGCTTAGTAGACCTAAACCATCTACCTACTTGACCTTAATGAAGAAGTGTCATTAAATCTAGGGATCATGGTATATGATGCCCAAAGACGTTGTTAACAAAATGTTATATTATTATGTACTTTATACATTGTATGTATAAAGAATTAGATATATTAATAATATAAATAAATGAAATAAATAAAAAAGAATAAGCTCCATAAATTATTATTTATTATTAAAAGATAATAAATAGTCGAAAACCTAAAAGTCTAACTAGGAACTAGAAGGAAGTTCCTAAGTTAATATATTAATAATTACCCAAAGTAATTGAAAAGGGTTAAATCAAGAAACCAAGGTATCTTGATTTAATTGTCCCTTTGACTGAAAAGTCCATCTATAAAGACTCAAGCCAAGAAAAGGCTTGGGGTTCTGATCTATCATTAGAGGAGTCATTTTTATTCCTATTTCATCTCAAGTAAATCCTTGGAGAAACATTTTCCTAGAAGGAAAAAGGAGAACTAATTCAGATCTGATACACTAGATATGAAACCCTACCTTAGGAGCTCTAAGCTACTTGCATGTTGGATTCCAGCTCGAGGGAATCTGGATTAAAACTAGGAACTGTTCTGGGTCATGGTTGGGTGGAATGTGGTAGTTCTCAAGTGCTTTGGTGATAAAAAAAATAGAGGTTAGATCTGTCTTAAATTGTTAATGCTCAATAATTAAAGTGTGCAGGTTCAACCATTAAATGAGCTTTAGAAAATTACAGGTACAAATTCTTAGTATGTCAAGTTCATTGCTAGCACAGATGCTACCTGTTTTAGATAAAAGTTCATATTGTATTTATAAAAACTAGAAATGATTGTTGTGTCTATATCTTCTAGGGTTTTATATATCTTAAAATATATTAACCCTAGGTTGTGAATGATTTCTTATACCAAGACTAGCCAGGGTTTAATTATTGGATTATTTCTGTAAGTTCAATGCATTGGCTAATGTTCATCAAGGCATTAGAGGAAATTTCAACTCAAAATGAGCCTTTTAACTATAATTCAAATTCCATGTCATCATGTGTTAGCCAATGAAATTTCTTTAAATTTTAAATACCGTATAGGTCTTAAACATTTTTTTAATATAAACTTGGGGATAGGTATCATAAAGTAAACTACTTTTTTTGTTCGTATTTTTGACATATCTCCCTATGTTTTTACTCAAATTTCGATCGAGAGAGCTCATTGGCTGTGGAATTAAATTCCACATCCAACGCGTACCCACTCGGCATATTTTTTACAGGCCCTGCTACCCAAAAAGCAAGAAATACCTGAAAAATGTGACGATGACATCATCATCACGCCTTTTTTGGTATTTCTTGTTTTTGTGGTAGTAGTTCCCATTAGAAGTATGCCAAGTGAGTACTTGTTGGATGTGGAATTTAATTCCACATCCAACGAGCTCTCCTAATCGAAATTTGAGTAAAAACACATGGAGATATGTCAAAAATACAAACAAAAAAGTAGTTTTTTTCTTTTCTTCCTCCAAAATTAATAAATATTATTTTATTATTTTAACTATTATTTTATTAATTTTTCTTAGGAGGCCCATTTTGAGTTGAAATTTCCTCTAATGGGTTTTGCACCCTACCTTAATTTCTGTAGTAGTATTATTGATAAACTGGGTTATATATAAACTGGGTTATTTTAGACCTGTTATTATTGCTCACTTAGTATTTATATACTCTACTGACATATTCCATTTGTTAGTAGAGGCATGTTATAGATTAAAATAGATTAATATTAGAAACAAGATCAAGGCATAAATATAAATATATAAACTTACCAACTAGATAACCTAACGTACTATCTACAAACTGAACTATCATATATATATATATAAACAGATCAAGGCATCATACATAAATAGATATGAAAGCTATCTCTACATTTAAATCGAATATAAATAAACCATTAAAGACCTTTCAAGGTCTGTCTCATTGAGTACATACTAAATAGTAAATAATTTCATCTAAAAATACATCATCATAACTAAATGAACAGAGTAAGCATTGTGACTATCCATTTCGTCCAAGATCGAATCTCTGTTCACATATATAAAAGCCACAATCCTAACTAAACCATGTTATAATCGTATGCAAGAATCTTAAAATGTCTCTCCTAAACATTATTTATAAACTAACCAAACATTTAACGAAAATTACGGAACTTTGTAATTATAAGCAGAGGTCAGGACTTCAACCCCTATGGGTTCACAACCCAAGTCACAGGCTTAAATTCAACAACCATTTCATTTATGCATAAACAATAACCAAAATTACATAACATACATCTCATTCCATATAACGAATTAAACAATACATCATACACAGGAATCGCATCATGTATTAAACCATATCGAAATCATATTAAAAACCCAAGTATTACAATGGGAAGAGAAATCGAATCCTATGGGAATAAAATCCCAACCCTTGTCCATATTCAATATACAACTTATTACAATTATCCATGAACAAGAATCAAACCCTGTGGGTATTGTTTACCAAGGAAATGCTATACATACAACAAATATGGGATTCATTAATAAACTCCATAATAATACAATAAAAAACCATTACGCTACAGTGAGGTCATAAGACCTTGGTTTCTTCCCAATGTTGTAAACACAGCCTCAGCCAAAAAAATTATTATATAGTCCATCTAAAAGTGTAACTACAGCAACAAATGCCATCATGGGATTAGTCTTTATAACAAGTTATTTCAGACCTGTTATTATTTCTCAATTAGTCTTTATATACTCTACTCACATATTCCATTTGTTAGTAGAGACATGTTATAGATTAAAGTAGATTAATGTTATAAATAATATTTAAATATATAAACTTACCAACTAGATAACCTAAGGTACTATCTACAAACTAAATTATTATTATTATTATATATATATATATATATATATATATAGATGAAGACATTATACATAAACAAATATGAAATCTATCTCTACATTTAAATCCAAGATAAATAAACCATTAAATACCTTTCAAGGTCTGTCTCATTGAATACATACTATATAGTAAATAATTTCATCTAAAAATACATCATCATAACTAAACGAACAGAGTAAGCATTGTTACTATCCATTTGGTACAAGATCGAATCTATGTTGACATATATAAAACCCACGGGCCTAACTAAACCATATTATAATCGCATGCAAGAATCTTAAAATGCCTCTCCTAAGCATTATTTATAAACTAACCAAACATTTAATGCAAATTAAGGAACTCTGTAATTATAAGCAGAGGTCACGACTTCGACCCCTGTGGGTTCACAACCCAAGTCACAGGCTTAAATTAAACAACCATTTCATTTATGCATAAACAATAACCAAAATTACATAACATACAACTCATTCCATATAACAAATTAAACAATACGTCATACACACGAATCATGTCATGTATTAAACCATATCGAAATCATATTACAAACCCAAGTATTACAATGGGAACAAGAATCCAATCCTATGGGCATACAAGCTCAACCCTCATCCGTATCAAATATATAACTTATTATAATTATCCATGAACAAGATTCAAACCCTCTGGGTATTGTTTACCAAGGCCACGCTATACATACAATGTATACTTGCTTCATTAATAAACTCCATAATAATACAATAACAAACCATTATGCTACAGTGAGGTCATAAGACCTTGGTTTCTTCCCAATGCTGTAAGCACAGCCTCAGCCAAAACAATTATTACATAGTCCATCTAAAAGTGTAACTACAGCAATGAATTCCATCGTGGGCTTGTACCACTGGCTTATATATATAATCCACCTTATATACTAAACCCATGAAATCAAAACAGTAAAACAACCACCTGAAGCTGAGCAACATTCACCCAAGCCATATACGTCATACCAATTAAAAAACGCATAGTATGGATTTAATAACAAACTAACTTTGTTAATGATTTCACCCCATCAATGAAATGTAAATAGTAATAAAATACATTGAAGCTATCATAGCCACTAAGGGAAAGGCTCAAGCCATATGTGACATGGCCTTTAACCCACGCTATCCAACATTACAACAAAATATAAATACTCAACACAGAGACCATAAACAAAGGCATATGCCAATTTATAAACCATCATAATAAACCATTAACACAACATGAATTCCATCCACACACAGTAAGCATAAAATCCATGTCCATTTCAAGAAACACAGAGTATTTACATTATGCACAGTATTTCCATACTCGCATCCAAATACACACAGGTGTGCCAATGGGCTATGGAACTATTGCAACCAATGGTGCAACCCATGGCTCAAAATACCAAATCCATTTATGATTTACAAAACCCAAAATTAAATACACAGATTCTGTGAGAATGCAGTTCTACTCAACGGCCAAAACACCACACCATTAAATATTAAAACCCAAGTTTTTTCATTACAAAACCGAAGGCGAATTCAAACCCCATAGAAAACCCCAAAACCAAACGACGAAACACCACGCAAACAGACTGAGGGACAACACGCACAAGCTTGTTGGAAAGTCTTACCTTGCACTTCGCTCATGGTCAAACCCACAATAGAGATTGATCCACGCTTATCTTCCTCATACCTCGGCACCTGCGACCAACCAGCGAAGCCACGTGTTAGAATCATGGAAACGATAGAGGCTTCAAAACAAAACAAAAATGAAGGCATGAAACCCAAGGAGAAGCTTACCTTCCAATTCTGGAGGTTGCCTCCATTCTTTCCCCTGCACAGATCCAAGACCAAACCCCAAAAGACAAGTGAAATGACAAAACCATTGTGAGCCAAGCCTAAGTTTGGGCTGCCACGAAAACCATGGTGCATTAATGGCACCGGCTGGTTTCCATTATCAAAACCAGAAACCCACTTTGCCATAGTTGATATCATTTCCACATGATAGTCTCCACTACCATGCATTTCATTAAACCCCAATGTGTATGTTCCAACCTTATGATATGTCACCACCCCAAATCATATCACAACGTTTAATTATATAGCAAGGTTATATTTGGTACATAGTCCATGTATATCATGCACTAGTCCTAGGTTTAAGCCACAAGGCATACATCATTTAAACCATAGACCTAAAGCCTTAACCCAATACAATGTGATTTCCCTAAGCTTAATGCTTAGTGAACATGGAATATAAAATATGCCATGTTAAAGATTTAACCCCCTTAAAAATCAAAGCTCTAGTTTTAAGCCAAGATCATAACCTGCAATAAGAAAACATAGGAGATGTTAATAGTTTTTAATAAAATAAACATAGAATGTCAAATATACTAAGATGTAAACGACAAAATATAAAACCATAATGAAGCATAAGTAGTGTAAAGGAAATTTAATAGTGATAGCTAAATTGACGAGAATAGCACTTACCAGGTTATAAATCTGAGCCGGAAAAGAACCGTAAAAACTAGCAATAGGTCCTTCAGGATCAAGACATTCAATAGTATTTAAATAAGATCTCATCGCCAAAGTATGAACTACATGTGAAATAAAATAGGTGCCTTAGTTCAAAGAATTAAGTAAGCCTGTAAACAAGTAAACACATTTACCTCTCAAACCGTCATGGGAGAACGAGTCTCGCCACTCTGCCCACTTTGTTTCCAAAAAAAAAGAAGTTAAGTTAGGACTTTATAAACAACAAGTACAACTATGTAGAAAGGAAAAAGCATTTAAATCCAGTAACGACACATACGCGACAGATGTATGAACATAATACTAAGTAGTAAACAATAGTACGACATCGTAAGTAAAATACATTAATAATAATGACTGAAAGTAAATGACAAAACGTAAGAACAACTTACATGTAAAAAGTGGTACATGAAGTGTACGATATAGTTTCTCAAGTCAATAATGTTCTGACTAAGTAGTTTTTACTAGCCTATAAATTTATTTTTCTTATTTTTCAATTTTTGGGGACATTACAAGTGGTATCAGAGCCCAGATTAAATATTAAGAGACCTATGGGCGCACCAAGCATTCACCATAGAGAAAATACAATATAATATTATGTTTTGATTTCTAACAGAAATTTTTCCTGTTATTAAAATTTTTTGCAGTTACAGGAATTTTTTTAGGAACAGTGCAGTTTATGAACACTAAGGGAGATAACAGCCGGTAAGGCAGATTGAACACCCCCACCCCAGAAGGAGAACTAGTGGTGGAGATGAATTATGATATTTTGAATACTATACACAATTGTCAAGCAGAATTGCAAAGTATCAGATAGGACAACCTAAATGAAAGAAAATAACACCAAGCTATAAACGAAGCATTAATAAGAAATATGATGGGAGGCAGCTCGTAGGGTAAACCTACCCAGTCCACAAATAGTTCCAAAATATAACCTTACCATAAACGGGTCAACAACCCAAGGGAAGAAGAAAAAGAGGAATGAACCCATGAAGCACCAAAAGGAGACCATGACAGTCCTTCCAATGATGACTCTCTTTCTCCTCAAAGAAAGAAATAAAGAAGCAAGGACAGTCTTCAGGGGGGGGTTCGAAAAAAAGATCCCCGACACATGAAGGTGAAGTAAACACTGGGAAAAAGGCTGAAGAGTGGCTACTGGGCATGAGTAAGTATTTTCAGGTTCATAACTATTCATGTGAGATGAAGGCTCGGCTTGCCATCTATAACTTAAATGGTAAGGCATCAAGATGGTGGAGGGATTTAAAACACACCAAGAAATATGAGTTGCGGGAAATATGCTGGGATACTTTCCAAAAAAGTTTCCAAGATAAATACATGTCGAAAAGGTTCTTTGACAGAAAAGTGAAAGATTTTCACAAAATATGCATGGGATCCATGAATATGGACACATTTATTAACAGATTTCTATATTTGTTGCACTATGTACCATACATCGAGGGAGAAAAAGTAAATATCTAGCAGTTCCTAGGACGTTTTCCTCCCATTTTTCGGGACAGGATTGAATTCGACATGACTAAGACTTTGGATACCATGCTACACAAAGCTAGGCTATGTTATGAGCATGGATAGCTAAGCCAAGAGAACATGAAATGAAACAAAGACAAGTCTAAGAACTTTTCTGATAACCGCAAACTTGGGTCCAACCCACAACCATACAGAAAAAGAATAACAGCTTCCAAGCGAACAAGAACTTTAATAAACCTGGTACGAAGCATTATGTAACAACTACTAATGTTAATAATCTAGTAGCAAGTGGAGAAAATTCTACCCCGCTACAGATCAAGTGCTAGAAATGTAGCCGGCCTCATTATGCCCAATTTGTAAGAACAAGATCGGTGGGGTCTTGCACAACTTACAAGAAGAGCCAACTGTTGAGGACATAGCTGGAACACCGCGAATCTATGTAGCATTGGATGGCCGACAGGTAGATCATAAAGCTACAATGTTTGATTTAGAAGGTAAGATCTTGAACACTTATATCTCAATACTTATTGATCCCGGTGCTTGCTGGAGTTATGTTTCACCTAAAATTGTTGATAAATGCAAACTAGGAAAAGTAAAACATGTAAAACTTGGCTGGTTCATTTCTCCATAGGTACGAAGCAGAAAGTTTCAGAAATTGTTAAAGAATGTGAGGTAAGCCTGAATGGTTTTCCTACAAAATTAAACCTGAACATCCTACCTTTAGGATTGTACGATATACTTATCAGTATGGACGGGCTGGAACAACACCATGTCATGCTCGATTGATTGCACAAGTCTATATTGTGTACTGATAGCCAAGGGAACCAAGTGAAGGTTCACGACATTCCAAAGAAAGTTTCTGTAAGATAGATATCCTCTTTACAAGTGAAGAAATTTTTTTGGAAAGGCTAAAGTAGTTTGCAGTAAACATCCGAGACATAGAGTCTGATAGAGAGAAATACATAGAAAACTTCCCCACTCTTGAAGAATTCAAAGACTTGTTTCCCAAGAAGATCCCAGGATTACCTCTGAAACGAGACCTAGACTTTTCCATCGAACTAACCCCAGGATCAGTTCCGGACTCCAAAGCCCCTTACCACATGAGTGCGCCTGAGTTGGTGGAAATCAAACTGCAATTGTAGGATTTGATAGATATAGGGTATATATGACCCAGTGTATCTCCTCGGGGAGTGTAACAAACCCATACAATCATACGTAGATCTTTGTGGTATGATGTGGAAAAAATTAAGCTTATAACTTGTTTGTAAACCAATTTAATTAGTCCCATCGAATAATGACCTTAACCAATCCCAAGGATTATTAGATTGAAAATACAACCACCTCCAAAGTACATCTTATGTATCTTTTAACTTTCCAATAGGATCCTTAATTATTAGGCATACCTCAATGTAGCTAACATAAGCCATCTCACACTATAAATCTTCACTATCACTAATATCATAAAGACTTATCATCATATAGGTCAGGCATTCAAGGTTGTTTCTATTGCATTCAAGTACTATTTTATTCACTGACTAAACACTATATAAATGAAAATTCAAAGTATATAAATGTTATGATCTATATATTTCCCTTAAGTTCACACGCCTATTATTACCCTTCCCTTGCATGAGTACTCAAGTGTGTCCTTGAGATGTTGTCTAATCCTTTGAGTGATTCAACACACCCATGTATTAGTAGATTCTTAGTATCTCATTAAATAAAATTGAATGACAACACATATACAAAACATTAGTCACCGAGTTGTTGTTGAATAAAATGACACTAAAACATCATCTTCTTTAGTTATGGTTAATACATTCCATAACCAGAATTCTTATAAGGTTCCGAGTCTTCCCTTGTGACACATTCCCTGCAATCGTAGCTTGTCATTAAACAAGTAAGCTCACAAAATATCTGGAGCAATATAATCATCAATACAATTGTTTAAGGAAAACATGTTGAGCATGAGTCATACTACAATTTTTAGTTAACCATACTGATCGTGCATAGCACAACAATTTTGTTAAGAAACTAAGACAACGTACAACATGTACTTAATCAATTAATCATGTGTACAACATTTTCTTAAGAAAACTAAACAATACGGCTCAAGCGACTAGAAACTTGATTGCGACTTTCCTCCCAATAATTGGCACCATTTTTTGTATGTTGTCCTACCAAGAGCCACCCCCGAGTTGGGTGACAAATCCACTAGGACAAATTATAACGAAGAACCCTTCCCAAAATCCCTCAACTTGAACTTACAGTACAATCCATTGGCTTGCACTTAAAAGAATCCCAACAATCACTAGTTAATTAACAAGCTTTTCCATATTCTTGGCATTCACATGGATATGAATAGTGGGCTCCTTTTTCGACTCTTCAAGCTAGCAAAATCAAGATATAAATTCCAAGTATACAGACTATTATTTTCCTTAGTTGGAATGAACACATAAAATTTGAGTTATTTTCTCAAACGCACACATAAAAATATCCCTTGCATATCTTAGAAACACCAGCAAACAAAATACATGTTCCAACTTCTATCAAACACTAGTAACCAATCAATTAATCGAGCATGCACTTAATAAATAAAGGATTTGGGAAAACGGCTTGACACTAGCAAACTAACAAAATAAACGTTTTACAGGCTTGTGCTTTGGAAAAAACACCGCAACACTTATTAATTATGCAAATAAATGGTTTCCAGGCATGGGCTTCAGGCAAACACTAGTAGAAAATGAGAAATTAATGACTAAAATCAGGCTATAAACGACTATTTTTGAGTCAGTGACTAATAGTAGCAAATTTCCACTATCTTATAGCTAGTCATATTTCACTAGTCATTAATAGCTCGACTTAGTAGTCATTGATTTAGTCATTGATAGACAATGATTTAGTCATTGATTTAGTCACTGAGTTAGTCATTGATTTAGTCGCTGATTTAGTCACTGATTTAGTCACTGATTGCAACCATTAATGACCAAATATACGACTAAATAAACTACTAGATGTTAACATATTAATGACTAAGCTAAATACGACTAAGATATGGGAAATTAACTACTAATAGTCGTATATATGCGAATTTAGTCATTTTTGTAGCCACAAATTTATGATAGGGAACAGAGGAAATGAACCACCAACCTCCTGCCTATAAGTAGGAAGGAGCTCTACCATTGAGCTAGCACCCTTTAAGAAGTTGTTATTTCTTAACAATGATGATATTCAAACAAATTTATGATATATATCAATCTACAAACTACATAATTATTACTATTACAACTTACCAGTAACATATAATTATGATAAACTAATCCCTTAGAGCTATGTACAATTTTCCTTGTAACTAAACCTAATTAAAATACTACAAATACTCTTACCAAGGAGATTTAGTGATGAGTACCTCTTCCCATTCTTCATCACTATCATTCTCATAGTCCAACGAAGAGTCCTTCCTGAAAGGATTTCGAAGCCCAATGCCATCAGTGCATAAAAAACAAAGAGTTAGAAACAAAACTTTCCCTCTTGTCTACTGCAATATTAAGAGTCCATGAGCTTCAAGGTGTTTCAGATGTTCCTCATCATGAGATGTTCCTCATCATGGGCTATCAAAATTAAAACACAACTTGTTTCTTTGATAATTAATAAAATTAAAATTATGCAAAGTATATTCACCTTTTCTTTGAGAAGTTTTCATAATAAGCTGGTCTACAGTTGTGATCAAATTGCAAAAGGTTTCTTCTCTTATTGTGAATCCTATTTTAGCTTTAAATCATGTGATAAAAATTCTAAGAGCCAGGTAGATTCAGAAACTTATTGCTAATGGGGACTTGACGATTATCATTTGCAAAATTAGAGACTTGACTCCCTATGCACTATAATGTCTTGCAAAAATGATCTCTAGACCTAGAATTCAAAGAATTGAAAGTATTTTGACTTGGAGAATTGCAAGTATTGAAAGTATTTAGCATTGAATCATTTACTGTTTCAAAGGTACCATTTTGTATGGAGGAGTTATGCTTTGTGAATCATTATTCCTTGGCTATAAGGGAACCTAATAGTGGATTCAATAATTAAAGAGTCATGTCACAAATATAAAGAGAAATACCCTGCTGCTACAACATTGCGTCTTTAGAGAAACCTTTAAAGTGTTGTATATTTGGCTTCTAGGTGATGATACCAATTATTTGAAAGGCAGGACAACTAGTTAAGCATGAATTAAACTTGAAAAACTTGCAAACTATTAGGTATAACAAAATATATATATGCTATGTGTTACAAAATCTCTCCCATAATATTAACTATCACGATTATTTTTTGCAGACATGTTACAAACGTGACATCACCTTACAAGATCTCTCCCATAATATTCACTATCACTATTTTTTTTGCCGAGATGTTAGTAACGTTACATCACGTTACAAGATATCTCCCATAAGATTCACTATTACTATTATTTTTTTCCGACATGTTACCAACGTTAGTAATGTTACATCATGTTACAAGATCTACCACATATTGGACTGTAGAGCGCCTCTCGTCGCAATAACATATCAGAAATATAACGCGACATTAAAAATAATGCATCAATTAATGTCGAGGTTATTTGAGTGTATGGGTAGACTACCTAAGGATAAATCTATCATGTAATTGCTGCAACATTATTAGTATTTATATATTGAATTTATTATTCTCTCCATCTCTCCGACTCATTATGATTTTTGGGTGTTCATTTATAAAATATTACACTTCTTTCTAAAAGGAAGTGTCTTTGGATCAGATGTATAGATATATATAATATATTGAATTACTTGATGTATATAAATTATAAAATGTTCTCTTTCAAAATTTAGTCATTTTACTTAACGAAGAAGATGCTTACTTCTTCTGATGCAAATATGTGATTATGAACTTAAGGGATTTACTTATTTGACTAGATTTTTGCTTGTTCTAGAACTGTATTAATGTTAGTGCCAAATCAGAGAACTTGATAGAGATGGGACTTAATGAGTTTTTTAAATAACATATATACATATACAAGCAAAATGAGGTTAATAATTGACTTATATAAGTTATAACTAAGTATGTATGCATCCATGTGACCTAAAAAGGGATAATAAAACATCCATGAGATCTGCATTAAAAGGGGAGTGAAGAACTAGATTTTTCTTATTCTACCTATAAAATAAGAAGCCGCACATCAATTTGTATCCTTCTGTGATTTTTTTTCTTTTGCATTCTGTATTACTCATACTATTTTAGTCTAATACAATTAATGTGGAAATTAAGGCCAGCAATATATTAATTTTACTCACAACAATTATCAATTGATCATGCAAAATTGCTCACAAAAGAGACTGAATATGGAGCTGTAAAACTGAATTGTATTAACTGAGTGTAGAATAGCCAACCCTGTAATAACATAGGTTTCTGAATAAATAGAATACATCAAGAAATCGAATGCATGAGGAGGCATCCAAAACTAGCATAAAGCAGGCTTACCAAAAATAAGCAAATCCCCCATAGGTGTAAAAAGCTGATCCCAAATCTGTCATGGAACTCACGAATTGGAAAAAAGGAATAGGAAAGATAAAGAGTGGTGGAATGGCAGCTAATACATGTTTTTTCATGGAGAAAAGAGAGGAGGATGTGTAGGACAAAAAACAAGTCAACCTCACCTAGTCTAGCTTTTCCTTTTGCCTTAAAACACTCAAAAAGCAGGCAATAAAGCATAAAAAGCAGAAGGGTGCCTAGGAGGCCAAGAATAAAGAATAATTGATTCCTTTATCTCTCCCATGTGCTACATGAGTCAAATAAGGCAAGTTTGACCTCTATGGATAGGCAAATAGCAACTTGCACAAGGTGGGACACATGAACTAGGAAAATGAGACAAAAATAATGGAATTAATGTCTAAGTGGGTAAACTATGGGTTGATTATTCTAACAATTAACATATGATAGTTTTGAATAAATTGAAATGGTTAATAGTATATATCTTAGAACCATATAAACATTCCAAAACAATTGAACTTATGTTCATATTAGTCTTTCCCTCATGCACAATCCAAATTTCAGTTTTATTGTGTTTCTTCTTTGCTCTTTCCCTAGAAAATATTTCATGATAAAAAGTACCTAGCCTCCAAAAAAAAGCACGACTGCAAGCTTTCCCTCACGTATGGCCTTTACTCCCATGCTCCACCATTTTTCTCTCTCTTCTAATGCCCTTTCCTCAACAGTTGAGACACTTGCTTCAGGAACTAGTTCTAGATTGAGTACATGTCGATCTTCACAAAACATATTAACAATTATAATTTTATTAACTTGGAAAAGATCAAATATACATCATAAATTTTGGTAAAATTGCATTCAATAAATATGTTCACATCCATAATTAAGTATCAATTCCATCCTTGGGAAAGAACAAGTTAAAGAAAAGCAAGTTATAACTTTCTATGAACTGAAATGCATCACATAAAGGATATAATTACACTCATGAAATGGTTGTTGCTGCTTCAAAAAATGGCTTTACTTCTATGTTGTAGAAGGAATTGGAAATAGTAACCAGGAAAGGAGGAAACAAGTATCTTGAAATGTGGACAGTTGGGGCCCAATGGTAAATGAAAACTTGGGTGGACATCTAAAAGATTAATAAAGATGGAAAAAGGAAAGAAAATCCAATGAAATTATTTAATAACCATGTAAACTTGAGTTAAATTACTTGAAAATTCATCCGAACCAACATAAGCCCAAGTAAATTTCAATTAAATGGAGCCAGAAACTCCTCGAACAGTAAAAAAAACTAGGAAACGTTTTTCAGAAGTGTCCAGGTTTTCCGCACCCATTGAAGTTTCCAACTCTCCAATAGTTTCCATTACTGGAAAACAGCCCCAAGGTGATCAAAAACAGTTTGGAGGCTACATAACTGTATTTCCTAAAATAGAATAGACAGGGGATCTCATAAAACTAAGGCCAAATGACAAAAATCGTAATATGCAGAAACTCTAGTCGAAACTGAAGAGTAATTCCCAAATACAATTGAGTGAAGACCTACTAAATTATAGTTTGTTTGCTAAATATTGACAACAAAATTCATATTGTAATTTATCTAGACTAAGTGGAGAGGCAGGTGCGGGTGGGATCCTCTTGGATCCTAGAGGAAACATGATCCTAACCTATCAACGGGGCTTGGGAAGAGACACTAATAACATAGTAGAAAGATACGCTTTGTATTTGGGCCTTGATTTTACCATTTATGTGGGTATTTAGAACATCCAAGTCATTGGGGATTCTCTCCTCATTATCTCACAAACCTATAAAAGAGGTCAACCATGGAACCCACAAAGTTCTTTCATGAAAAATCAATAATATTTCATTTTGAATCATAGATATTAAAAATATGATTTTCTTGACTGCATTACTAGTATGATACATTGTTTAATACAAATGTATGAACATGTCGAAATTTTGATTCACATTCACAAATATGTGTAAGGCTTAAGTATGATCCCTCTAGTCTTGTGCATTAAGATGTGCATATAAATGCAAGAAACAAATAAGAGGTCCATTTAAGAATAAGAGAAACAACATTTTCCATTTGGTTAAATCTTTTTGTCCATGCCTATGAATGTTGAAGGTGTTTCTCTCTATCAATTCAATCAAGTCTGATTATAAGTCATCCAGGAGTTCCTTTACGTCCCTAGTTAGTGAGAAAACCATGAGGGCTAAAATTTTCCAGTAATAAGTTGCAGCATATAATTGATAAGAAAACGTAAATCAATTACTGATATTCCAACTTCTAAGATAAAGGGATTTCCTGTAGTTAGATAGATTCTTTATTTTCTATGCTTATTTTTTCGATTCTTACTCTTACAGGTTTGTTTTGTATAGTGTCTAGTAGCATACAACATGCCAATAAAGGACAAGAAAGCAATGCAATGAGAAAGGAAGCACAAGTACCCATGTAATGGTTACACCAGTGACAAGAATGGAGTTTATGTTACATGTCCTCCTAAGATGGGCACATTGTTATAGGAATACAATAAATATTTTCTATAAAGATAAAGTATTCTCCATATCCCAATAATGGTGCAGTACATAGTTCAAAGCTATGGCCACAGTTGAGAAAACATAGCTTGCACAAGTGCAATGCAATCCATAAGTTCAAAGCTCAGTCCACACAGAAAAATTCAACTGTCTTTTTTTCTCTTTTTGAGTTTTACTTTTGTTTGTGGGTATGGTTGGTCATAACCATTCAGAACAATCCCCAGCAGAAGGGCCATTATTGGGAAGTTCCTAGAAGTACCAGAGCACATATTGTAGTAGTTTGCGTAAAATGGGGCCCTTTAGGGATCACTCTTCTAGAAAAACTATACTACAGTTACCCAAACCCAGCTAACCGACATATTGCACTAAGAACTATAAAGAATATACAGTATCCTTCATATTTCCATAATGGTACATCACACAATACAAAAACATGGCTGCAGTTGAACAATCAGACATTGCACAAGGAAAATGCAATCCACAAGTTAAAATTTCCGTCCACTCAGGAAAAAACTCAAGTGTATTTTTTTTCCTTTTAACTATTGATTCTTTATGGGGGTATGGGTGGTAATCCCCAATCAGAACATTTCTTAATGAAAGGGTTATGAATGTGGAAGTGCTAGATGTCCCCAGGAACATACTGTAGCAGTTTGTGTAAAAATGGAAGCGTGGCCCTTTTCTAAAGAACCCATCCTATAAGTAAATAAGCAAAGGTAACTGTGGTATTCAAATAAGAACTATAAATACATTTTGTAGGCCTTTCCCTTTCATATAGTGCTTGCATTGCTTCTTAAAAATCCTACAACAATCTGAATAAAGAACAGCATCCATGCATTTCTGTGCATTCCTACAACTCTTAGGATTATACTAAATATAGTCAAAGTTCAAACCAATTGCTAGAAAGAGGTTTTTGTATTGATAAAACTAGAAGGAGATAGTATCATAATACTTTGTGATAGTGCATTATTTCCAATGGCCTTGGAACCAGATGGTTTGAAGTGTTAACAGAAAGTTTTAAGTAAGTTTTGATCTTGTTTTAGAACTCCAAATTTTTTAATATTCTTTTGATGTCCCCTCGATCTATGGGGCAACACTTCCAGCCATCCCTAAGGGCCAAAACCCATCCACCCCATCCCAGAAGCTTGTATCACATAGATTATTTATACCGACAAAGCAAGAAATGTAACTAGTATAAAATAATACCTATTCCTTCATCTTATCACGAAAAGTGGATGATAGCATGTTGGGAAATAATTTGAGAAAAACTGGCAGCAATAATTCCATGAATGGAACTATGATGAAGAATGCAAATGGTACAAGCCTAAAAATATCTGTTGTTGTTCTAGTTAGCTGCTGCCTCTCTCTCCGTGAAAGATTCTTTCCACTTGCAAGGTTTAGTAAAAGCCTGAAAGATATTGTAATATCAGCCCAAATAAGTTTAGTTCCAATCCTATAATGTTGCACTGCTTCCAATAAATCATGTTTCCACTGATGAAGTTTCCTGGCCCAATCTTCCCTGCTTGTGATATAGATCAGAAAAGCAATCAGCTGTGAACAAGTTTACAAGGGATTTGCACCAAAGATTGATGTGAGTGTGCAGTAAAAAACAAAGATTGAGGTAAGCTCAAAAGTCTAATATGAACATAGTGGGCTAACTTTATTGAATGGTTGACATTACCAGATTTCTAAACCTTTGCAAATTAGCAAAAATTTCCAAGACATTAGCAAGTTTTCTATAATGTATTAAAATGGACTATATTTGCCACAAATTAAACAGACAAACAGTATATTAACATTTGTTCTAGATTATTTATGTACAGACATGTTTCTTATTTCATAAGACAGAAAAAATTGCCATATAAACTAAAAACTTATGTGAAATAGTTTCATTTCCTAGGGTTTTCCTTGATGAGATATTGCCATGAAACACAAGAATAGAAAATCCTCTAAATTATTCTATTTAATTTCTTTCCCCAATTTCAATCACTAAATATGTGATTGATCAGTTGTATTTTAAAGCTAAAAGAAGTTAAATGCCATTCAAGTGATAAAACCTGCCTGCTCATAGATGCTACCACTTTTAGTGCAGATCCAATTCCAAGCATTGTAGCCCAATTTTTTTTTACGAAGGCCTCATATTTCTTGGGAAATTCCTGCACTTGTTTTTCCTTGGCTTTTACTAAGCTCAACCCCTCTACTGCCTGGTCACATTCTTCTGGTGATGCTTCAATCTTTCTTTGCTTTGAAAATTTCTCTTCATTGTCATCCTCTTCATCCTAAGTAGTGTGTTGTTTTGCTGCTGTAGTGGAAGAAGTCCTGGTGAAGTGAGATATCAATCTGACTCCTTTAAATCAAACTCCATGTCCCCTAAGAACGAGCAAAGAAGCATCTCTTGGAAGCAACTTGTCTGAGTGTTTTAGCCATTGTTTTGTGGACACATCTAAGATAGTGTTTTAGCAACCTGTCTGATTGTTTTATCCATGCTCTCTTCTATTGCTTCATAACTTAGAATGCTCTCCATGCCATGCACAGGGGTTCCAATAACAACCTTTCTTCCATCTGCAATGTAACTGTCACTTGAGAAAGAGTGTTTTGCTTCTGAATGAATAAACTCTCTGAGGTTGAGAATAACTTGATCCTCAAAATGATTAGTATCCCCATGGAAATCCCGTTAACCATATTAGACAATGCATATGTATAACTTGTACTCTTTAGGCCCTGTACGACCAATAATAAACTGTTCTTCTGGTGGTACATACGACAAGCACCTGATGGAATGATGGAAGATTTGTTACAAAATGTGTAAAATTTGCAGGTATCCCAGAGACAAGTTTTTTGTACATGAGGCAAATGCCAAGGACCTGCACAATCCCCAAACTAGGACTAAGTCCAAGCAACCATTTTATGGATACCTTGTTTTCCAAGTCAAAGTCATACTTCTTTATTCTCCCATAATGCCACACATGAGAACAAGAAGCATGCGTACCTAGGCTCCTTCTAGAAACTTAATGAGAGAAGATGAGAAGTTAAGCTCTTCAATGGATCCAAAGAAAAGTAGAAAACATATTGCTAGCATAATAATTTTATGCAACATATAATGATCACCAATGATGTAAAATAGGTAGTAAACAACGAAACTATTATTATAGCAGAACATGTCATGACAACACAAAAGATTGCAAAAACCATTACATTGAATGTCGAAAACATATTTTTTCACTCACAACAAAATTGCTCCATTGGTAATCCAAAATATACATATGATGACAGGTGTAAACAACAAAACCAAAACATACCAGATGCATCTCCCATTCGTTTAGTATCTTGAAAACTAATAGTAAAAGAAAGACATAGGATCATCAAAATCTAGTTGATTTCTAGAATGTAGATCCGTCCATATATTTTGTCAGATGTGTGCACTACTTTCACTCTCAGAAAGAAACCTAGTGCCAAGATTTGGTTGATAATTGAAAATGTCGTAGTGATGATTGCTTGACTTCCAACCACTGATGCAAGTATTGCAAATCTTAGTACCGACCACCGTACAGGCTCTACCAATATATTTACACAATATTCTATTATTTGATTCATTTTGTCAAAATAAAGGAAACTTTCTCACTAAAACGACCTAATGCAACAAAATATGAATAAACATATAATGAACACAGGCATAAGTAAATATACCTGGAAATGATACATATAAACCAATAGCATAGTTATTGCCGATATGATGGTCTTTTGAGAGGTAAGCAGCTTGACCCATATAAGCTAAAATTAAAGCAGGATAATCTACAGAAGTGAAAGCAATCTGTAGTTAAACAGTCATCCGTGACTTGTAAAATCATTGTTGTCATTTTTGTAGTCTGAAATGATGTTCATAATCTCTTGGTCTTGAGTTTAGAGACATTTGGTAAGAAATGATTTGGATACAACCTTATCTCTCTTAGATTATAAAATGCATATTTGATCCTAATAGTTGTGGTTCTGATTACTGGCCTGCATAGCGACCAAAGTCACCATAGGGACCAGTAGGACCGAATTGGCCTCCTTATCCCCCTGCTCCAACATTTGCACCATATGAAGCAACACCTTGACCACCCTGATTTACATATCCCGCTCCTCTACCATCAACAACACCCCTTCCACCACCATAACTATTTCCACTAGATCCACCACCCCGACCACCAACACCCTTATTTGATCCTCCTCCATAATTACCAGCCCTGCCATAACTATCATCATGGTCATTGCCCTGTTCACCTCCTACACTTGAATTGGTTGCTCCACATTTATTACATTGTGTTCTCCTAGCAAAGGTCACATTGCCACAGCTGGAAACAAAAACACAAAATTTGTGAGAATTTCCTTAATATTTCAACAAAATAACCAAATGAAGTGAAAAACTTCATAACCAAACTAATCAAACATTGAAAGAGAAAATTAAAAACCAAGCATTGTTAAACACTTTTTGATCAAACTCTGATTAAATTCAACTATCAAATTTCATTATAGGTCCTACAGACAACTTGGGTCCAAACAACTAGAAAGATGTAAAGGAAATGTTAGTACAACGACTAGTTCATGTGATTACACATACAACTAATATTTGTCTAACAGAATCTAAGTCTTTTTAGATCCATTTGTATTGTTCATCACTTCAAACAACCAGAGGCACCTACAATATCAAATGAAATTATTTCCTTGAACTCAGACATGATCAGAGTTTCTTTAGTATCAAATGATACTAATTCTAATTTCTATCAACAAACTTGTCATATCATTTGAACTTACTGCTGAAAATGAAGGAGCTTCAATGCCAAGTTTGAGAAACTTAAATGAGGGGCCTCCTGCAATTCCTCAAATTTTTTTATTTTTGCAAAGACTTATACTTTATAATTCCATCCAGACATCTTCCTTTACTTTTTCTGTAGGTCTCCCAATGCCATCACAAGGAATATTTATTGAGGAAAGAGCCATGCTACCGCGGGATGCTCAACTTGTTGGAAATGGACACTGCTCTTTTGGTATGAGGGTGAGCTTGAATTTAGTGGAAATGCCTCAAGTTGCACCTTCTCTTCTTTCAAGAAATTCAGGAGAAACAAATACAACAGGGGAGGTTATACATGGTTGTTCCTTGAACCCAACCCGTCCTAAATTTTACATTGTTGCCAATGGAGTTGGCAAGTCATTGACTAATATTTCTGCACGGTTTTTAGAGGAACAAAAAGGGATGAAGGAATAATTAGGCAACTGATCTTTTGAATTTATAGATGGCTTGAATGGAACCTTTGTTGGAAATGATATATGCGGGTCCTCAGCACAAGTATCTAATTATCCAAATCATATGTCTGTTTTGACAAGATACAAATATGGGGTTCACTCTGGGAGTAAATTTACTGAGTCCAATATGGTTTCTTCAACATCATATACTGCAACAACACAAGCAGGTTTTCCATGAATATCTTCCCTTGAAAATGTAAATTATTAACCCATGAATAATTTAATCCATATATTTGGAAATCCTGTTTTGCGGTTAATGGGAAAAAATTTGATGGTGTCAAGCAAATATTTTATACAAGTGAAGCAAGCAGAGAGTAGCATGACTAAGAGCAGTGATGGAATTCCAAACTCAAATTATGTCAAGATTGTAGAGGCCAGAACTGAAGCCAAGTTTGGGAAGAATGGATCCAGTCACCTTCTTCAAGCTCTGGAAAGGTGTGTAGCTTCTAATCATAATCTACTTCAATCTTTTGAATATGGAATAGGAAAAGATAAAAATATGCTTCAACCTTTTGAGGATGAAAAAGGAAAAAGTTAAAAACTCTTCATTTGTAATATTTTTGAATTTGTGCAGTCTCCTTCATATCCTCTACGCATATGTAATGCCTGAAAGGAAGAACACTATCCACCAACACAAATTTCTTAGGTTGGTCATCTCTTATATATGTAATACATTCATTAATCCTCATATGGATTGAGTGAATTCTCTTGTCTATGCATTTAGCCTCCTTAACTTGATTTCATATTTCAAAAACACAACTAAAAGGATTCATGCACATCCACTGCTAATATAAAAGTAGCAGTTCGAGAAAACAATAGAAAATGAAGACATAACAGACATAATACCTCATATTATCCTATACATGTACTTCTACATATTTCCCAATTGTTTAAAATCTTTAGATCCAATATTTTTCCATGTACTTTTAACATCCATCGAAAGATGTGAATGAGTCAGCAAACCCAGTTGGATGTGTTGGAAGACTTCCTTGGCTATCATCCAATACATCTACACTTTTTTCCTTGAATTCTTTCCATTTCTTTAGATCCCGAGGAAGAATTGTCTCAAAATCAAATCCCCGAGAATCATCATTATCTATATCTTTGGGATTCCATTTCTCAACTAAAGGTGCCAAAACATGGACAGCATGGCACATATCAAGCCGTTGATATGGTTCACATGCAGTGAATGACCTACTAGTTCAACAACAGTGCAAATAATTTCTAGAGTTTCATGTAACTTCCATAATTTGATCTATTGCCTTCATTAATGATTCTTTGTCTGAGTTCATTCGGCAAAACCATGATGCTAAATGCATTCTCTCCTCAGGTTCATTCTCATCGAGTTCCCTCCTTCTAGTAATGACTCATGAGCTCCATTAACACAACACCAAATATATACACATATGTTTTTGTGGTGATTCGTCCAGTAACTGACACAATGCAAATTAATATTCAGCAAACACCAGAAGTCAATTTTTATCTTGATTATTGTAACATTCTATACCTATTCCCAAATCCTAAAATCAAGTATTTCCCAAGTCAATTTCTCAACTGATGATATTTTTGTGAAAACTAAAAAACGTTCTCAATTAACCATATCTCTGAGATACCACTAACCTGAAAGGAATTCATTTCTATTTTATGTTCTAAATACACTGTAACAATGTTCTGAATGCAATCCATGCGACATCCTCATAGATGTGCCATTCTAGTCTCTTTAAATACTCAACTAAGAATGTACACAATATCACAGATAAATATTTTGGTGGAAACTAAAAAGTTTCTTAATTACCTGCATCATCGGGTTCTAGATATCCAAAAGTACTAGCTAATTTGGTCTCCACAGAGTATTTTCCCTCTAGTGCCAACTTCACCAATCCAAAATCTGAAACCTTTTCCTGAAAATCATATCTAAGAAGTGTATTAGATGGTTTAAGGTCTCTATGAATAAAACTTCTATGGGCCAGGCCATGCAGATACTTCAATCCTTGAGCAACATCCAAAGACAAGGCGTGTCTTTCAGGAAATTGGTTCAAGCCCATTATTGGCCCAATCAAATATATGCTTGCTAAGAGAAGCACCCTTTGGCATGCACTCATATACCAAAAGCCTTTCATTTCCTTCAATATAGTAACCCAACAAGGAAACTAGGTGTCTATGCCTAACTTTAGATAAAACCATTATTTGTGACTAAAATTCCTCCAATCCCTTGTTACTTACAACTAGCGCTTCCATTCTTTTAACTGCAATTATGGTGCCATTATCTAGTTTCCCGTTGTATACAACCCCAAACCCACCTCTTCCAAGCTTATTTTCAGAGATAAAATTCCTGGTTACATGCATGAGAACTTGCACTGATAGTCATATTTACAGCTTCCATCACATGAAACTCACTAGGTCCACTACTTGTATTTCATGTATCACTCAAACTGTTTCCTCCATCACTATTATTATTATTGGCCACTTGGAATTTTCACCAGTGATTTGATCTAATTGATGGGTCTCTTCTGTCAGTGACAAGAATGCTAGGTGCTTCAACTTGTATAGGTCAGCGTGCCTCTTTCTTGTATATGTAGAATGAAACAGGCACAAGAAAAAATAACAGAATAGCTACAACAACGGATACAACAATGGTTCCAACAGAGATTTGTGAAGATTTCAAATTTGCCTTTATTCGCATCAATTGGATTTGTGGGAGCATTTGACTTAGTACCATTTGCATTGGGTCCTGAAATGATCCCAGTAGGTGGTACTGGGGAGACCCAATTACTTAGTGTAGAAACATTTGGAGAGGCCACAGAAGGGCTAGATCTCTTTGGAGATGGTGACGGAGGACTCCTAGAAGGTGGTGACACGGAAGGGCTCACAGGAGGAGGTGATGATGGCTTGACCATCAGAGGATTCTTGAAGTGAGCGTTTTGAATTGTGTAGATAATTTTGATATAGGAGGACTCATGTTATTATTGAAGTATTCAAAGACTTCAATTGGGTTAGATTGGATGGAATTGTACCAGAGAGCATATTGTCGCTCAGCATGATAACTTTAAGTGATGCCAAATGGAAAAGTGAAGGAGATATATTTCCAGCAAGATTCCTATTGGGTAAATTTTAGTAGGAAACATTCACATCTCCATACCTTCACTCTAATTAAATATTTTATCCAATCTGCAAATTGCAGATTGTTCGGTAACATAAAAATTAAGGGAAAGAATTTGACTGAAGGATTAACTCTAGATGTGGAAGTTTTAGAGAAAAGGATTAAATCTAGATGTGGAAGTTTCAAAGAAAAACATAATACATAATACATATGATATATGATATTATAAAAATAAAGGAATCTAAGCTTCACCGACACCCATAACTCAGAGCATCTAGAAATATCTAGGTATCTAAGCTTCGCCAATCCCCGTATACTATGCAGCTTCACACACCCCTTTTCCTACAACCCCTCCAAAGATAGCAATGTTTCCATACTTTGCAACTCTTTTAACTAGGAAAACCCAGAAACATAAAATTTGGTACCTGCACTAAGTCTCCAACCCCCGTATGCTCTGCAGTTTCACACATTCCTCCACCCACAACCTCTCCAAAGATACCATTGTTTCCGTACTTGGAAGCTCTTCTCACTCAGAGAACCAAGAAACATCTAGCTCTCTAATATTTTTCACCTACACCAAAACCTGTATACACTTCAGTTTCACACATCCATGTTCCCACAACCCCTTCAAGGATACCAATATTTCCATACCTGGCAGTGCTTCTAATTAAGAGCACCTAAAATTTGGAACCTATGCCAACCCTCATATGTCTTCACTGTTCAGTGTCACATATCCTAAGAAACATAAATGTTGTGAGATAGTAAACATACATGCATTAACACAACAAATTTTTATTTACCGTTGAATACTCGTAGAACCCCTAAATTCTTCATCGAAACCCAGGAAAGGAAGGGAAGCATGGGACAGTCTTCCCAATGGATCCATGAGAGATTGGGTAAGTTGACCCCCTTACAATGCCACCATTTCTTTAAACAAGCTGAACCAGATTTGTAAAGCTCCTCTCTCAATACCTTGGAAAGCCCAGGAATGCATCGACGCCCATCGAATCTCTTACCCATAAACAGGGTTCTTACGCTTCTCAAAACTTGTCATTTCTTATGGCAAACAAAATTACTTATGGAACACAGCGACCTGATGTTCTTGCTGAACACGTTGACCTACTGTTAACTCACAGGTATGCATTGGATGCTAAGGTATGCAATGCAGTACAAATCAATGCGAGTAGGATGATGGACACCTGCAGAAACCAAAGTAGACACAGTAAAAACCAATGGACAATGCCCATAAGATGAAGATGACATTGGGAAAAATATCATTGGCAAGAAAAATTCAAAATTGAACCCTTCCCAACCCTTCCAAAGGTTCTATCCCTTCCCAAGTGTAAAGTTAAAATCGCCCTTAAAAAAAATATAAAATCTGAATTTTACCCTTCCAATTAAGAAGGGAATAATTTATTTAAAAAGAAGGGCAACATTTAAATTACCCATCTATATAAATTTTTCAAGATGTTTAAATTCCTATGCTATAAAGTTCAATTCATCATTCAAAATATTGGAAATATGATAAATTATAATTACTCACTCACTCATGGCATGCACTCATTGCTTCATTGTGTAAGATGGCGAGTAATCATTGATAACTACAAGTCACTAGCAATTGAGATATGACTTTGACTCCCGAGTCACTTGTGGCTGCAATCTAAAGTGTAACAATGTGTCAAAAAATATGGCTATTAAAAAAACAACAACTACTATTCTACTACTAGGCTCGAAAGGAGATCAAAACTTTGTTCCTACTACCTATGTGAACCTCGCTACGAATGTCCACTCTTTTTTCATCAAAATGAAATTCAAAAGGTTGGTTTGACAAGTCCTCCTCTACAAGACTTTATTTCTTGCATGAATATCATGGACTTGCAATAAATATAAACAACAATGGATGTCATTCAAATACAAATAATGGCATGTATCTCTAGGATCAGAAACTATGCAGAGGTCTATTTATGCATTGCTATAGAGAGGTGCCATTCGACACATGATATGGAGAAACAATGCTTATTAATAAAATTAAAAAAACAATTGTGGCTCGAGAATAGTCTTCAATTTGATGGGTGGCATGATTGTGATGTAATATCCCTCCATCCTTCCAAACATTTGTGGTTTCTCACAACATTTGTCCTTAGCGACACCAAAATACATATAAAAATTACTTGTCTTAACATCCTCTTCTTTTTAAATCCTCGGACCTAATTGCATAGCCATAAATAAGGATTATTATGCATGCACATTCTCACCTTATAATACGAATTGGGTCAAGGCACAAAGACAACCATAAAGTATTAAATGTGTTAAGACGCAAAGAGAATGAGACAATTATATGTAAGTCTTATATTAAATTTACCATATAAGTCTTTAATTAAAACTATCAACTGAGATTTGAAACGTGGGATTGTTGTGATCTTCTTATCACTCCTTACCAATGTGATTGCAAGGAATTTTTTGAAGGTGAAGGCCATAATTTTAGGGCTTCTTCCTCATTATCATGCCTTTTGGTATGACAATAAAAAGGGTAGTGGCCTGCATCAGCATGGAAAATGGTTTTGACATAGAGGTTATACACATTAATTGTTTACATTAAATAACTTAAATTCCTGCCCATGACTGTCAATTCACTGAATCGTGGACTAGTACAAAACACAACAAATTTTAGAGCCCTGAGCCCTTAATTAGTCACACCTATAACTTTCTCAAATATATCCATTAATAAACTTCTTTTGGTATTTTGGTTCAATTTAAAAGGTGGATTGTTGAGACTTAGACATGCAGTGAGTTGCAAGGATTCAATTGAATTAGGCTTGATTCCATTTCACCTCCATCCCATACATGTATTCTTTCACGACAAGTGTTGAACAAAAAAATTCTAAATAGAGGGTTATGGTCAGGAGTTTTTAATGAAGGTGATGATAGGTGTCCAAGATTTACTCAATTTCCACCCATCGTCCCTATTGATGTTTTTAGGGTGCTTCTCGATCTCGATGGCTTCTATGACACGTCGTTTCGTGTAATGATCAATCCTAGCAATGACCTTTGCGTCTTCAATGTAGATGTGGTGTTTGGAAGTAACAGAGTGCTCAGCTAGTGCATATTTTGTCGAGCACCCTAAATGCAGATAGATTGTTATCAACATACAGAGTTTACGAAATTCATTGTCAACCCATGGAAGTCTTTTATTTCAAAAGGTAAGTGCACAGTATATGCCAAACACCAAATCATTATAGTAACTACTGTTCTTAATAACTCTGTTCATCCCCTTGTCT
>LPNX010069590.1:0-24321 GCA_001517045.1 Pseudotsuga menziesii
TCATGTAAGGTTCACAAAGAGATTACAATATATAATAGTCCTTGTTTTTTTGTCTAACCTTTTCACATAAATATAAGATGGAATTTTGAAAAGATAATTGTGGAAGTCCTCTCAAACTTCTTCTTGTGTGAGATTTAGATACTAGTAAGATCCACATTAAAGTTTGAAGGATACTTTTTCAATGTGTTTGAATAATAATTATATGCACCGAGTTTTGAAAACAGAAATGGGAATCCCTATCAATCCCTCTCATTTGACATCTAGATGTTAGTAGACTCAAGACTAAAGTTTGAAGGATAAATTTTCAAGTGTTCTAATACTTAGGTTTATTATAGTGAAGACGATTCTTAGGGATTGGGTGGAGTTTGAAATTGAATGGCTAGTTACTCATGAACTAAGTCCATATGGAAAAACATATCAATTAGCTTTGTGATGGTATTTGTAACTTTTTTTTTGTTGTTAATGGAAATGTGAATTGGAAAAAACTTATGTTTTTAGTTTGAAAGATAATAAACCAATGATTTTAATAGCATGTAGAAAAGTTCATTTTAAAACATGTAAGCTAAAATGTCATGGAAAAGTTATTCTTCTATTTTTTTTTACTTTTATGTTGTTTCTTTAAACCATTGTTTATGGTAATCATCAAGTGGTCACAACAAGTATCAACAATTTTAACTCATCTTTTTAGTTTTTGCTATTAATGTTAGGAATCTCATGCGTGATCTCTTTTGGCCTTGTAACATAGCACTTCTAGTAGTCTAGCTCTTCTCAAAACAATTCTAGACACAAATAAACTTTAGTACCCCATGAGGCTACTTTCATCCCCAATTTCATATTATTCATTCAGATAAGGTAGTGAGTAGTTCTCAACTACTCTAATCACTTTCGCATGATAGGAAACAAACATTTCCCGTCACAAAATAAATAGGCCAAAGAACAATGCAATACAAGAAACCAATACTCCTAATGGTTATCACTATGTTCACATTAACAAAAAAAGTGCACCAATCTCTTTCTAAATGAGCTTTGTCCCAATCTCATCTTCCATCACGGCTACATGTTCTTCATTCTCAACCTTTATTTTAGTCTCTCCTCCTCTATACTAACTCTTGAGTAATCCCCCATAAAAAAAATTTGGATGTGATAAATCATTATGTACATGGTTTACCTCACTAATTCCATGTAAATGTTGAATCACTTGCCATTTCTTCTTAAATTGTCATTTGTTTCTATCCACAACTTTTAATAAATAATGAAATTTTATTGTCCACTTACATTTTCAAATGAAAAGAATAAATCATATTTACATATCAACATTGAAGGGTTCAATTTCTCACAACCCTTCAAAGTGAAATGGGACCCTGCCTATCAAATTTGATCCCTGATAGACAAGTAATTCAAAATATCAAATCTGCATTATGTGGACTCTGGAGCATTAATTGCAAACGGAACAAACTGTTCAGAATTAATTACAAAAAGTAATTTCAAATCTGCATTATATGGAGCATTAATTTCAAACGGAACGAACCGTTCAGAATTAGTTGCCAAAAGTAGTCTAGAAGCTTTGAAATATCAACCTACCATTGAAAATCAGTACTTTGAATTGATTGGACGTATGGAATTTAATGCCCAGCTTTCACATCTTGCAAATTGCAAGTTGAGAGAGTCCCGGATTCGAAACTTCGACAGTAACTAGCACTTCTTGAGCTGTAACTTGTTAGTTGTCACCATTTAATTCTCTCTACAGAACCTTATTGCGATTCCGCACACTACAGAATGGAGCCGTCTAAAAATTTGACGAATTGGGTGGGATGGCCTTTATTTTATCCTGAATTTGGCGTTTTTTAAAGTAAAGGTTGTACAGTTCGATCTCTTTCACTTCGTGCATTTTCACTAGCTTTAGGGATTGAGAAAATTATCTAGTCTGTTGCATGTTTTTTTAATGTTACCTCAGCAGTATTGTAGATCATTGAATATCCAATAATCAACAGTGTTGCTGCATGTTATTGCATGTTATTTTATGTTACCTAGGTAATATTATAATATTATAGATCATTGAATTTCAAACAAATTGAGATTCAATAATGGACAGTGCTGCTGCATGTTATTTAATGTTACCTCAGCAGTATTAGACCATTAAATCTTAAACAAAAGAATCCAATAACCTACAATACTGCTGCATTAAATTAAATAGTATATAACATATAACATATTGATCCCTATGAATAAGTATTGTTGAGATTCAGTATCCCAAAATGCTTCTGCGGCAGCATTAAATAACATGTGGCCTGCTACATATTGATGGCCATGGATAAGTATTGCTAACCTAAACACCCAGTAGGTATCGTTCAAACAAATTGTTATTATCAGTGTTTGACAATTACGCAATTGCAGATAAGATTCGAGTCATTGTCACTTTCAATATTTCATCCCAGCAATGGAGTTCTTTCCGCGATTCGTAACACACGGCAGCGACTAGTTCGTTGCACTTGCGAATTCTCTCTTTTTTAAACGTGATATACATTGACGGATTCCACACAGAAGAAGAAGAGTTCAGGAAGATTTTTGGCATTTCAATTTCGAAGATGACCACATTTCCGTAGAAAATCGAAAGAATATCGTGTCGGATAAAGTTTATTCCCTAGGAATATTTCTCGTTGATCTTGAAAATCGGAAGGATTTTCTGTTTCAAAAAAGTTTATGACTAAGATGTCATAAATAATTTTGTTAAAAAGGTTAAATGGTATAATTGTTTTTAATATATATTATAAAGAAATTTTAATAAAATTTAATGAACTTACTTCCTTATTTATTCAATGTGGGCATTTTGAACATAGCCCACCACACATGAAATTGCGTTGTAAAATAAAATATCTAAATAAAAATAATTTTTTTATTTAAGACTCTTTAATGGGTGATCTATCTTTGTAAAGGGACATTCTAGGTCACCACTTTAGGTCGAGGTTTTAGAGGAACTTTTGAAGAATGCGATAACTATCCAGGGTGAATAAGGAAGATCATGTTGTTTGATTTGTTGAGTGATAAGTCTAATTTGAGGATCCTTTAAGTACTATTAGGATAAGAGGATGATAAGACAATGCAAAGGAATGAGATTATTGATTCCAATGACATAAGTTTCCTTTTTTTTTATATTTCTTGTTAGGTATAAAGGTAATGGTCAAGGGTTTGGTTTTTCCACCGAAGGAAGTGGTATTTGTCAACTTTGTCTAATCACTAGAGGGGAGCCAACAAATATATGTATTATGGGTCAAAGAGTTGGGATACAAGGAATAACTTACATCGAATACCCACAAAACTAATAGCCTAGGGAGAGAACGTTATGGGATGAAGAGGACATGTAGTGAAAAAAGGGACAAGAGTTAAAAAAAACATAAAAATAAGTATAACCTGGTGCTCGATGAAGATATCATGATGCATCGAGTTCATGGGTTGGCAAATAGAGTCCTCACGTGAATAATTTTTAGTAGATGCATATTAGACCAAGCCTTAAAGACTCGATGGTATGGACATGGAAACCATAGCTTGGTTACATCCTAGAATATCAAATCCTAGTTAGAGGTTGGATGTCATTTATATTTAGATCGAACGAGGATGCAACAAAAAATCTACATGTAAGTGTTGATGGTGGAATAATGCACTCTTACCATTGAGGATATGTAGCCCATGCTTTGGCCCAAGGATGGAGAAATCCTATGTGTAACCATTATAGATAAAATTACCCAAATTACCATTGGAATTTTGGTCCATGGATATACTCAAAGAAATAGGGTTCAATTTATCAATACATTCATAGAAGTAGATGATATATTTCAATGAAGAAGTCTTTGTTCAATAACAAACATTCTTGTGGAGGTTGACTTGAGAGATGGGTTGGTGGACAAAATATCATTAGAGGTTTGAGGAAATATTTACTACCAAGAAATTAATTGTATTAAAGAGTGCCCTTCCATTATGTGTGGTACCACACTTATGGCACACTTATGGTCATGTAGCAAATGATTGCATGCTCAAATTCATAAAGTAAGTATGGAAGTTCATAAGAATAGTAAAAGTGGACTGTTGACCTATAAGAACTCTTTGTCTTCAAAAAAGGATAAGACACTTGAATTGACCTCTACTTCTTGATGAGAGGGCACCAACTCCCTTGGCCAATCTTGGTATCCTCTCCAATCTAGACAATATGCATTAGTTTTAATAGAAAAATGAATTGGGGGTTGGTTAGGTCTATATGGGAACAAAGAGTTTCAATCCTCCACCAAAGATAGAAAACCTCACATCTCCATTACCCAAAACAAAACAAAAAAGAAATCTAATTGGGGAAACTTGCGACATTAGATAAGGCCCATATAGAAAAACAAGCTCTTGAAAATGGTTGCCTTGTTTTTAATGTCTTTTCATATAGGGAACTTTGACAGGCCTACAAAGAAAACGAGCTCTTAAAAGGTTGTTGGAAATACACAAACCTAGGGTAATTCTTATTCGAGAGACTATGGCGGAGGGTCAAAGTTTTAGGGAGACTTTCAACTATGTTTTTGAAGAATGGGACTTTTTCTCAGTTGAGCACTTAGTGCGTAGATTAAGAGGGTTTATCTAACTCAACAATGTTTCAATCTTAGGTATTAGAGAAAATATATTTTTCCTAATGGATATGGGGAAACCTTATTATTTCATCAATATTTATGGATCTTATTAGAATAGGGTTGGCTATTAGGATGAAATGCTTATATAGGAAAAATTTAGAAGGAGGAACATAATTATTGGAGGGGGCCTCAATTTCTATTAGTAGAGATGAAATTTGGGCAATGATACTAGATGATATGTATTCTCTTATTTATTTCTAAATAAAATGGAGGATATAAGATTGGTATATGCGGAACCCTTAATCTAGTTCCTATGTGGATGAATCAAAGGATTGGTGAGGCAAGGGTGGAAAAGATACTTAATACTATTTTGGCCTCTCATTCTCTTATAAATTATAAAGTCAGAATTATAATGTGGGGAAAATAGGTGTTAAATATAATCACAATCTATTTTTGTTATAGTTAGCAAAGGAGTAAAACAAGCCCTCAATCCCATTCAAGTTTAATGCTAGTTGGATATTAGATGAAGACTTTGCATCAATTTCATCAAATCTGTGTGGAAGCATTATGATGCCTCATTGAGAGAATTGGTCAATGGTCAATTTGCATCCAATCTAAATACAAGTAAAAGGCATTCCATTTTCTTTGATATATTCCAAAGTGAATGAAAGATGATCAATAACTAGCTACAATTATGGCCAATGTTGTAGAGATTTATAAGGTAGAGATGATAGGATGTGTAGATGAATTATCAAAAGAAAAGTGAAAATATTTAGAGTATAATAGGAGGAAACTTCTAGCAAAAAAAGAATCCTCGTGGAGACTAAAGTGTCACGTTGTATGGCTAGTTCTAGGTGATGAGAGTATTTTTGTTTTCACAATTTCACTAACCACATGTAACACATCAATTTTCTATGGTAGATAGAAAGATAAGATGGATCAAAATCTAACACCTTTAAATAATTTTTTGAGTTAGGAGTAGTTCATCTTGAGGGGGTTTACAAGGAGGAAGACATAGTAAATATAATAGAGGTTGTTTAGATGAAAATTCTCATTCCTAGTTTTGTGGAAGAGGAGGGAAATGAGAAGCTTTTGGAATCAATATTAAATGAAGAATTACAAGCAGTTATGCATCACTTTCAAAAGGATAAAATCCCTTATCTAGATGGTTGGACCAATTGATTTTTTCTTGTGTTTCTATGAGATCCTACAAGATGACCTATTAAAGGTTATTAATGAATCCCAAAGCATAGCTAGAGTGTTGGGTGCATTCAATTCCACATTTTCGGCCCTCTTCCAAAGGAATCCAAACCTTAATCCTTTATTACTTTTGGTTTATCTCTTTATGTGCAATTGCATTTATAAGATCATAGATAAAGTCATAGCTTTAAGGGTAAAACGTTTTCTAACTAAGGAAATCTCCTCATAACAATTTGTGTTTCTTTTGGAGAGGCAAATTCATGATGTGATTTAGGGATAGCAAAAGAAGGAATGCATTGTATTAAAACCAAGAAATTTCCACTTATGATGTTGAAACTACACCTTACGATCAAGGCTTCTCATGATAGAATGAATTAAATATATTTGACGGTAATGCTATTTCATATTGGGTTCAATCTTCATCTACTTGATTGGATCATGGGACTCCTCACCTCAATCTCTTTTACAATTTCAATCAATTGCTTAGCCTATAGCTTTTTCAAACTGGCTAACTTAGCATTAGGAAGGGATTCCCTTTAACACCCTTGCTATTCTTGATCACACCTGAAGGACTCAATAGAGCCATAATATAGGAAAAAAGGGTTAGTTCTTTGAAAGGTATAAAAATTAAATGATCATTTAACCTGACTCACTTGCTATTTGTTGATGGTGTTTTTCTTTCTTGTGATGGATCATGGAGAGATGCCAATATTTGAAACAAATTCTAGATCTATACTTTTTAACTAGAGGCATGAAATTTAATATGCAAAAATACACCATTTTCTTTAATGAAATATATGAGAATCATATTAGGATCTTCCTTAATTTATTTCCATATATTTGCTTGGATCTTGAGAAAATATTTAAATACTTAAGGTTCTTCATCAAACTAAAGGACTATGGCTTAAGTGACTAAAGACATGGTTTGATATTGCAAAGGTGGAAAATATAGTTAACTTATGTTGTAATATATGGTCATCCAAAGGTTGAACCTTAGTTCTTGTTAAATGTTGGAGCAATCCTTGTGCATACCTTAGCATATACCCTAAAGGGGATTATAGAAAAAATTAGGAAAATAATCTTTATATTCCCATGGTCTAGAAATGGGGAGAAAGAGGGAATTTATTTGGTAAAATGGAAAGCAATTGCCAAGACAAAAGGGATGGAAGGATGGGACCTTAAAAGTATCCATCTCTTTGAGAATGGCATTAGTGGTCGTGAATGTTTGGAGACTTATAGCCATGGTAGGATGTTGGAATCAAATTATTATGCAAAAAATATTAAACCCAAATCAATAGAAAGATGGATCAAGAGCCCCACTCAAGCCACTAACTTTATATCCATATTCATTAGAAAGCAATGGTTATATCCTTTCCCTTGATTGGGAATTTGGTTAGCTTAGACGATTAACAACGAGGAAAATGTTAGGATTTGAGATTATTCTTGGGTGAGTAGTGGTATTGATTTCAATTTGTCTAAGACTTTGATCAACACCGTTTGTAGAGAAAGAATATATAGTTTGTCTCAAGCAACATCACTAGAGAATTCTTCCATATGATAACAAAGAATGGAAAAAGGTAGAGCTTATAGTTTTAGAAGGACTTGATAAGAAGCAATGGAAATCATACATGTAACACCCCGGTTTCGACCCCGTTGCATTAGATGTATATGATGTATGTATTGTAAATAATCATGGTGCGGAGATAAAGGCCAAGGCCCCACCATTGATTGGTTATGTTATGTTTTGGGTTGAGATTGTCACCGATGGTATATCGGGGCATGCGGCATACCTATTGAGTTTTGTCATCATGTAAATATGCATCTTTAATTAAATGAACCTCAACCAACTATGTTCGCGGCAACTAAATTGAGAAGGGGTATGATTTTCACAACGATAAGGGGGGGGAATGTCAAACCTTGAGCCATGAGAGAAAATCCATGTGTCACCACCCTGTTTTGATTTTCCCATTTTTCCTTGTTTTATCCAACCACCACCATTAAAAACTGCTGTTGTTAGTTGGGGCAGTTATGGCTGGGAGTGGAGTGTGGCAGGACTGTCAGTCCTTGCCCACACGCACACTCCACCAGCGTGGTTGACCTCACAATGGCAAGCAAAAACCACCGCCATCACTCCAGTGAACACTCCACTCTCTCCACGACGGTGTTGAAACACTCGCACACTTTCGACTACTGCGCATCCTCTCCATTATCTGTTCATCTTCACGCACAGGCAGAGTTGTTCATCCTCACGTAGGAGCAGGAGTCTTGCTCATTCCCACGCACAGGATTTTCCTGGTTTTACTCACGCAGTTTTCCTCTACATATTTTGCGGATGGAGTGGGTGTATACTCTCCTCACAGACTGATTCGTGGTTGTTGTGGTCTCCCTTATGTTACAGTGTGTTTTGTTGGGGTCTTATTTACATTTTGGGGATGAGAGTCTGTTCACTTCCACGCACAGGCATCTATTTTGTTTGACCTCACGCAGCCAGGAGGAGAGCCGCTTATCGGTTGTCACTCATGTTTTTCACAGAGTGGAATCTGGTGTGTTTTCCCTCTGTAATTTGGGGCCCGGTGCAAGTTTCCCTCACGCAGAGGTTGAGAGTCTGTATCTTCTTTCCCAGTGCGGCCTGTGTAAGTCTTTTCCACTTACTTCGTTGCCTAGGACGGACTGTTTTTTGCCCCATGTTGTGAATTGTGTTTATTGATACGTTTTGGGACTGTTGTAATTCGCTTGGGAGTCATTTTGGCCATGATAGGGCCAAGAACGAATCAGGAGTCGTTTTCCCTGTTTAAGCTGTAATAGCTGATTGATTTCATGTGTGCAATGGTTGGTTTTCGGACTGTGTTGGGAGCAGGGATGGGGGCTTGGTATGATTGATAAACCTGGTGTGTTTGGAAACCACACAGATAGAGCTAGAGGGTTGGATTTCTTCTCCACAACCCCTGAATAGCACTGGAAGGGAATGCAGGGCCTAAGGGACTGTGTAGCAGAGAAGGGACTGATTCCTTGTGTTGGGTGTGTGTGGGTGTCTTAGAAGTCAGGCTAGTTCTGGTGTAGGTGTTCCTGGCTCTGTAATGAGCTCACCAGCTTAGCATTTAGCCTTTCCCAACTCTTGGATGGCCTGATAAACCTGACCATGTTGGCTTGGTTGTCTTGGTGATGGCTTGATAAACCCAACTGTGTTGGCTTGGCTATGTTTTGTGTATCTTTGGCTATGTGTAAGCCTGCTTGTTCCTTATCCCTTGGAGAATCATGCCCAGCTCAGGGGTGGCAGCGTTGCTGAGAGATTAAGGAGCACGCTGGCCTATGGTTGGGTGGAACATTGCAGCGACGTAGCTGGTTGCGGAACGAGTTCTTTATAAGATAAGTAATCTTGTCTATTTTATTTCTGCGATCCTAATTACTGTTAATGATTATGATGAACATGTTGAATGCTTGTATGAACGTATGTTGGCTTCCACTGTATGATAAATAATCATGTATGCATGTTCTAGTTCAAAGCATTTTGTTTTCAACATTTCAGCTTTTTATGAATGCACATGTTCATGGGCCTGGTTTCCCGGATGGTTAAGGCCATGGTAGTGTCCTCTTCGTCGGTCGAAGGGTCGGGGACGTTACAATACGTGCTGAAAAACTATTACTAAGCCATATTCACATCACATATTTAGACGATGAGCTTGTCTAGTGCAAGAATCCAATGTTGGGATTTTATACTCCTAAACTAGTGTATGAACCAACATATCCTTCTAATAATCCAAATGAATCCCAGTGATGGTGGAAGGATCTATGCAAATCACATCCTCATTAGAGTCTAGAATCTTTCTATGATGAGCAACCATGAATAAATCCCTCACCTATGGGGTCCTTTAGAAAAGGAATAGACATGGATGTGTACTATGTAAGGAAGAGGAGGAAACATAGGACACTTATTATTATTGTGCCCTTACTCTAAGGAAGTAGGCGTTGAAATAGAGACATGTTCATGATAGGGTTGGATGATAGTTGGCACTAGGGATTAGTGGATGAGTGTCTCAAGCGATAGAAACAAAACCTTGAGCTTTGGCTAGCCAAGAATTGGAAATTTTCAATATTAGACATATTCCTATCTTTGAGTGTGTTTTTCACCAAAAGCCTCCATGCGAAGGAAGCTAATTCATGCTATGGATGATAAGTCTAAGGCATTGGGGTACTTCGATGGTGCAATTCAAGGTACCACGATGCATTGGAGTTGATGGCATCAAAGTTGCTTAATGACTAACACAAAATCAATTTTAAGAGTAGATTGGGGAGGATTCAAACAAATATGTTGACTTCTCACCCTAAAGATATTGTTAAAATTGCTATCCCAAGAAGGTGTCTTAAAAATTGGAGGTTTTTAAAGATTTAATAATTATAATTAACTTGACAAAGTAATATCATCATTATGTATCTTTAATACATCCTCCTTTATCCATCTCTACACAAATAAATTTACTATTGAAGCATACTTGCTCTTAAGGGAAATATTACAATTGATTGATTGTAGAAGGTGTCAAGGAAGAAATCAATGATAATACTATCATTTAAGAACAACCCCTTCTCTATTGAAGACTCTTCAGAGTGACAATCTTCATATCATGATAAGTTCTAAACATTGAGATGTTTATTGTGTTTTATATAAAGTATACTTTTTATTCCTTATTAAAAATTAACATGAACAAAGTGTCCCGTTTTTTTTTATAACTCAAGGACAAATTTCTAATATCACTAAATTAGCTTTATTTTTTATTTTTTCAATTCCCCCTTCCAAAACAAATATGTAAATGTTTTTTTACAATAATTTAAACATATTTTGTATCTTCTTTTCATCATATTTATTTTATCTTCCAACAACAAAATACTATCAAATCCAGCTACATTTTCAAACTATTATCATTAACATTTTAACACTTATAAATATATTAACATAAATACTACATAACAAAAGTCTAAGGATTTCTATTCTTTTATTTCTATACTCTAAATATTTTATATAAAATGTATCTCCTTTTCATTATGATATTTCAAATACGAATCAAAAACTTCCAGAAACAATCTTTACTCACACTTTCAAATACCAATCCAAATTTCCACTAACGAGCTGTATTTACAAAAAAAAAATTAAAAAACTCATTTCAACGATTGAAATAGAACGCTAAAATAACATTCCAACTATTGATTACCTATCTGCATATGTGAACATAGCATCAACTTCTTTTGAAAACGCCACAATCAATACATGTACATAGAATTCATTCACGTTTGAATGGGCAAACGTCAAACTGAACACGCATAACAATAAGAATATTGATCCTTTTAGGTGCCATGGTAACGTGTTTGAATGGTTTTCATTCTCTTCCAGCCGCCGCCCTTTCCTCGTTAAATACTGCACTGCAATCCCTATTTCCTATTATCGGCTTTTAGAAACTCCAGAATCACGATGGAGAAGCTTGCAATACTTTGTTTGATATGCGCACTAGGGATCGCTTATGCGAAAGTAGATAATGTTCTAACTTTGAATCGGGAGCCGCCCCTTGTAAATGGACTCTCATGGACATTCTACGAGACAAGCTGCCCTGCACTGGAATCTATTGTAAGGAAAAGGCTCGACTTCTACTTCAAAAAGGATATCACCCAAGCGGCTGGCTTGCTACGCCTCCACTTCCATGACTGCTTTGTTCAGGTATTTGTTTATTTCTTAAGGTGTATGTTTGGTTATGATTTAAGATTTAAAGTGTTTGTTTTTTTGATTAGTTGGGAGTTTTTTTTATCAGACCTAAATACCATGTGCATTTGAGTTTTGAGAGCTTTTTGCATTTTGTTTGTGTGTGGAGCCCTGTGTATGCTCTTTCTTTGTGTTTGGAGCAATCT
Source organism: Pseudotsuga menziesii (assembly GCA_001517045.1). Classification (NCBI taxonomy): domain Eukaryota; kingdom Viridiplantae; phylum Streptophyta; class Pinopsida; order Pinales; family Pinaceae; genus Pseudotsuga; species Pseudotsuga menziesii. Next base: position 11,694 of record LPNX010069590.1, read on the forward strand.
TAAGTGTAATGAGTATGTAAAACCAATAGAGTATGTTCTCTTTTTTGGGTTCAGTGCTATCAGCTGGCATAAGAAACTCTGGTTAGTTTCAAAGTTTGAGTTTGAACTTGTGATGATCTTTGCTCTCTGAAGAGGAACAAGCTAGGTTTGAGTCTGTAAATCTAAGTTCTGATTCATATAGGTTGGTAGTCTCATAAGCCTGAAAGTAAGCTTCCGCCTAGCTGATGTCTGAAATATCAACTACCCCAATTTCCCTATGTGAAAGAACTAGGATATAACTAGTCAGCCTTTGCATCTTCCTCGAGCTGTGTTAGGTTGCTGGCTTGGCTTGTTTCATATAAACCACTAGCTAGTTATTTTAGGTGGAATGGTTTTTCTTGCATAACAATGATGATTCAACTAGCATTTGGGAAGGACAGCCAAATAATACCTAAACTTATCTCTTGCTAATTCCCAATTGACTCTGCTCTTTACCCATTGGATAGAGAAAATCATCATTCGGGATAGAGAAAATCAGCATTCGGGATAAGGATGGCCGCTAGTGATTGCTTTCCTCTCCTCAATGCTAATTTGACATGATAAATTTTACCATCTTTATTTAAAATATATATATATAATACAAAGCATCTAACGTAATCATTTATATTTATATATTTTGCAGGGTTGCGATGGATCGGTTCTGTTGGATGGTTCTGCAAGCGGCCCTAGCGAACAAGACGCTCCACCCAACTTAACTCTGCGAGCGAAAGCCTTTGAAATAATAAACGACATCAAGAAGCGGGTTGAAGAGGCTTGCAGTGGCGTTGTTTCTTGCGCAGATTTGACTGCTCTGGCAGCTCGCGAGTCAGTCAGGGCGGTAAGCGACCAGAATTCTCTTCTATTTCATTATCTAGTTGTCCGTTTTGGGTTAATTCGAACAGTTTGTTTAAGATTCGCATTGTGAATAGGCCGGAGGGCCAGAGTATCGAGTACCGCTGGGGCGCAGGGACAGTCTGAAGTTTGCCACACGAAAGGTGACCCTTGCAAACCTCCCGTCTCCCTTATCTAACGCGACCACCCTCATCAAGGCTTTCGCCTCCAAGAAGCTCGACGTCACAGACCTTGTTGCTCTTTCAGGTTTTGCAATCGTTCCTTTAGTTATTAGGAACTCCTCTAAATTTTGGAATACTATTTTTGTAATGATGTTTAAAAGTTGAAAGCAACTTTTGGATTGAGGCTCACTGGGCTTTTGAAAGTCTAGACCAGTGGGTTTTTGAAAGTCTCCACCCCAGCTGAGTTATTTCCTCCTACTATGTCATTTGCTGATATATCTGACTTAGTAGCCCTTTTATCTGACTTGCTCGCAGTTGAATATACCTTGGAAGATTGCTATTAAATTGATAAATTGTAATGATAAAAAAAAAATGTTTAACAGTTGAGTTGGTATGGCAGGTGGGCATACCATCGGCATCGGGCACTGTAGCTCCTTTAGTAACCGGCTATACCCGACTCAGGACAGCACTTTGAATAAAAGCTTCGCTAAGCACCTGTATACCACCTGCCCTTCGAATACCACCTCCAACACCACTGTCTTGGACATTCGCACGCCTAACGTATTCGACAACAAGTATTACGTAGACCTTTTGAACCGGCAGGGCCTCTTCACTTCCGACCAGGATCTCTACACCCATTCCCAGACCCAAGCAATTGTCAAAGAATTCTCTGTTGATCAGGATCTTTTCTTCCAGAAATTTGCTTTGGCCGTTGCGAAGATGGGCCAGCTGAGTGTCTTGACGGGATCCAAAGGGGAGATCAGGACCAACTGTTCTGCTCGCAATACTGCAGCTTCTATTGTCGAAGTCGCAACAGAAGACGTGATAAATACTGAATCTTCTGTGGCCTTCATGTGAACACAAGGGCCATGGCTGCTTTGTGGCCTTGCTAAGCTCTAAGCTCTTCTAATTCATAGAGCGCTTCGTTTTTTCCTTTAAATTTCTGCGTGTCATTGTATAAACCAGAAAGAATTCCGACATTCAATGTTTAAATGGCAATAAAAAACAGTCGTGTATATGCTATAGACACGATAGAGCGTTGTCGAACATTTTGACTTCATGTCATTTACTATAATAACAACCTGTTTTTTAAGTTTCTTCCGGGAACACGACCTGTCATTAGATATGCTCTTTACTTGCGGCATACGTTCTCACTTTGACTTAATCAAAACTTGATTAGATGGGTCTAATAGACTAAACTTATTGAGACTATTCTTAACTTATTGAGACTATTCTTACTCCGTTATGTAAGATTTAGCAATGTTTTTGTATGTTTTGAAAATTTTCCTGAAGATTTTTATCTGGAAAAGAATAAAAACCAATAAGAAATAGGGAGAAAATTGTCTCCTAGTTAGATAACTTGAAACTTATTTTTCAAGATAAGTGTGAGCCCTCTGATAAGAATATCTAATAGTCTTTTGGCCTTTGTTTCACAGAAGATGGAGATTTTTCACCACAACCAATATTTAGCCTGCTGCAGGCCAATTAATGCAGCTGCAGCAAGCTAAATAATTTGAGCCTTTTCTCATTAGCGGCATTAATTGGCTTGTAGCAGGCAAAATAATTTGGTCATTTCTCACTGGTAAATAAGTTTTGTTGTGTCTAGTACAGCCACAAGTAAAGTAGTTGGTGAATGCTAATAGGCACAACCAATCACTTAATTTTGTGAAAATAGTTGACTATTAAATAAAGGCTAAAATATATAATTTTATATCCGTTATTCATACTAGATTGTTATATTTAATATAAACACAAAACAAATACTATTTAAGTTAAAAAAAACTGATATAAAAAAACAAAAACAAATTGTTATCAGTGGCTTTAATCATCCTTTAACTGAAGCTTATTTAAATATTAATAAAGATACATTTAAGTATAATAAGATAGGATGACCATGAAATAAATCATACTGTATACTTGTTACACATGGGTTATTCTTGTTGATCTTCTTAAACAAGTAGAGAATCTAAAATAATCTGTAAATGCCTATCCATACAATTTCTTGGAGGATAAGTAACTATGTACTTTAAAATTAAAATCATAGATACTTAATTCGAATTCAATAATATACCAACAAAAGAATTATAATAAAAAAATTGATATTATTTTAAATTTTTTGTAAAACTAAAAAAAATTGTAATACTTAACATAGATACTTAGTTCGAATTCAATAATATACCAACAATAAAAAAAATTATAATACAAAAAAAATTGATATTATATTAAATTTCTTTTGTAATACTAAAAAAATCGATAGTATTTTTAAAAACAATTGTAATACCAAAATAATAGATAGTATTTTTAAAAATTCAACAGGACACAGTTTACGAAAACTGGAAATCTCTGTTTCTTTATTAGAAAGATACTATGAACAGTAGCAGAGGGTGTAGAGAACACAACTGTAAATGAGGTTTTGAGTCTATGAACAGTAGCAAAAGGTGTAAAGAACACAGCTGTAAAAGAGGTTTCAATTCTATGAACAGTAGCGAAAGGTGTAAAGAACACAGCTGTAAAGTAGGTTTTGATATGCCATGAGTTTTAAATGGATGCATATTTGACCTTGTCCTTAAGTGAATCAATCTTTACACATTTCTATTTTCTTTTCGCTCAAATGGATTTTTATTTTTATTTTTGTAATTTTTAGCTATTTTCATATATGTTATAGTTTAAAAAATAAAATGTTATAATTTGTTTAATGTTTTTGAATTTAGGTTTATTTTAAAACTAGTAAAATTTATTATAATTAAATTATTAAATTGATAACACTGACAATTTCCATTCATCATGGTTAATTATTAAGAAAAAACATGAAATAACCTAAAGAACCCAAACATAAAGGGGAAAAGACTTTCACTTTTACAGTTTACTATATGCCTCTAGGCCTTGGCTCTTAACCTGAAATTGAACCACTAACATAGAAATTGAACCATTGAGTGAGAAACATTCAAAGAGAAATAGAGTTTGAACACTTAATTTGGGCGAATAGAAGGAATTTGCCAATTTTTTAATTCAATTGGTAGATTTGAACTAATTTGTTAATTATAATTGAAATAATGTTACAATTAGGAAATTATGATTGAAATATTTTTAGCTACTTTGATTAAAGTATTTGATAAATATCCACAAGTAGTCATCATATTCAATGTCTTGGCATAAAATTATGAAATATTGATATTGTGGACTTGTAATTCTGAATGAGTGATCTTAGGATTTGGATTTGATTTGGGTTTTGATAGTTGGTTCGGTTTGGATTAGATTTGGGTTGTTTATTTAGAGACTTTGGTCTCTTAAGGTTATTAAATGTTATGGAATTTTTGTTTTTTATTTTTATTTTTTATTGTATTTTTGTAATTTTTAGCTATTTTTACATTCGTTATAGTTTTGAAAAAAAATGTAATAATTTGTTTAATGTTTTTGAATTTAGGTTTATTTATTTATTTTGAAAATAACAAAACCTATCATAACTGAACCACTAAATTAGTAACAATGATAATTTCCGCTCATCATGGTTTAATTATTAAGAAAAACATAAAATACCCCAAACATATAAGAAAAAAACTTTCACTCTTACTCTATGCCTCTAGGCCTTAACTCCTAACCTTATTTATGATAAAAAATAAGCTCTTAAAAAATTAAATTTAAATATTTTAAATCTTACAACTCTCAATGATACCCCATATCAATATCCATGTGGTATACTAGAAGATCATATGTAATGCTAAATTTTCATGTGATTTTCATATGGTGTACCCCATTTAAACACCCTTGTTTTAGGAAACCATAACTTATTATTCTCATAAGGATATTTTATAGATTTTAAAGGATCCTTGTCCATATTATGTTGAAAGCCCTAGAATGGTTGACGAGTCGTCTATTTATTATAGACAAACAACTAACCTAACATAAAATAGACTTTTTTTTTATCATAAGACAAAAAGTAATTTATATGTGAGAAAAATCATAACAACATAATTAGAATACCAATTATCTATTTATTAGACTCAAACAATTAACATATAGTGTCAAGAGAGAGCATAAAATAAATTTTATTTATTTATCATCTATTTATTATAGTCAAACAATTAACATATATTATCAAGAGAGAGCATAAAATAAATTTTATTTATTTATTATCAAACACAATTTAACCATTGATGTAGAATTCATGGTAGGGATAGTACCATTGGGAACTTCAGATGTGGGATATAAAGAAACCCATTCATTTTTTCATTGGGGTCTTTTTTAATTATTATTATTCATATTGTATTTACATGGGATTCCATGAAAATACTAAAGATCCATTTAAATAGAAGTATGATAAGCAAGGAAGGTACGTGTATCTTTCCATCTAGGAACTTCACCACCCCTAGGTGCATATAAAATGAAACATAGGTTGTCTATACGAAATATTTTTAATCTTCTCTCTAAATTTAACATAGTCTAACATAAGCAGCTGGGTAAAGAAGGGATTGGGAAAAATTACACATAGTTTCTTGTAACAAAATCATATCAGGATTTAAATCAGATAAGAGAGAACAAAGAGCTTTTTGTTTGGAAAGCCCTCCAAAACCCCTAATATTCATGGACAATATTTTCATGGGGTAACCGAATCTTCAAGTGTGCTTGCTCTAACTACCTATGAGGAGATGTGAGAAGATCGAGGATGCCTTGCTACATTCTTTATCCTAGCCGAGAGAGGAGTATACAGTCCTATACTTCCAGAGTCATCAGAAGGAGGCTTCTTTGACTTGCGAATAGTCACATTTTTAAAGCGAATAGAGCCCAATGGGAGAGTAGAAGGAGAAACAGGTGACTTATCAGAAAATATTGATAGGGATTTCAGTACAAAGGGATCCTAAAAAACAGGTGAATCTTTAGGGCTATTAGTCAAGATGTCTGTAGGTGAAGTATCAGGACTGGGTGAGGGGGAAGGTGGAGTAGCTGAGAAAGCTGGGAGAGATGGAAAGTGTTCTAGTGTAAAGAGAGGGGGGCCTTCTAGAGGAGAAGGATCATTTAAGGCTTGAGGAGTCAAAGCTAGAGATAACTGGGAGGTTTCAGACACAATAGGTTGAGAAAGATGAGCACAAGTCTCAACATATTCAATGAACATCAGTTCACCTTTGGACAACCCCTCATATGGAGTAGGTGAAGAAGAGACATATATGTCCCTAGGCGAGGGTGATGACTGCTCCTTTGAAAGGTGGCAATCTTCAAGAGAAGATAAATCAGGAAAAGGAATGAGATCAAACCCCCTATTCACCGAAATACCTAAGGAGAAGGGAGCAAGAGTTACGTAAATGTCCAGTCTCATGGCAACAGCTGCACCTGAAGGGCATGTGTAAATAGTCTAATCTTTGAGAAATAATATGGTCACCACAAACAATTTCAATCTCAGGGATTAATCCTTTCGATACAACAAGTTATACAAGTACCCTAGCCAGTCTCTTATCAAATAATAGGTGGAAATCCTTCTCTAGGGCTACAAAGCAACCGATAGTGTTTGCCACTCCAGTAAGAAGATCTTTATTCCAAAGAGGAAATGGAAAAGCAGGTAATAAAAACCAGAGGTGGCGTTTAGTGACCTTCTCCTTAAGAGAGTCGAACCCTGTATGCCAACGGATTAATACCAGTGAGCCCTTCGGAATGGGCCAAAGGTTTTCCAAAATGCGGGTGGCATCAGTCTCTTCGATGAAAGCAAACATAAGCCAATTGTTTGCAAGAAGACTAATGGTTTGTACATAGTGAATGATAGGTTTCCAATGTATAGTAGCCCAATCAATACAATCTTCTTTAGACATGGAATAGTATTCAAGTCTCCCTACTAGGGCACGACAATAGAGGGTTTCGACCTTGTCGAAGAAATCATTGTGGCCTAGCACATATCTGCGCTTCGAGTCGAGCACCTTTATGGACTTATTTTTCTGACGAGCACGGCCAGGGTGCTGGTGACGAGGGAGCTTTGAGACCCCCCCACTCTCCAAGGAAGCGAGGGGCTTGCCCTTCTCAGACATATTCTAGACCAGTCACACCTAGGATAAAAAGACCACAGCATAGGGGACCGGCTTTCATGAAGGGATAGAAGTCAAGAAACTACCTATTGGGAAATAACTACCTAAGCTACCAACGGATAAAGAAACAACCAAAAAACAATGCCAAAAACGGAAAAAGGGCAACCAAGAACCAAAGTACCCTAGCCGAAAAGGGTCGCTAACAAATAGGGCGACAACCCGAGCAATAATAAAAAAGACCAATAAAAGATTATTCCCACTTTTAATCATGGTTGGTACTATCCCTCTGGAGTAGAGGGTTGACTTCATGTGGGGTGGTCGCCATCGATAAAATCGATAAACCCTTGTAATAAGGAGTTCGGACAAAGCCCCAAAAACCTAAGCTAAAAACAAAAATAAACAATGTTGTCGGAAAGTACCTAAAAACTGCAGAAGCACTAGGTTCTGTGATGATGTCGAGCATCGCAAGGAACCAAAGGTCAACCACATTCTCTTAAGCAGCTGGGTAAAGAACACTTTAGTGAATTATTTGAGGATGATGGGGGAACAAATATTGTTGATCAACTTAAGGTGGTTAGAATCTTCCCCATCTTTGCTCAGGACTTGGATATAGAATGTTTTATGAGGTCTATTTCTCTCCAAGAAGTTAAAGCAATACTAAAGGGGTTTAAGAAGGACAAAATCTCGTGCCCTGATGGATGGCCAGTTGAATTCTTCCTGGCATTTTTTGACCTGATTGGGGAGGATTCATGTAATGCTGTTGAACAAGCTAGAACTGAAGGGAAAGTACCTGGGGCTATAAAATCTACTTTTTTTACTCTAATCCCTAAGTGTGAAAATCCTAACAGCTTTGCTGACTTTTGTCCCATATCGTTGTGTAACCTTGTATATAAGGTCATCTAAAAAATAACAGCTCTTCGTCTAAAACTTACTGAAAAGGGCTATCTCAACTCAACAATTTGGCTTCTTTAAAGATAGACAGATTACAAAACCAGTTGGCATTACTCAGGAGGTACTACACTCTATTAAATCCAAGAATTCCAAAATCCTAGTTCTAAGGCTTGATTTAGTCAACGCTTTTGATAGGGTAAATTGGACATTTCTGAGACTCATCCTCTTGCAGATTGGAATACCTTTGGAAGGTGTGAACTGGATTATGGTGTGTGTAACTAACTCATGTTTTGCTGTCTTAGTTAATGGGACTCTCTCTGATTTTTTCCCAGCTTCTAGGGTGATCCGTTAAGGCTGCCCCTTATTGCCATTATTGTTCATTCTGATCATTGAAAGTCTTAGTACGATCATTATGGATGCTCAGAAGAAGGGACACATCAAAGGTTTTTAGTATTCTTAAAATATGTCAATAACACACCTATTATTTGTTGATGATGTGATTTTATTTTGTATTGGTACTGTTAGTGAATGGGGATCTTATAAAGAAGCTTTGGATTTATTTTGTTCGGCTACGGGTATCTCAGTTAGCAAGGAAAAGTCCTCCTTCCTTTTCAATGATGTCGATGGAGACACGAGGAGAAAAATCTCTGCTCTCCTCCCATACATCATGGTACCTATCTCTACAGGTTTGAAATACTTGGGATATTGCCTCAAACCCTTAGGGTACCGATCCTCAGACTGGAGATGGATGGTGGAAATGTTTGAAAGTAAGATAAAAAAAATTGGACCTACAGGCTGCTCTCACTTGGTGGCAGGGTTGTACTCATCAAATCAGTTCTCACTAGTTTAGCTGTGTATTGGTTTGCCTTGGCCCGTTGTCCCAGGTCTATTCTAAGCATTTTGAGGAGTTCCATCTTTTCCTTCCTTTGGGAGAACATAGATAAACATCATAGAACTCACTTGGCTAATTGGAAAGCTATTTCAGCTCCTATAGAATTTGGAGGTTGGGACATTAAGAACTTAGAATGGTTCGAGATATCCCTCAGGTTGAAAAGTATGTGGCAGCTGTTGATAGGGAAAGGTATATGGAGCTAGATCATAGCACTTAAATATTTAAAGAATGGACCCCTGGAGGATTGGATAAGATATCTAGTATTCTCTGTCAATGGAACTTCGTTTTTCTAGAACAGCTTCATTAGAGTTATGTCCTAGATTACATGCAAGCTTGGTTGGAAGGTGGGTAATGGGCTGAAAATTCGTCTCGGTGTGGATCCTATAGCTGGTTTTAATGCTTCGTATATCCTCTTTGAGGGCCTAAGGGAATATCTATTTGACTATGGGATTTCTTATCTTTCCCAGGCTCAGAAACAGGTTGGAGATTCTCTTGGACTTAATTGTTGGTACACGACATATGACTTAGATATTGGAGGTGAATGGGTTGACCAATGGACGACCTTTATAAAGGGCCTTACTCATGGTGGAATCAAGGTAAGGAACACAAAAGACTCTCTTCTCTGGATGTATGATAAAAAATATGGTACAGTATCTACGAGAAAAGCATATGAGCTGATAGTTTCTTCAAATATTCCCCTGTCAAATCATGGCATTCTCACACAGGTTTGGAAATTCAATATCCCTCAGAAAATAAAGTGCTTTATTTGGCTGGATTTAAATGGGAAAATAAATACCTGGGACAACCTGTGTAGGAAAGGATGGCTCGGCCCAAACAGATGTTGCCTCTGCAAGACAAGTGCTGGATTGGTCGATCATTTGTTTGTTGATTGCATTTTTACTCTTGAGGTTATTATCGGCTTAGAAAGAATTTTTGATGTGCATCTGACCTGGATAGAGTCATCACTTTTAGAAAAACCTCACTAGTTGGTTCTCTATGGATGGGGAACTTCTTTATCTAACTATCTTCTTCATTTGGAATTTTTGGAAGACTAGAAACAACTACATTTTTTAGGACATAGCTCCAAATATTTCCAGACTTTGTCACATTATCATGCTTGATATTGCAGCGTACCAGAGGCCTCAGAAAAAAGGAACCAAAAACAGGAAAATTGGGGAACCACCAAATAAAGTATTTCCCATGGCCTTTTTCGATGGAGCTGCTGCTGAATCAGCTGGGGGGTGTAGGGGTCTGTATTTGGATTAATGAACAACATTATATCTCTATCAAACCGGGATGTGGATATAGTACAATACCTGAGCTAAACTGTTAGCTCTTTGGGCATTATTGTTCATTGCAAAAGAAATAGGGCTGCCCTATTTACATATCTTTGGAGACTCCTCAGTAGTTATAAACTGGGAAAGGGAAGTATCTTCTCTCTCTATTGTGAACTTAGAGGCATGGTGTGTCAACATTAGGAAGCTCATGGCTTTCTTTACATCTGTGGATTTTAAACATGTCTATAGGGAATATAATGAGAGGGCAGATTCATTATCCAAGGAAGGGCTCAAATTGGCCTCAGGCCATCTTACCTTCACTAAATTTAGTGAAGGTGAGTTTTCTGGGGAAGTAGCACTACATCTTTTTTGAAGAGGTTTGCTCTGTTTCTTATGGCCTACTGGTTACATTTGAGTATGGAATACATTTCTGTGAGTTTCAATTTGCTGTGATGTCACCTTTGTGTGACTATTCTTTCAGCCTCCCCAAAGCTCTGACTTGGATAATGTCTCTGGGCTCTCTATATTTTCTCTTAGAGACGTATTTGGTTAGTATGAAAGGCATATATTGATAGTTGTTGATCAGTGAGGGAGAACATATAGTTGTAAGTTCTTCCTATGAACTCTTGGATAGGTGCCATAATCCATTTATTGGATATGTTGTTATTTCTTGATGATGCACCCCGTTACCTTTGATTCAATTGAATACCAAGGAACTGCTTTTTTCGACTGAAAAAAACAACTCTTTGGTTATATGAAGGAGTTAGTTTCCTAGTCAAAGTTAACCTCGTTTAAATGATTCAAAATCAAGCATTGAATTTACAACAAACCACTTCCAACACCCCCAACATACATTAAGGAAAGCTTATTAAATGGCTAGTCACCAATGTAGTTTTTGGAAAAAGGTTGAAACTTGCGTGCATATATGCTACAATGTGTGTTGTTTTGTCACTTTGTGCCATCGAATTTTAGTTTGTGGTCATTGACCATTCCAAATCCAAAACTAGTTTTATTTTCAAAATTTAAGTGTGAAGATGTGAATGTGAAGAAATTGATTAAATTATCTCTTTTTAAAATTATGTATAGCAGTTCACGTAATTAAAAGAAAAAAATGATGATATGTTTAATTTATTTACATTACCGTACCAATTTTCATGAGACTACATGATTTATCACAAGGTGGATTTTGTTGTACAAGTTATTTTTCCCTCTATTGCAATAGGGACCAAAGTCATTTTGGTCTATAATGTGGTGTCTTTGTATATTTAGTCAAGAATAGTAAAATCTACCATGAACTAACCAGAATATTAAGATGATATTTTGATATGCTTATTTCTCATTCATTCGAGTTATTATGTTTCCATATATGTTACGTATTGCGATGATTAACCATGCTATATTTGAAGATGATCATGTGGTTATGTTTATGATGATTATGCCATGTAATGTTCTGTTCTTATGACAACATTAGTATATGGTTATTTGATATTCATGATTCTATGATAATGTTATGTTCTCACGATGACAATTAGCACATGGTTTTTTGATATTCATGATATTATGTTCTCATGATAGTATTTAGTATATGGCTCTTTTATATATATTCATGATGATATAATGATGTTATGATTATAACTAATGTTTGGTTTCATGATGAGAGGTTGAGTTGGGCAGGAGAGCCACTTAGTGGGCTTGGAAGGATGGTTCATTATAGATCTCATGGGAGCCCATAACTACAAAAGAAAGATATTTTCATATGCAACAACTTATGGGATGGAGACAAATTCAATCACAAATTCTATACCAATGTTACTTTTATCGCCTCTAATACTAGAAGTCCAAAAAGACAATAAATGTTATAGTCACTTGTGGAGTTGTGATGATGGACTTTCTATGCTTAGGGTCGAGTGCCTAAGTAGACATTAAAGGAAATTTAGGCCATCCATTCAATATGATTGGGCGTTAGTGTGCCTACTAGATTCGTGGGACTAGTTGAATGAGGATGATGGCCACAGAGCTTATTGCAGGATGATATGTCATAGAGCTTGATGTCAAAAGGTAGATTTTTTTTTGAATTATACTCACACTCCCTCAAAGATGTAATGTGGAATTTTTATGCTTTTTGTAGTCACAACTTAATTGGTGAACATATACTAGTTGCGTTAGAGGGGATGTGCCATGTGCCATGGAAAATGGGGCCATCTAGAATATAAAGTGATAACTTAGAGGCACATCAGATGGTATGATTTGTGTGAAGATGCATGAGGGTGGAAGTAAACCCTTGTGATTGCATCATTTGATGCATGATTATATGTACTATTTCATATTAAGAATCCAAAACTTTAAAGAAGAGGATGTAGGCATTACGGTTTAGTAGTCTATGTGCAAGATTATATACATGATTATATGTACTTTTGATTATATGGAGAGAGAGAGAGAGGTTTGATGAGGAGTAGGGCAAGGAGCTCCATAGAGTGGGGGGGTTAGGGGTAGGGGGAGTATGGGAGATATAAAGAGAGGGGGTTTCTA
>LPNX010069604.1:3454-31125 GCA_001517045.1 Pseudotsuga menziesii
TTCAACCTTGACACCTCTATTCGCATAGTAGGACATGTACTCGTAGCGGTTTGTGTAGAAGACCTTCCAGATTGGTGGCATCTGTTATATGCTACCTCCTTGATCGTGCCAGTGTTCATGAGATTTCAACTCTCGTGACTTGTTCCAGTGTATGTCAGACATTTCCAGCCACTATGGAGATCTTGATCTATTGTATATCTTCAGCCTTGTGGAGATCATGGTCCTTTGTATATCTTCATCATGGATATTCTGATCTATGTATATTGTACATGGCGATGACCACATATGTGCTATCATGTATCATGCCTATTCATGGCCATTGTACTCTTATGTATCCGGGACTGCTAGATGTATTTGCAGATTATATGCAGAGTTGTATTATGGTATTATGCTGATTGGGTGGCTGGTCTTCCATTTGGGTACCTTCATCACTTCCTTCCTGGGATGGACTTATAATGTATTTCGGCCATCGTATAACCCCTCTGATCTCATACATTAGGGGGCATCTGTTATAGCGGATTTCACCACACTAGGTGAATCACACATTGTATGGCCTTCCCTTGTCCCGCTGCAGACTCATTAGCCCCTTTGGACCACTTTATATCTTTTGATGTTACCTTGATCATCCCCCCAAAAAATTATAATATTGATATACGCGGCTTTTTCCCCGATAACCGCGTACATACGCGGATATTCCCTCGATAGTCGCGTACATCGGGATGTGTACATAAATCCAAATCCTTTTGGAGTGTTCCTTGAATTGGATCCGACTCATATGACTCCTAGCCTTCCATATGCCTTGAGATCGCACGGATTCTACCCTTCAGTACCCCTTTGAAGAACTATATAAGGAACCCCTTGGTACATTGAAAGCATAAGAGAACATTGAGAGCATCGAAACTATAGTCCATTGTTGCCAAGATTTATGCTTGAGTCTGCATCCCTTTGTCCCTTGGAGCACTGTTGTGTTCTTCCCAAGCTTGCCTTTCACTAGTAAGCTTGCTATCGAAGTGATGGAGGATTGAGGTGGTGGAGGCCCAAGTGGGGGATTCAGTTTCTCCGATTCGCAGACGTGCCGTCAGAGGTTGTCACTTGTAATCTCTGATTCTTATTAATAGAAATATCTTTTCCTGTCCAGTAATGTGTATTTGAATGAATATTGTTTCCATTGGAATATGTCAAATGCTTATACATTATTGATTATATATGCTAGAATAGATCTAACACCATGAAATAAAGTATGCTTGTATTGTTTACTTTTTGTTGAGGACGTGCTATAACAACTCAAGCTGAAGATTGGAAAGCTCAACGGGGATCTACTACAACCGTCCGGAATAAGGTACGAGGTTCGATCCTTTAGTGTTAGATTGTTTATTTCTATTGCATATTGGAGAAGATTGATTTCTGGAGTCTAGCTGTCTGTTGTGGTACCCCAAGCCATAGGAATTTCTCTCCGTAACAGGGCTTCTATCTAGCACATGAGTAAAAAATCAGGTTTTCATTGCCAAATTTGGCCAAAAAGTGTTACCCACCTTCATGGAATCACCCACTTATATATACATAATTTTTGTAATCAGAATCCATCCCATTATTTACAAAAACACCTGAATAAACATTTCTCAGCACAAAAAAGACATATCTATCGATAATTTTCATGTAACTGTGTCTCGTAGACAAATATTTAGACATTTTCAAAATAAACGAATGCAAGAATTCACCAATCATTCAAAGATACATTGGAATGCCTTAAATTTAAGCATCAATCAAGCTACTCTAACAAAACTTCACAGAAAATGAAGACCAGATTATCAAGCCTTTAATGCTAAGGGTTTCAAGAAATGTTTGTACAAAAAATGGCCAAGGACTCGCTAACCTAAATGATCATAGAATTAACACTTAAGGGATTGATATGACATGAATTGAAAGGTGTGGTTTTATAGGTATATGAAGCAATTGAAGCTAAAAAACATGAACACATAGTAATCTGAAAACGAGAAAGTGAAAAGAAGAACCCGTGAAGGCTCTTTGGTTGCTCGCTCTCCTCTCCTACTCATGTATTCAAGACAAAATTTGAGTAAAAACCTGCACAAAATCAGAAGTTAAAATATTTACACAAAAATGAGGCATGGCTGCGTCTATCCCAAAAGAAAACCTACAACATGAATACAAAGTCTACAACCTAATTTTTGTCATTAAACTGATGAAATGGCTTATTTATACAAAAAAAAACCATTGACAAACAAGACTGTGTGCAAGCAACATGTCAACAACTCTAACTCGCAGCAAAGGAATGTGAGCAGCTAGCGGCGTGTAAGTGGTCATAGTGGCGATGGTTTGGTTTGGAAACTGAATGGCACATGCAACAATTTGCACATTAAAAAAATCTACCGACTTGTGTTGCTTAGTTGAAGTCTCCTTTCACTGCATTAAACTCCATTAATCTTCCTTTAGCCTCAATACAAGGAACTAACATTAATGTGATTAGTGTGAATATGACCAACAATTTTCTCATAAATGCACAATGATGTCGACACGTCGTTGGGTGTTGGGCACCATTCCACTAGGACGACATCACAACATACCATCCAATAAGAGTTAAAAAAATTATTATAAAAAAATTCAATTAAAATAAATAATTTTAAGGCTTAAGTTTAATTTTAGCTCAGATAAAAAATCAATCATATACACACAAATTAATTCACCTTCGCGATTTATATATATCCCCTTGTTGGGGACATAATAAGAGGTTGAAACCGTCATTTAGTTTTGGAGTAGCTAATTATGACTTATGAATGGTAAAGAGCTCATTTTCATAATGAGTTATTTAAGTTGACATAGTTTTCTTTATTAATAATGTTGTTACTCACATTTACAAATAACAATCATTAATAGTTATTCTCAATGTAAATTGACAAGTAAGCTATAATAAGTTTTATCATGTAAAAATATCTAAAATACATAAATATATATTTAAAATTTATAAGTTAATTTTTTTTTGGTTGGTAAGGTGGTGGAACCACTCTGACTATCAGGTTTTCCATCGGCTAAGTTACCATGAACCAGGGGCATCTAAGTTGTCAAAATCACCCAGGGATCGTACCCGACCTGGACTACACCAACCCTTAACATGGTTGGATTTTTGGTAACCGCAGAATTAGAACTAACAACCTTTCTGCTTAGAGGATGTCTTAACCATACCCCACCACCAACTGTTATACATCTCACGGATTAAAAATTTACAAGTTAATTAATACTTAATAAAAAAACTTATTATTATATATATGATTGAAAAAATATATGCAATTAATATATTAATTAATGAACAATGCTCGTAAATAAATAATATAAAAACAACCTACACAAAATGAGAAAACAGTTTGATAGTAATAAGCTAGATATACATTGTTCATCGTCTATTTTGTTTTATGGAAAAAAAATTATTTAAGATTGTGTAATTACTTATGTATGTACACATAATTATTAAGTGTGTTAATATTTTTTTTTCAAAAAAATTAAGTGTATTAACATTGAACTTTGTTTGAGTGTGTGATTTCTTTTTTATTATATAAAAAAAATGAAATAGTATAATGAGTTTTCTTTGCATGTGTTATTTATGAATATGTAATTATTATAAATAATATGTTATATGAAAATAGAATAAAGTTATATAAAATATTTGGTGAATTAATATTTTTATGATGATTTATATAAAAGCTAATTAAAAAAAAGTTTTTTTTAAAGATATTTTAATTATTATATTATTATTGTAATGTAAAAAATACATATATATTTTAGCATAATTACCCTAGAGGAAATTGGGTTTATTATGAGTAAAGAAAAACATTAATAATGTTTATGAGCCTAAAAAATATAGTATTATGTTTATTCTTAGATATAATGTGTTGTTTTAAGCTTATAACTAGAGTATCTAGATTCTTCTAAATATTTAACATGATATATTTTATATTTTTTTTATGCTTGTTTTTATAAAAAAAAAATCAGAATATGTAGCACTTAGTCTTAATTTTCATAAATTGAGTCCACATAGATGAGGGTAGGGTTGGTATCAAAATGGGTCTCTGTGGTTGATGCCTAAATATTCTTAATTATGCTCCTTCCTTGATGCTTCCATGTCCCAAATATCTTTGACTAAATCTCAGTATGGTGTGAATGATGGTTATCTCATGGAGGTAGACTTGTCTTGATCAAGGCTATCTTTGAGAGCGTTCTCGTATATTGTTTAACTATTGCAAAGATTCTTAAAGGCACACTTCACAAAATTAGGTAGAAACGCTTTTAAGCTACTTATAAATAGGGAAGAGAGCAAAAGAAGACATCCCAATAGTAAAATTGATTAGTGTGGCTTTGTCAAGGGATATAATGGGTGGGGTTTGAAAAATGTACATGTGTTTGGCTCATCTTTTACAACACAAAGTATTTCGAGGATTTTTTACAATGATGGAATCTACGGAAGAGTAATGAAAACTAAATATTTTACAAAGAAATCTATAAAGGACTTATTCAGACTAAAGAATAAATTCACACCAAGGGCCTCCATGGTTTGTAAATCTTTGGTGAAGCTTTTCCATTGGTTAGTAATTGGGTGGCATGTGGGTGTTATGGAAAGTAGGTAATGGAAACGAGGTGAGAATCGAAGAAGATTCATTGATTTACATGTCAAAAATAACTTTAGACTTTGAAAGCCTTATTGGACTCTTTACATGATAGGAGCATCTATCGCATTACAGAGGTAGTTATTCTGAGGACAAGAGAAGACCAATCTGAGAGTTAGCAGATTGTTGACTTCATTAACCTTCATATTGAGTTGGAAATAGAATGGAATCTCGATGTGAAGCCTCTTTCACATAGCATTATAAAATTATTTGATGAGGATGGCATTCTTAAATTATGGTTTAACAATGAGGGCACTAATGATTATATTGTAAAATAGGGATACACAACTAAGATCGAAGTAGATTGGAATGGTAAAAGAAACTTCATCCCTTGAAATTAGAATTTTCCATTTGTTGGAAATACAAATAAATTACTCCCTTGGGATAATGCTTAGACAAGAAATTAGGTGGGTGAAAATAGATGTACTCTTTGTCCTTGGGATAAAGTGCTCAAATATAGTACCTTATGATAAAAATGTAAATTTGTGCCACATTGGTTCAATCCATATATCACCAATAAAGAATTGTAGGATCATAACTAAAGATTGTAGAATGAAGTTGGTAAGTTTTGGTGAAGCTTTTGCATTAGTTGTCAATTGGGTGGCATGTGGTTGGTATGGAAAATAGGTAATGGCAACAAGGTGAGAATCGAAGAAGATCCATTAATTTGTGTCAAATGCAATTTCAACAAAAAATTTATTGGACTCTTTAAATGATAAGGGCATTATTACACTAGAGGGGTAGGTATTCTGAGGACAAGAGAAGACCAATTTTAGAGTTAGCAAATTGTTGACTTTCTTAACCTTCATAGTGAGTTGGCAATAGAATAAAATATTTATGTGAAGGTTCTTTCACATAGCATTATAAACTTATGTGGTGATGAGGAAATTCTTAAATGGTGTAAGAATAATGGCATTAGTGATTATATTGTAAAATGGGGCTACACAACCAAGATTGAAGAAGATTGAAGTGGTGAAAGAAATTGTCCCTTGAAAATTAGAATTTTTTTCCATTGGTTAGAAATATAAAATTAACTAGTCACTTAAATAATGTTGATAAGAGAAATTGGGTGGGCCCAAATAGATGTACTCTTTATCCTTGGCTTAAAGTGTTCAAATATAATACTTTATGATAAAAATGTAAATTCACAACACATTGGTTCAATCTTTATGTCATCCCTAAAGAGAGTTGTAGAGTCATCACTAAAGATTTTAGGAGGAAGTTACCTTCTTACATATTAGATGGACATAACCACAACTATTTAATTAATGCTTTTCATCTTAAAATTACCTTCTATTTTTTAATAAATCTTTTGTATTGAACCTTATTGGGCTACATATCTTCTTTAATCTATCTTCAAGTTGCTTTTGAACACTTTCTCATATCAACTACCACATTCTTGCGAGACATAATTTTCACCCTACCGTAGCACTTGAACCTTCCAATTACATGTTCATTACGCACATTCTTTCCATTACATGTTCTGTTCTTTTTCGAGACATGAAACACCATATTTCTAAGCTTATTTATTTTACAAAGAAAAAGCAAGAAATGAGAAGGATGGCTCCCATGCATTTTAAAATATATTGAGTTAAGATTGTATAAAAAGAAAGCTCAATTAAGAACCAATGATTGCGCCGAGAGGCACTCTACAGCCCAGTATGGGGTAGATCTTGTAACGTTATGTAACGTTGTAACGTTATGTAACGTTGTAACATTACCTAACGTTACATAATGTTATGTCGGCTATAAAAAAATAGAACATAATGTTATGTCGGCTATAAAAAAAAATAGAACATTATGTTATGTCGGCTATAAAAAAAACACAATATAGGGGAGATGTTGTAATGTTTTTACTTAACAAAATAATAAAAAATGTTGGCCTTGCACATGGTTTTAAACCATAAACCATGTGCATGGTTTTAAAACCATGTGCACATGGTTTGCACATGGTTTTAAAACCATGCACATACGTAATAAATGTCGGACAGAAAAAAACCTAATATGGGGGAGATGTTGTAATCTTCTTAACTAACAAAACAATAAAAAAGTAAAAATTTAATTATCCGTAAAAAATATGGGTGAGGAAAAAAACACAATATGGGGGAGATGTTGTAACGTTTTTACTTAACAAAATAAAAAAAAAAATTGGCCTTGCACATGGTTTTAAACAAACCATGTGCATGGTTTTAAAACCATGTATGATGAAATATTGTAATGTTAGTTCATAACAAAATAAAAAAAAATTAAAAAATATTATATGTGGGCCATAAATAATATTAAATATTAATAATAAAATATTATATGTGGACCTTAAATAAAAATATGTGTCTTTTCATTTGAATCAAATCAATGGATACCTACAAAGAGATTTGATGCTTCTCGGCGCTTGATAGAGCCTAGGATTTGGATCTACGCTGGTTTAACTTCCAATAATGCAATGTACATCGTTCTTCCTAGTGTTGTGTTTACTAAAAAACAAAGTTATCTCCACAACCTTGTGTAGTTGTAAAATATCATCATAAATATATAAGAAATGAGGACAATGATTTTCTATATAACATGATGTTGAACCAAAAAAAAATTTATTTGATTGAAGTTGAGTTGCCGATGACGAGTATAAGGAGCATACGCCATGCACTTTTAACTAAACAATCCATTTGCTAAGTTTTGTACTTCATATACCATAATGTAATAGAATATATGAAAACCACAACTTTTACTTAAAAATAAATTACACTTTTAACTAAACAATCCATTGGCTAAGTTTTTTACTTCATATACCTTAATGTAATAGAATATGAAAATCACAACTTTTACTTAAAAATAAATTATAAGGTTATTGTATCAATAATCATGTAAGTACATAAAAGGAAGATGTAAGAGTATATATATGTGTATAAAAAGGAAGATGTAAGAGTATATATAAGTGTATAAAAGGAAGTTGTAAGAGTATATATAAGTGTGCATTGTACGTATTAATTAGCATTTGTACCCAGAGGTACAAAGGAACGTTGAGAGGGTAAAAATATTGAAAGTGAAAACTAAGGTTAAGATAATAAGAATTTGTTTGATTTTAATATTAACAAAAATATATTTCATGCAAAGAGGATGCCTAAAATTCATAGAGAGAAATTTGATGAATAACCATAAAACATAAGATAGGAAATTATAACTTTTTATTTAAATTGCAAAAAATTACAATATTGAGTATTATTGGGTGTCTATGTATATCTTTGGTAGTCCCTTCTCCTGTGGTTCTCCTAGACTTAATCTTGCGAGCCCTTTATATTGGGAAAAAAATCCCTTTAAATAATAATTACAAAATATACAAAAAGAGAAAAATCTTCCCAAGATATGGGATTACAAAATATTCAAAACTAGGATTTGCTAAGGGCAGGCTACCACTTGGAAAATGCATCCAATAAATCATTGAAGTCCTTGATTAGACTAGGTACCACATCTTACCTTCTGGTTTGGATGAGCCTTGATGAGACATCCTCCTAACACTTGCTCTCCATATGCATATGCCGCCATAAGCCTATCAAACACCATGAACAGTTCGGAACAATGTGATGCGTTACTTACGATCACCTTAGGATCTTCAATAGAAAGATATTGGGCATGTTATAAATGCAACTCAGCTTTGCAAATCAGGGATGCAATCTCTTTCTTCTTGATCTTGTACCATTCTCGAAGGAAAAGGTCAATCTTCATCAGTGAGGTGAGTGGATCCTCGATGCATTCCTTGATCTGGTCCACGTGAAGCTGGCTGATGTCCTAGATCTGCTCATTGGCTTTAGTGAAGTCGCTTTCAATCTACTCCAACTGTAGCTTCGGAGGCAAGGTGTCATCAATAAGATCCAACAATGGAAGCGTTGTTGTATTCGTAACTTTCAAAGATATTCTGATGTATATTATCATTGTATATTCTTGTACCCCCATTGGTATTGTGTGTTACCCCTTTACGGGATGTCATCCTTGTGT
This sequence comes from Pseudotsuga menziesii, assembly GCA_001517045.1. Lineage (NCBI taxonomy): Eukaryota > Viridiplantae > Streptophyta > Pinopsida > Pinales > Pinaceae > Pseudotsuga > Pseudotsuga menziesii. The sequence goes on from LPNX010069604.1 coordinate 12,115, forward strand.
ATGGTCACTGAGGTAAACCCTCCATTGTAAGTTGGGGAAATAGTCCCCAGGTTAAATAAAGTAAAATGTATTTGTGTATTCTTAGGTAGGCTGGCCCCACAAATAACATGGGTGACCTAGTGGTTGAGTTAACTAACTCAACAAAAGAATATAAATAGTGAGGCTCCCTCCTCATTTGTCATACAGTTCACTTGCTCTCTCATGTGGGCTTTAGGAGAGAGGAAGAGGAGGGTCAGAGAGCTACTACAGAGATATTTTTCTTGGGTTATTTTATCTTGTCATATTATCTTTGTGATAGAAGTTTGCAGGGTTTTCTCCTTTATGGTTTCACTGATGAAAATCTCTTTGTCTTGTGTATCTTATGTATATTTGATGTATTGTTGTGCTTGTCATTCTTTCAGATAAAGATCCTAAGTAAACTAACTTAGAATACCTAGCATGGTATCAGATCCACCCTTAAATAAGGCACTGTGTAGGCGAAATATAACTACAATGGAAACTACTGGAAATTAGGTTTTCATGCTTGAAAACCCTAGAAGACTGAATTTAGTCATCTTAGCACTTTCTCTATAAAAAGATATTGGAGAATGCTAAGAAGATGAAAATTTTACAGGGCTAAGAGGAATTCTTGTTGTTCATTGTGTAAACGTTTCAACCTCATATTCGCTATACTTCAACAAATATGGTTTCTCCAAATCAGAGATTCATCCTCCTCCAGAATACAATCATAAACATGTGACCTAGGGAAAACTGCTATATATCGGGCTAGGAAGTTCCAAATGAAATTTATAAAGATGTTATAGGTATGGAATGGAATTTAATTTTTGTGGTACACTTTTCAGACCCAGAATGTGAAATAGTGACACGTCGTAGTTCGTACAAGTTATCTATGCTGAATAGTTTCCAAAACAATCACCTTGGGAAACTCAGCATAAGTCCCACTTGGAGAATCCATTTATGCTCTAACCTATGGGTTGGATAGAATACATATCAGGATATCTCAGTGAGAAGTTTTAGACTGTAAGGAGCTAAAACTTCAGATATACATCAGAAGCAATATCGAAAAATTCTGCAGGAGAAATTGGAAAACTAGGGATTCCTGTTCTGGGAGATTCCCACCACTGTTATCATAAAAGGAGTACATTGGATGACTCTCCTTGAAGAGGACCATATTTCTATCTAATCTTAAGTTTGAAATTCCAAGTTTGAAAAATTAGGTTTTTTCTAACAAACCCTAGACCAGATAGCTCTGGAACCAGGTTAGACACCTCAAATCAGAAAGATATAAATCTTTGTTATTACATTTGAGGTTCTCATTTGAAAATGAATAATCACACCCAACTTGATGACAAGCTTGGTGAATCTGACAACTTCCAAGTATGGAAGTATAGGACCTTTGTGATCCTTGAAGAAAATGACTTGGATCAGTGTTTCAGTAAGGAATTTATAAGAGCTTGAGGGAGATGAGGCTAAGGATAAAGCCAATATAATCATTGTAGATTCTATTAAATGTCATCTCATCCCTCATGTGTCATCCTTGAATACAACAAAAGGAAGTGTTCGATGATATGATGAAGCAATCGAAGAAGAAGAAGAGATTGTTATAACCACCTTGAATGGCCTCCCAAGATCATGGGATTCATTCATTCGAGGAATATGTTCCAGAAGGAAGTTGATTACCTTCAAAAGACTCAAGGAAGAGTACATACAAGAAGAAGATCGACTCATAATAAGAGAAGAGAATATGGGAGAAATCGAAGATCAAGCTCTCATGATTCAAAGAATATTGCTCAAGCGATGAGGAATATGAAGGACTCAAGTAATGAAAAACCTCTTATACATCTTAGAATTTGAATAAGAAATGATGTAGTTGAAGCTGAAGGATCAAGAAGGAGTCTACCCAACAAACAAATAAAGATAAGTATTCAATTGTCATTTCATGATATTGTTTGGTTGTGCACTTGTTTATATTCAGTTGATGTATTATGCATGTTCGAGTGTTTGCACTTATACTATTGAATTGCACATGATGTGTAAGTAGTAAATGATGTATAGAGAATTCCATTTATCTAGATTAAAATCTCTGTACTGGCATATTAGGAGTAGTACACACTCTTAATTACATTAGGGTAGAAGGCATCTAGAAGTTACTGCATGTGTACAGTAGATGAATAATGTTTTGGCATTGGCTGAAATAGTTGCATGTCTATGTGACATATATTTGTCACTATTAATATGTTTTGGAAATTATGAGATGTTTCTAATCAAGCATCTTCACTTGAAGTGTAGATGATTCTGAAGAACAAGTAATGACAGTTCAGAAGAGGAACTTGAATCTTCCCGGGTCAAAGACAGAGTGGCGAAAGAAATAGCTTCAAAATAATATAAAGAGAACGATAGATCCACCTCAAGAAATGAAGACCATATTGGGCATGAGAAATTGTCCAAGATGAAGAATAAAAAGATGCCTCAGACACACTCTAGTTATGTGACATGGTTGAGCGACATCATTGATGCGTAGCCTTCAAGCTTTGAATAAGTATCCAAGAAGAAAGGGAAGGATACTATGATCAAGAGTACTAGTTGATCAAGATGAATTATGTCTAGGATGCCATGTCGATAGCTAAAGGGAAGTTCGTAGTGTATTCCATGTGGATCTATAATATCTACCATGCAATAAATGGCAGCATCGTGGGATACAAGGAAATATTCATATCACGAGGATTCTCACAGAAAGAAGGCATAGACTACGAGGAGACATTTTCACTTGTTGTGAGGTACACTTCATTATATCCATACATGCAGGTATGCGATGGGAGATACACCAGCTGACATCAAGACAACATTCTTAAATGCTATAGTCTAGGAGGAAGTGTATGTAAAGAAGTCACTGGTAGTTGAGACACATGAAAAACAAACTCATGTGTGCAAATTAAAGAAGGAATTGTATAGCACATACAGTTACATGGGGAACTTGAAGATCACCTAGAGTGTTGAAGATCTTAACCTTTTCTACACGGTTGAAGATGAAATCCTATAGAAAATGAAAAGCTCACAGATGGGTGTGAGAAGAACCTTTCAACAAAGATCAAGATAGAGGATCTTGGTATCCAGTGACACTAGATGGATACATAGAATATCAGTAAGAAAACCTAATGCATGTACCAAATCAATGCACATGCACAATGCAATAAACATGCAAAGATAAAAATATTTTTGTATTTTCACTATAAATGCAAAGAAAATGTAATAAAAAGACACTACAAAATATCAGAGCCTGCAACAAGCAGCAAACAAGCCAAGAAATACACTGGGACCAAGAAGGAAAATGCAATAATAATAAAAGAAGAAGGATATAAATGACAAGAATCAATTCAAAAGAAAAAATCAAAGAAAAATATGTCTTTGGTCACGATAGAAGCAGTTAATAGGAAACATAGGAAACTGGGAAGACTCAGCCACACTCAGAACTCACCCATAATATTCACACATCAAAATCCCAAGCAAAGAAGGGGATGTACATGACTATTCAAAGAACAACAATGTATGTGCGTTACTGTATGTACTACAACCCGTGTATACACGCGACTGTGAGGTATATGACCCACATATACAAATGAAAGAGTGGTAAAAAGCAAGCTAAGATCCACATTACTTCAAGGGATTTTCAATGACTTAAAAAACAACTGAACCCGATACATAAACACATAGAAGTAGAGAGCAAATCAAGCAAATTATGTACCCAAACCCTAACAAAAAAAAATCCCTAGTGGAGTCACCAATTCTGTTATGGATAAAAGTTCTTATGGCTTAGGGTGGACCACAACAAGCAGGATGACGCTAGAAATAAACCCATTTCAAAGCATGCTAAATATATAAATGAAACTAACACTAAGGGATAAGAAGCATACCTTATTCCAGATGTTGGAAGTAGATCCCCATTGATATTTCAATCAAACTTGTCTCTACACATTGTTGTCAACAACAAAAAGATATACAAGCATGATATATGTAAAGTGTTAGAGTCTAATCTAGCATATTCAATCCCAACATGTAAATAGAGTAATTACATCCATGGATAAAAATATTCATATTTACACATGTAATGGATGAGAAATGAATATTTCTATTAATATGAACAGAGATACAAATGACAAACTCTGTCGGAAACTCGTCAAAATCAAGAAACTGAGTCCCTCCACCACTTAAATCCTCCATACGAAGGCAAGATCACAAAGATAAAAGAAATCTTGGGAAATAACACTAATGTAGGCTTCAAGGACAAAGGGATGTAGACTCAAGAATAGAATAATGGGGCACAATTTCACTATAATAGCCTTTCTCTCCAAATTTATCCTCCTCTAGTGCTTCATATTAGTTCAATATATAGCCCCTCAATGGGAATGGAATGATAAAATTGGAGAATTTCCCGGCATATGGAAGGCCAAGGATGAAGTCATTCGTTACTTAATGGGGAAAAATCCAAATAGTTTTATTTTTTTAGAATAATTCCCAATGTACGTAGGTGATAGTGGTGCAAGATGCATATACATGGGTTGTAGACTTGTGACCCCTGTATATATTCAAAAATGTATTTTTAAGGGTTCCATTGGAGCATTAGGGTAATGGTGAGAAAAATGGGGTAAAAGGAGTTTGCATCAGGACAGGGATATGCCATCAAAGCATGATGCATAAGGAGTTTCAAATCATGCTACAACACTCAGGGTTGTAGTGCATGTTCACTTTAGCGTTGAAAATAGCATTGAAAATAGTGTTGTATGTAACGCATAGTAAAATACTAGATATAGAGCCAGGAATGTCGCATCTAAAAAAATGCCATATCTTGTGACTAGATTAGATCTTACTTTAGCACCTAAAATGGCACCAATAATAATGCCTAATATGGATTCTAGTTTTACTTCCATTTTGACGTCTAGTTTTGATCCTAGTCGTGCTCCCTATTTTCCTTCTAATATTGCTCCTAGTATTTCTTCATGTTTTTCACCTATTCATGCTCCATGTTTTGCTTCTAATATTGCTCCTAGTATTTCTTTTTATTTGCTTCTAGTATTGCTTCATGTTTTGGTTATAATATTACTCCTAGTCTTGCTTCCTATTTTGCTTCTAGTATTGCTTCATGTTTTGGTTATAATATTACTCCTAGTCTTGCTTCCTATTTTGCTTCTAGTATTGGTTCTAGTCATGCTTCCTGTTTTTCTTTGGTAATGCATCAAAAATATATTCTTTTTTGAATTCCTAAATGATGCCAAGTTTTTCTTCCATTATGACGTCCCTTGTTGCTTGCATTTTTGCTTCTAGCTTTGCTTATGTTTTGCTTCCGTGTTTACTTCTTGATTTGCTTCAAGTTTTGTTTTTTATTTTGCTTCCGGTTTTGCATCAAGTTTTGCTTCCAATTTTACATATTTTGTTGCTTCTAACATGGATTCTATTATGACGTCATTTGTTGCTTCTAAAATTGCTTCCATTATTACTTCTTTGCTTTCTACCTGAATTTCTTATGTTTTTGCTTCCTATGTAGTGCCAAGTTTTCCTTCCAAGATTTCTTCTAGTTTCTATCTAGTTTTCCTTCCATTGTTTTTTCTATTTTTGCTTTCAACAATGCTTCTTATTTTTCTTCAACTTATTAATTTGATAATTTTTATTTCAATTTTATTATTTAAATATATGATGCCTCTTAAATAACTTATATGTTTTATAGTAAGTCATATTACATTTGAAATATTTTATAGGAAACAATTTATAAACAAATTTTAGGGAAACATACATTCATACAAACTAACAACACCATTATACTTATTAAATCTCCATCAAAATAAAATATACAACAACTAGTATATATAAAATAACAAGATAATAATTATAACGTGATCATCATTTATAATTAAAACAAGTGAGTCAAATATCTATAATTTAATTGAATTTGTCAACATCCATCCTCAACAGTAAATTAAATTGATAATCATATGTTATAAATATCCATCCAAAAATTGTCAACCACTTCCATATATATATATATATATATATTAACAAGTCAATACTTATTAGATCATCATCATACATAACTAAAACAAGTGAAAGTCAAATATTTCAGTAGATCAATAACACGTCAAAATGATACATTCCAAACAGTTGACATAAGTGAAAATGATTAATGATGCAACTCAAACTGATATATGTTAAAGTTATACAAGTCAAGACAATACATGTCGAAATGATACAAGTCAAAATGATACATGTGAAATTGATACAACTCAATAATATCAAAAATGATCCATGCTACAATATATATGATCACATATGTCAGTATCTACTACCACCAACGACCTCATCATCATCATCACGATCATGATCATCATGATCATCATCAACATCATCATCATCATCTACCTCAGTATCTCTTGTATAGAACTCATCATCATCATCTCTCGTGTTAGTACCAAACCCAACATAATTTGGATCTATATCATCATCTAGATCAACAAGATCTTATACAAGACCCGTGTTTTGCAAAAAAAACATTAAAAATGAAAATTTATTATTTATTTCATGCCATAATTAATTTTTCTCTTATATTTCTAATATTACAACATATGAAACAAAACCATAATAATATTACATAAATATCAAAGTGCACATACCATAATAAAACTTCAAATAAGTTATAGCCAAGTTTCCATTGCAATGATGTAAAACATGCAACAATTCTAATAAAGGTTAGTAAATATTATTAAAAACAAAATTGTTATACAATTTAACTATCAACTATAAATTCTAGAAACTTGAATTGATTTTTGTTGTGGATACCTGTTGATGCTCAATTGAATTCATCTGAGTATCCCATGTCTTCCAGTTGGGTCCATTCCCACCAAGTGGGTATGTAATATACCAAAGGGAGGTTTTGGCACACTATGCAAAATACACAAGAAAAGCATTGACTAGTTTAATTAAACTTGCAACAAACACTGTAATATTTTACCCAAATCACCCCAAACTTGGTACATAGATTAATTTGAAGGTATAGAACAATTTTCATCATTCTAAACAAGATTTTATTAGTCCAAATCATAATTCAGGAGATATAAACTCTAACACAAAGATCCAATCAATAAAACTCAAAACTAGGTGCTAGAAATGAACTAGGACTAACTAGATTTCTTTATAATAGTGCTAGGTCATTGTCACATTCCTAAGGCTTAGTGAATGTATATTTATAAAGGTATTTAAATGTATATGCAATTATATTATAGGTTCATCAAATCGTATTCAATAAAAATACATCCACCGGAATGCATAATCTCAAGAATCCTATACACAATGTACTGGACCATTGAGGTTTCAAACATTAGAAAGGATGAAGTATACTTCCAAGATCCTGAGAACCACATTATATTCAAACTATATTCCTTATCTCAACAAGTTTCAAATCCATAGGTTTAGGGAAAACTAGGATTAGTTCGGAGGACAAACTAGCAAAACTAGTTTCTGGGACTACACGTTTACCTTGGATTCAAGCCTTCCAAAACACTTCCTAATGGTATAAAATTATGTATGTAATTATTGGTATGTATTCCTTGAGGTTTTAAATACCTAAGACAAGTGTTATATTCTAATTTGGACTCATCAAGTGTATTCTAGCTTCAACGCCGTAAAACTAGTCAATAAAACAAGCATAAAGAGCTAGTCTTTAATCAAGGCTTCCTAAATGACCTCAAAGGATTTAAAATATGAAAACTAAGAAATATATGGTATTCATTATGGTATTAAAAAAATTCATGAATATAAGTAAATCAAATTTACTAAGTGGACATTTAATCAGAAAAAGATCATTGAACAACTAGATAATTCTTATGTAATCCTAAACTTAGGGACTATCATATAATTTCAAAGATGCAAATTTTTTATTGAAAAAATTCAGGACTGATACAAGTGGTTTAGAATCATACATTAAATTCATATGGTATTCCATAAGGATTCATTAGTACATCATGGATTGAAAACTTACATAATGATAGAGAAGAGAGAAGAGAGAATGGAAGATATTGGAGAACTCAAATTGGAGGCTTGCTATTCTCCTTCCTAGATTTTGAATTTCTATGGAAACACTTCAGAACCTGAAATACAACTCAGGAAAAATGGATGAATTCCATCATCCTCTCAATATCAGGGGCACATCTCCCATCTTTTACCAGGGGCACATCTCCTAAGTAAGAGTAGCATAATGCTCTCAATGCAAAACACAAATTCACCAAAATATTTGAGAGGGGTGTGCTATCATTATTTTATAGAAAAATTGGTATTCATGGTTGAATTCCCTCTTCATGTGGCCCACTTTTCTCAACCAATGTGCCCTCACAATTTGAATAAAATCTTGTTTTTTCTCATCCTTACTTTCTTTCCTTTTCAACTGACATTGTTTTATTCCTTTAGAAACCACGCCCTCATTGTTTCCTGCTTTTCACACTAACATGCCTTTCTCCTTTTTTATGAAATGTGCCCTCCTTTATTTCTTGGACTTTCTCAGTTTTCATTCTGACATGATTTTTCTGTACTTTCCTGCTTTGTGCATGCTTTTCTGGTTGGCTTCTTTTGTGTTGATTTCTATCTTTTTCCTGGCTTTATTTTGTTTCCTTCTTTTTCCTTTCTTTATAGCTTTAGGTTATTTTCCTTTCTTTATTATTTTGCAAGATTGCTTTGGTCAAACCTTATCCCTTTATGCACCCTCTTGGCCATCTCATATTCAATTATTACAAAATACATATTATTGCAAACATTTTAATTTCAACTTATAAATTTAATCCAACACTTAAAATTAAAATTACTATGACAATTAATATACCCTAATGACCCCTCATTGATTAAATTATTTCTCCACTAGAAACCATGGGGTTATCAATGTCTATGGGTTTCTCCATGGTGTTATTAAGAAAATTTGGGGACTTTACTGTCCTCCCCTCCCAAAATTGCTTGTCCTCAAGAAATAACCAATTACAACCATCTAGGAAGCCAACCAGTGGCTTCAATCTTCAAAATATGTTGCTGGAAGTATAAAAATGGCATCCTCAATTAAAAGGTAAATTTTAAAGGTTCACCATGTTTCTACTATACCACTCTAATTATAGTCATTCCCCCAGGGACTAACCCTTCTTCAACAAAAAATTTCAACCGAGTTAAGATAACATTATAGAATGTATGGGTCTCATTTCCTCCTCTATAAGGATTCAAATGTTCTTACCACTTTTGGAAAGCTGCAATTCCAAAGAATTCCAGGGTTCCATGGTCTTATTTGCATCCTCCCAAACATCAGTAACAACCAATTTTTTTTATCATTATAAAAAATTAAAAGGAAGACGTAAAAATCATACCACCACACTGGATAATTAACATTTCCAATGCAAATTTGAAACACTGAGGGCCCTTGAAATGATTTATGCAACTTTTCTATGTAGGGCCAAAATATTGTGAGCCTTCTCCACCAAGTGTTAGGATTATTAATCCTCCCTTGTCCAAATTTGGTCATATGTCTAAATTGGGATTCATGTCTAAATCGGGTGTCCATCCAGTTTATTTATAGTCATTATCACCATTGGGTAAACTTGACCTAATTGGGGCACATGTTTCAGTTACTAAAGTGTGGGGAACGCTAATTGAGGCTCACTGCCACTTACTGCACTTGATTTCATAAGTTTAGGAGCCTCCTAGATCAATCCCTACAATTTAGGAAGCCACTAGGAGTGCCGAAACCAACCAAGGTCAGTTCACTTCAGTTAATGACTAGTAAAGATAAGTTAGGAGTCAATTACATTCAGTTCAAGTCCTCCACATTTAGTTAGCGCTAGGTTTACTTGACTGTACACATGTGGGGCACATTTCTCACCTACCACAGTCAGTTAACCATTAGTCAACACTAAATTAACACTTGAGTTGTGTTTTAGAGCTCCGATGAACTCCGGTTATGGTTTAGACAAGGACAGTTAACTACTGGGTCCTCCGATAGTGATTTAGACAAGTCTTGGTTACCTACAGTCAAGTAGAGTCTAATCAATTCGAACTTCCTCATGTGGATTCGAATTGCTTGTGGCTATTAAATACATTTTACTTTATTGTAATTATCATTCGAATTACTTTTTTGATTAATGAAAGCATTCACAGCTGCAAGCCTTTTGCACTGTTTCATTCTTCAATTACTGAGTAAATTGTGAGATATTCTTTGTGAGTTGTGTATTTGTCTACAGATCTATATGCTCAAATTTACATGGTATCAGAGCCTCGGTGGACAAGACTCCTCTCCTCCTCAGATCTCCTACTGAATCATTTTTTCGTTTTGCAGGTACAACTTCGAAATGAATTCATCAGTTCCTCTTCTCACCCGATCCTCAGACTATTTTGAATGGAAGGTGAAGATGATTGGATTTCTGCATAGACGAAAACTCTTTTCGGTGTCTGATGGATACGGTAGAAATTATTTTGAGAGTGATAATGACTGGCTAAAAGCAAAGGATAAAGCTTTTGAAATAATGAAACTGGTTCTTTCTCCTAGCATGCGCTACCACAGTTGATCTATTAAAGATCCACAAGAAATCTGGACAAGATTGGACAGAACCTTTGGAAGCACATGGAGCACATCCAGCACCATAAGCATCCTTGATTCAAAAGTGTCGACCTCTACTCTCTCTGATGAAGTTGTTCAAGATGAAGATGAAGCAGAAGCTTCTACACAGTCAATTCGAATTGAAGACAGTCTCCATGCAGTGACTCCTTCTCCTGATGCTACGGAAGTTCATGAGATCTCTGATATCTCATCTTCTCATATTGCTGAAATAGAAGAAGACATTCAAATCTCTTATATTGAAGAAAAATTCTGCTGCACTTCCATGCAAACATTCACTGGTGATTTTCCTTTAAATTCTGTGCAAAATTTACCAGGAATTGCTTCTGAAAGTGAAGAGAAATTTGATTTTTCTTCCTCTAATGTTGCTGCTGGTGTGCAAATATGTAAAAAATTGGATATTTTGGAAGAAATATCAGATTATAAGAGTGACACATTCGCTCCCCATGATCTATATTTTCCAGCAAAATCCTGCAGGATTGCATGCACCAAAATTCAGAATTTTGAAGAAGAAGAAAGCCGTGCATCCACCGTCTCGGCTAACCATTTATTTGAATATGATATTAACCTTATTGGATCTGATATGATATTATTTAGATCTGATTTGATATTTATTATTTTAATATATCAAATTCATAATCTTTCAATACTGCTTGTAGCTGTTCTCATCAACGGTGTGAAGAAACAAGTACCGCAAGTCTCCTACAAAACTGCTGCTGGGGATTTGATTCCATTTCACAGTTTTGGATCTGTTTTGAACCTATTTAGATCTGATTTAATTTCTGATATGATATTATTTGGTTCATATTTTAAAATCCAAAAGCATTCAGTCATGCTTGTCGCTGCTCTCACCAATTCCGGTGTGAAAAATCAAGTACCGCACTTTCTCTTCAAAACTGCTGATGGGGATTTGGTGTTAGTTTCCTCATATGAGGTTGCTGATATTTTATTATGTGATTCATTATATATTTTAGAAGCTATATCAGACTATGGATCTCAAGCATTTTATCTCAACAGTCCTAGTGCTTCTCTACCATTGATCACATGCTCATCTCCTCACAGAACTAGTGAAGAGGAAGATTTTCTGCATCCGCCTGGACACCTGCTCCTAACACTTGGGGATGTTATTACCACTCATGGTTTGTTGTTCATGGCTGAAAAATATCAGTTTCTTTAGTGTTCCTCACATTCTCTGAATTCTCAAGAACCTTTTCTCACTTTTCAGTTGACTTCAGTTGCTCTACAAGGGTCCAGTCTTCATTCGGCAGATGTCTATATTTCTGATTTAGTTGAGCATATCATTATTCTTCCAAAGAGGAATATTCCTCTAGACATAATGATGGAGAGGTTCACATGCCAGGCCCCAGGATACCTGTGCACAGAAGAACCAGATTGATCCTGATTCTACCTGCTTAATTAGAAGGGGGGGGGGGGGGGTTCCCATGGGGTTTTTCCCCAGCACCTTGTTTTTGAGCAGTTACCTTACTTTACTTGATGTAATGGGTGACCTATGGTCTTAGTTACCAGGGCCCACAGTTTGTCCAAGTTAGAATTCAGGGGGGGTGTTAGGATTATTAATCCTCCCTTGTCCAAATTTGGTCATATGTCTAAATTGGGAGTCATGTCTAAATCGAGAGTCCATCCAGTTTATTTATAGTCATTAGCACCATTGGGTAAACTTGACCTAATTGGGGCACATGTTTCAGTTACTAAAGTGTGGGGAACACTAATTGAGGCTCACTGCCACTTACTGCACTTGATTGCATAAGTTTAGGAGCCTCCTAGATCAATCCCTACAATTTAGGAAGCCACTAGGAGTGCCGAAACCAACCAAGGTCAGTTCACTTCAGTTAATGACTAGTAAACCTAAGTTAGGAGTTAGTTACATTCAGTTCAAGTCCTCCACATTTAGTTAGCGCTAGGTTTACTTGACTGAACACATGTGGGGCGCATTTCTCACCTACCACAGTCAGTTAACCATTAGTCAACACTAAATTAACACTTGAGTTGTGTTTTAGAGCTCCGATGAACTCCGGTTATGGTTTAGACAAGGATAGTTAACTACTGGGTCCTCCGATAGTGATTTAGAAAAGTCTTGGTTACCTACAGTCAAGTAGAGTCTAATCAATTCAAAATTCCTCATGTGGATTCGAATTGCTTGTGGCTATTAAAGCCATTTTAATTTATTATAATTATCATTCGGATTACTTTTTTGATTAATGAAAGCATTCACAGCTGCAAGCCTTTTGCATTGTTTCATTCTTCAATTATTGAGTAAATTGTGAGATCTTCTTTGTGAGTTGTGTATTTGTCTACAGATCTATATGCTCAAATTTACACCAAGAAGAAGATTTCTTATGTGCCTGGCACACAAAAATAGTGCATCTCACAATCTTATTGTTTCATTGACATAAATGTGTGTCCCATGTCCCAATAAAACTATATGAATCCTACAACACCCATAGATTCCTGTGCTTCTCATCGAAGATGTGTCTATTGAATATCCATTGGTGTAAGAAGATTGTAAACCCTCCAAGATGCACAAATAAAACAAGTACCTATCCATCCATGCCATGTATTAACAAATACTGTAGCTGTCTAGATGGAAATCTTGTGGCTTTCCCAGGTGCATAATACTAATGGCTCAACTCTCTTCCATTGGTCATGCAATCACCATTATGAATGGAGGAACCAAAATTAGGCAATGGATGCCTCTGATCGTGCTGAGAAAGGTACGATGCTCTCATCAAACCATCATGTATGATTGTGACAGCCTCCTGATCCTCACATGGCACTAAGAGAAAGAATCCCTTCACCCAATTACCATCCTCATGTGATATGGTTGAAGTAGTAAGTGCATATGATGAAAGGCCATGAACCGAATTGAGACTTTTTTAATACTAATCCACCAAGAGTGTGGATGGATCCTTATCTATTTTTATTGGTTCATCAAATTTATCCTCTTATGCCTCCTCCACAACTATACAATAGTTACGATGAGGTAGCTCCAAATATCTGTGAAATGATGTAAGTGCTTGGTCTTCATTTTGTTTACATGGAACCGTCTCAAACACTTGCAACTTGAAACATACCTCATGATCCACTATCTCATGAGGTTCCTCCTCTAAAAATTGAATTCTCTTAGCCATTAAATGACTGATTGAAAGATAGGAAGGTGAGAGTGACCTTTGCAACTTCTTATGAAGCTTCTCATTCTGCATTTTGGATTCTTGAAGGGAATTTTGGAAACCCTCCAAATAATCCTAAGTGAAATTCAAATATTTTGTGAGCTTTTCAATTTCTTCTGCATATTTCAAGTTTACTTCATGAAACATTTTAACAAGTTCCAACAAATAAACCCTATTAGAAAGAAAACTCAAAATGTTACTCTTGGTGTCGTATATTGATTTCTTGATTTTCTCCATGTTCTCCATGGAAGATTTCCCTCCATGCTCCCATATATTTGCACAACTAAATCATGAGTTCCATGGAGACTCTTCGAGGTCTCTTGAATATTCTTTTCATCCATATTTAATGTCACTGCAAGAAAATGAGCTTCTTGTAGATGAACCTCCTCCTCATCTTCCATAATAGGATCAAATTCATGAAGTTCACGTGGTGAAGGTGAATTCAATTTTAGGGCATTTTCTTTAGATGCTACATGGCCTTCATTCTCATGGACATTTGTTCTTGTAACAAATTCTTCAAGTGGGATCTCTATGTCAGCAACATAAAGAGGTGGGAATCAATCAGTATATGTCTCATTGAAACTTGAATATTCCATAATTAATATTTGATCCAAATCCAAGGAAGTGCATCCATCAGTAGATGCACTATCAACAAAATCCAATGAAAGAGATTCTTCTTCTTCCTTGCTGCAAACACCTTGCAGTGAATTGCTCTTCTCTTCATGCATCCTTGTTTCTGCTTTCCCACTTTCTATAATAGTTAGTTCATGGATATCCTCAATGATGAGAGTGGGATTTAGATGCTTATTCATGAAAAATATCCATCATTTTGACACAAGGGAACATAAAAGTTTGAACTATGTTCATCCCTTTGCATGATTCCTTTCTCCAATTTTTCTAGTTCACACCCAACTGGTGTGGGCTTGTCTTCCACTTCATTATCAAGTTCAAATGGTAATTTCAGATATGATCTACATTATTGTTTTGGATACAATCCAAAATATTCCTTACCACCATTAACAACATTATCCTCCTTCTTAATTATTTTGAGATCACCAACAAAGAAACTAGAATTGTTTCCATCTCCCACACTGCCAACAACTAGAGGTTGAACTATTGAGTCTTCAGTTGTGCATTGATCATATTCATGATCATATTATTTCAAGAAAATTGAGGTATCCTCATATTGAATGGTAATGGGATCATCACTTATGGATACTCTTCTTGAATAGAAACCAAAGGATCTCATAATGCTTGAACATGCAGATGCCTTTGATGAATCATCACTTTTGGTTTCTTCTTCTTCCTCTTTATTTAGAGAGGTGGAAAACCTTTGTTTCTCTATGGATGGTTTTCTATTCTTGAAATAATTATCATCAACATTCTTGGGCCATAATCCATACTTGTAATAAATATATTCTTTGAAAGAAATGTTTGCACAAATCTCCTTATCCAAAGCTAGATACTCCTAGTAGCAGTGAAGCATGTTTTCACATGCTTCTATCACCTTTGTCAAGTATTTATTAAAAATTGAAGGTTAGAACCAATTTATTCTTTGTATTATTGGATATAGAATTAATCATCCTCATCTCTTGGTATACCTCCATCAACATAGATGATTTCTTCTTTTAAAAACCGATCAAAGTCATCCTCTTCAACTACCGGTACACGCCTCATGGTTGTAATTTGAGATGTGATCTACAAGATTTCCTTGATTAAGAGATTAATTTACAAAGGAATATAGTAAATTTATTTGATACCACTGTAATGTACCAAAGGGAGTATTTGTTACACTATGCAAAATACACAACAAAAGCAGTGACTAATTTAATTAAAATTACAACAAACACTATAAAATTTTACCCAAATCACCCCAAACTTGGTACAAATATTAATTTGAAGGTATAGAACAATTTGAAGTAGTATAAATAAGATTTTATCAGTCCAAATCATAATTTAGTAGATATCAACTCTAACAAAAATATCCCATCAGTAAAACTCAAAACTAGGTGCTAGAAATGTACTAGGACTAACTAGGATTCTTTATAATAATGCTAGGTCCTTGTAACATTCCTAAAATTCAGTAAATGGGTATGAAGAAATGTGTTTATAGGTATGCACTTGTATATACAAGTTTCAACAAATCATATTTCATATAAATACAACAATCAGAATGCATAATCTCAAGAATCCTATGCACAATGTACTGGGGCCATTGAGGTTTTGAACATCAGTGAGGCTGAAGTATACTTCCAGGATCTTGGGAACCGAAATATATGAAAACTATATCACTGATCTCAACATGGTTCAAATCTAGAGTTATAGGAACAAATGGGCTCAGTTCAGAGGATAAGCTAGCAAAACTAGTTTCCAGGACTACACATTTACCTTGGATTCATGCCTTCCAAAACACTAACTAAGGGTATTGAATTATGGATGTAAGGATTGGGATGTGTTACTTGAGTTGTTAATGACCTGTAACAAGTGTTATATTTGAATTTGATCTTATTAAGTGGATTCTAGCTTCAACACTATAAAACTAGTCAATAAAACAAGCATAAAGAGTTAGTCTCGAATCAAGGCTTCTTAAACGAACTCAAAGGATTTCAAATATGAAAAATAATACATGTATGGAATTCATTAGGGTATTAAGAAACTTCAGGAATAGAAATAAAACAAATTCATTGATTGGACATTCAATTACTGAAATATTATTGAACAATTAAACAATTAGATAATTCTTATGTAATCCTAAAGAGGGACTAGCATATAATTTTAGAGATTCAACTTCTTATTGAAAAAATTTCAGGATTGATACAAATGGTTCAAAATCAGAAATTCTCTTCATATGGGATTCCATAAGGCTTCATTAGTACATCATGGCTTGACAACTTACGTAATTATAAAGAAGATAAAAGAGAGAATATAAGATACCGAGGAACTCAAATTGGAGGGTTGTGGTTCTCCTTCCCATATTTTGAACATGTATGGAAACACTTTGAGACATGCAATAAAACTCAATGATAATGTCTGGATTCCATCATTGTCTCAATAGTAGGGGCACATCTCCCCACTTGGACTAGGGGAACATCTCCCAATTCAAAGTAACGTAATGCTCTAAATGCAAAGCACAAATTCACCAAAAGATGTGACATGGGTGTGTTATCATTATTTTATAGAAAAATAAGGATTCATGGTCAAATTCCCTCTTCATGTGGCCCAATTTTCTCAACCAATGCGCCCTCATGATTTGAATAGAAACTTGGTTGCTTTCTCATCCTTTCTTTCTCGCCTTTCCAAATGGCATGGTTTTCTTCCTTCAGAAATTGTGCCCTCATTGTTTCCTGATTTTCACACCAGCATGCCTTTCTCCCATATTATGAGCTACACACCCCTTTCTTCTTGTACTTTCTTGCTTTTCATTCTGACATGATTTTTTTGCACTTGCCTACTTTGTGCATGCTTTTCTGGCTGGTTTCTTTTGTGTTGCTTTCTATCTTTTTCTTGGCTTTATTTTGTTTCCTTCTTTTTCCCTTCTTTATAGATTTTAGGTGCTTTCTAATTTATTTCTTCTTTTGTAATATTCATTTGGTCAAACTTTATCTCTTTATGTGCCCTCTTGGCCACCTCATATTCAATTATAAAAAAAATACATATTGTTGCAAACATTATAATTTCAACTTACAAATTTAATCCAACACTTAAAATTAAAATTACTATGGAAATTAATATACCCTAATGACCCCTTATTGATTAAGTTATTTATCCACTAGGAACCATGGGGTTCTTAAGGGATAGGGGGTTCTCCATGGTGTTATTAAGAAAATTTGGGGAAAATACATGGTCTGCTAAGGCGATCCTCCTGACACCTAAAAAATGATGCATAACTATCCCTAAGTACTATAGTCAATCTTCAAAGAGGTTGACCCCATAATCTGTAAAATCGTCCCTCTCTGACCCCCAGTATGATGAAGTCATCAACATAGATAAATCAATTTGGCCATAAATGTACTGAGTGTCCTCTCAACTCAACTATATAACCTTTATCCTCCAAGGATGAAACTAAGAGCACATTCTCTCTTTGACGAGGAACAAATACAACATGATGAAAGGCTAGAGTTCATCCTGACTCTAACTCATTTACAACATAACCCTCTCTTCTACCTTATTCTCCTTTTGTGTGGATTCCACACCTCACCAATATTATAGTAGCTACTAATCCATGTGGTTGAAATAGATCACACTTCCTTTCCATATGGCATGTGGCACCACAGTCTCGATACCTCCCATCTCGAGAAATATTGTCACATACCCCAATTTTGTAAAAATTATGTAATTGTTTTATTTTATTTTCTGAGACATTATGTTAAACTTAATCCTAAGTAGGGATTGATGACTCAGCAGAGTCAACAGTTATGGAGTGTAATTGAGAATATTTAATTAATAATAAATAAATAATGGAGACAACAGTATGGGAGAGCTGTTAAAAGAGGTTACTGGTCAAACTGGTTGTTGGAACTAGGTGGAGAGGCAAAGGACAAGTGGCATCATCCTCAAGCACTTCCTAAGTTGCAGGTGGCAACTTCCCTATATTTGGGGTCATGATTCCCCAAGAAAGTGGAATGTGGGCAGGTGGCTCATTAAATGACAGTTATCCCAATTAAGACCTAGGCAATCTTTAAAAGTACTCAATGAAGAGAGCTCAGGCTGCTCAGTTTTTACTACAGGAAGAATTCATTCAGCTGAATGTGATTCAGGAGTTTTCATTTGAGGAAAAAGGGAAGATAGTAAGGAAGTGATTGTGAGTGATTGTTTGCAGGAACTTGATGTTGATTACAACTAGTTGAGCTGTGGGAACTGTCTCAAGATTCTGAGTTAACACAGAGCTGAAAGACTGTATCTGTTTTGCTGCACCTAGTTCCAATCCAGGGAGACCAGAGCAAGCTTGGGGGTCCTGAGAAGTCGCTGTTTGAGCGCTCTCCAGGAATTTGGTAGGGAGGAACGGCCTCCCATTTCTGTTGTTGTCCACAACAATTTAACAGGTTTTTCATTCATATCTTTATATTTTTCTGTGTATAAATAGATAAATATTATGATTGTTTAAATGTCTGAAAAGAATTGTTAGTACTTCTAAATGTTAGTAGAAAAACTTGTCAGTATTACCATGTTTTTCCACATCTGATATCATCAGATAGT
>LPNX010069621.1:0-20099 GCA_001517045.1 Pseudotsuga menziesii
GTTAAAAGATCCTAAGATCATAATGCTAGCTTGAATGATGAAAAACTAACATGGTATCAGAGCTAACCTAAGAAGAAGACATTGTGCAGCTATAGAAGCTAGGGATTCTTACTTTTTGGGTCTCTCTCCACAATCCATCAGAAAAATAATGCTAGGATGACTCTCCATTGAAGGGCACATCTCTCTATCGAAGCAGAATTCGATTCCGAGCATTTTCAGTTTTCGATGCGAAAATTAGGGCTTTCTACAAAAGAGGAATTTTTGAGTGAGCCTAGCATAGGATTTTTATCCTCATCAAAAGAGAAGTTTAGAGACCTTGATCAATAAATTTGGTTGGGTGAAACTCTAGGAAAGTCAAACCCTAGTTTGACCTCGAGCTAGAAAAACCCTAAATACTAAAAATGCTAAGTTTTGGTACATTCGATATATTCTAAGATTAGAGAAGGTTCAGGAGCTAAAAATTTCAGGGGCCGAAGATGAAATAATGCTGAACACTGTGTCCCAAATTCAGCCTTATATTCACTATATTCCTGGAGATCTGATCCCTCCAAGTTAGGGTTCCAACCTCTTCCAGAATTCATCCCTAAACAGGACACCTAGGGAGAATTGCAATATCTTGGGCTACAGAGGTCCAAATGGAATTCTGGAAGCTTTTCTAGAAAGGGAACAGACTGTAGGTTTGGTGATCCAAATATCAGACTCAGAAGATGAAGCAATGACACATGGAATGTCGTACAACGTTGCTGTTCTAAACGGTCCTGTAACATGTCACCTTGGGAAACGGATCATAAATCCCAACTGGTGAAACCAAATCTGATGAAACCTATGTTTTTGGATCAGCAACATGCGTTTTTACCTCAGTAAGAAATTTCATACATAGAGGAGCAGTAATTTCGGAGATATCATAGAAACATTAACAGACATTTCTCTAGAAGAAATTGGAAAACTAGGGTTTCCAGTTCCGGGAGCTTCCCTCCGTTGTTTTCAGAAAAGGAGTACATTGGATAGCTCCGCCTGAAGAGATCTATATATATATCCAATCAGATTTGAAAGATTCCAAGTTTTGAATATTAGGGTTTATGTGACAAACCCTA
Source organism: Pseudotsuga menziesii (assembly GCA_001517045.1). Classification (NCBI taxonomy): domain Eukaryota; kingdom Viridiplantae; phylum Streptophyta; class Pinopsida; order Pinales; family Pinaceae; genus Pseudotsuga; species Pseudotsuga menziesii. The sequence continues at coordinate 1,095 of LPNX010069621.1, forward strand.
GATCAGCTAGCTCCAGAAGCAAGACGGACACCTCAAAACAGTAAGATCTAATCTTTTGCTATTTCCATTTGAGGTTCTCATTTCAAAGTGATCTATCACATCAGTGTGATGATAAGCTTGGTGAATATTACAAGCCTAGAAGTATATGATCTATCTGAAGAAAATGAATGGGACACCTACATGAGTAGAGAGGTTCCAGTTCCAGAGGGATATGAGGCTCAAAGCCTTACTCAAGAAGAACTTGGTCAACGCCAAGAATATCATGGTTGATTCAGTCATGGATCAAATTGCACTACAAGTGTCTTCCTTAAAGAAACCAAAGATGTTTGATTCCTTGACCAAGCTATTTGAAGGGAAGAACAAAAATCGAAATATGACCTTAAGAAACCAGTTGAAGAATGTGAAGATACAGAATGCAGAGACCATGCAATCATACTTTACAAGGGTCTCTCAAATCAAAGAACAACTTGTAGTGGTAAAAGAAGAAGTGAAGAATGCAGTAGTGGTGATGTCCACCTTGAATGGCCTCCCTGGATCATGGGATTCATTTATTCGAAGAATGTGTGCCAGAAGAAAGTGATTACTTTCAGGAGACTTTAAGAAGAAGAAGAAGCTCGATTCATAAGAAGTGAAGGGAAGATGGAAGAAACTGAAGATCAAGCTCTCATCATCCAAAGAATATTCCTCAAGCAATGAGGAATATGAAGAACTTGATTCTTGAAGAATCTCTTATCCATCTTGAGAGCTCGAATAAGAAATGATGAAGTCATGAATGAAGAAGATGATGAAGCGGAAGGATCAAGAAGGAGTCTACCCACAAAACAAATAAAGATAAGTATTCAATTGTCATTTCATGATATTGTTTTTGTTATGCATTTGTTTAAATTCAGTTGATGTATTATGCATGATAGAATGTTTGCATTAACGACAGTATACTACTAATATGCATGTGATGGGTAAGTAGCTCATGGTGCTATACAACTCTCCATTGCTACTTACCTAGAATGAAACCTCTTTGCTGACATATTGGATTAGTGCACAATCTCAATGTTGTCTTGGTAGAGATGGAAGGCATCTAGAAAGTTTCAGTGAGATATGGATGAATGTTGTATTGGCTAAAGTAGTTGCATGGTCATATATTTATGCATAAGTATTTTTCAGTATGAATATTCTTTATGAAATGTTTCTAACCATACAAATGCATTTGACTTGTAGGAAAGATCGCATACATAATCACCTACAAGCAAAGAAGGATGAAATTTGTTCTGAAGAACAATTCACAACAGTTCAAGATGAAGAATAATATGATGAATGCAGCGACATCATTGACGCAGAATCTTCCAGCTATGAAGAAGTAACCAAGAAGACCAGTTCAAGATGAATGATGTCTAGGATGCAGTATCAAAACTTGAAGAGAAGTTCATAGTTCCATCATGCAGTAGATGGAAACATCATGGGATACAAAGCAAGATTTGTAGCACGAGGATTCTTGTGAAAAGAAGGCATAGACTACGAAGAGACATTTGTAACCACTGGAATTGAAGTCACATAACATGCATAATCATGTGTGCAAATGAAAGAAGGCCTTGTACGAGTTTAGAAGACACCCATGGGATAACACATACATGATGAGCTTGATGAATATCTTAACCTTTGCTATAAGGTTGATAAAAGATGACAAATATGGATGTGAGAAGAAATTTTGAAAAAAAAAATGTTCAAAATAGAGGATCTTGGTATCCAATGATCCTAGATTGATACTACTTGTCACTCCAATACAGAATGTTTCAATGCATAGAGTACAGAAGACAGAGGGAGTATGATGCTCCACTTCAGAGGGAGTGACTGCAGAATATCCTGAGGTTCAACATGGTACGACGGAATGGATAGACTACTGATGACTCTAGGATTTACTGAGAGTAAAGTGGATTCCAACCTTTGCTTCAAGGTTGAAGGTGGAAGACCAGTGATGCTCCTGTTGTGTGTTGATGCACTTTTTTCTAGGCATGGAGGTGTGGACAAGGGAAGTATGCAGTAGAGATCCTGAAGAGGTTTGGGATGATGGAATGCAAGGCTATGGCCACACCTATGGCATCGAACCTAAAGCTATTGAGTGATGCTTCATTAGAGTCAGTTGATGCTACGATGTATCATCAGATGATTGGGTCATTGATGTATCTGACGAACATGAGACCAGATATTTGCTCTGCTGTGAACACCTTGAGCTGGTTACTAACAGATCCGAGACATGTTCACTTGATTGCTACAAAGCATATTTTGAGGAACCTGAAGGGTACAGTTGATTATGGTCTCAAGTACGATGCGAATCAAAAGATTAACCTGGAGGGTTATTTTGATTCAGATTGGACAGGCAGTGCCATTGATAGGAAGAGCACTTCAGGGTGTTTCTTTAGTATGGGATCACGTGTGTTCTCTTGGTTTAGTAGGAAACAATCTTGTGTGGCACTAAGTACAGCTGAAGCAGAGTATGTCGTAGCTTATTCATCTAGTTGTGAGGCAGTATGGCTATGGAAACTACTGTCTGATTTATTTGATCTCCAGATGGATGCTACTTGTATACATTGTGACAACTAGAGTTGTGTGAAGTTGTCAGAGAATCCAGTGTTACATGACAAGTCCAAGCATATCGAGATCAAGTATCACTATATCAAGGATATGGTACAGAGGGGAGCAATGAAGCTCCAGTATGTTGCGACGAAGGAACATATAGCTGATGTATTGACAAAGCCATTGGCTAGGATGAAGTTTGAGTTCTTCGGGGAGAAGCTTGGTGTTCTCCAGATCGAGATTTCCTCCAAAGGAAAGTGATGAGTCCCATAGCCATTCTGACATGGTGAAAGGATTGGTTCCTTCCATGGTCAGATATAAGGGCTGAGCCATTCTATCATGGTGAGAGGATTGCTTCCTTCCATGTCAGATATGAGTGCTAAGATCCATAGCGATTCTGACAAGTAGGTTAGATATAAGGGCTGAGCCATTCTGTCATAGTGAGAGGATTGCTTCCTTCTATGTCAGATATGAGTGCTGGCCATTCTATCAAGTAGGACAGATGTAAGGTAAATTTCCATTCTTTGAATGGAGATGCCTGGTGAGGTACCAGGAACACTCAGTCTAGGGATGAGTAGCCATTCTGATGTGATAGAGGGATGTGTTCCCACTTGATCAAATGTAAGGGCTGAACCTTTCTGTGATGGCTAAAGGATTAAGTTCCTTCCATGTCAGATGTGAGTGTTGGCCATTCTGACGGGCAGGTTGGATGTAAGGGAAACTGCCATTCTCTAGGAGAATGGAGGCACCTGGTCAGTTACCAGGTAGCTCAGTCAAGGAGAACTAGGGGCCATTCTGATATGAATGTAGGATTAGTTCCTACAATATCAGATGTGAGTGCAATCCCTTCCATCAATGTGAGTAGGATGTGTTCCCACCGGGATGGATGTAAGTGCAGGCCCTTTCATCACTATGAGCAGGATGTGTTCCCACCTGGATGAATGTAAGTGCAGAAATATTTCATCATTGTGAGCAAGATGTGTTCTAGCCTGGATGAAAGTGGGAAAATATTCCATCATTGTGAGTAGGATGTGTTCCAGCCTGGATGGAAGTACAAAACTCTTCCATGATTGTGAGTAGGATGTGTTCCAGCCTGGATGGATGTGAGTATTGTGCCTTTCTGATGAGTAGGTCAGATGTAAGTGCTGAATCCTTTTCACAGATGTTAGTGATGTGATGTCCTATCATGCTGGTGAATTTGAGTGCGGGGCCTTTCTGATGTGATTATAGGATTGGTTCCTATATGATCATATTTGAGTGTTGGGCATGCCTTTCTGACGAGTAGGTCAGATGTAAGTGCTGGGTGAAGACATACATGATGGCTAGGCCTATAAGCAGTATAAAAAAGGGCTGGCTCTGTATAAATTCCTATGACAAGAAGAATCATGAGATAGCACAATGGATGATGCAGATCGAGTGAGGATCTAGATCTAGTTATGATGATCCAGCATTGATGATCCAGATCGAGTGATGATCCACATACAGTCTAGTGATGATGATCCAAATCCAGTCCAGTGATGATGATCCATATCCAGTGATGATCCAAATCTAGTAGTGATGTTCCAGATCGAGTATGATCCAGTGATGATGATACAGATCGAGAGATAATCCAGATCCAGATGAAAGATGACTAAAGATGAATATGACTTGAAGATGAATATGACGAGAAGTTGACGATGATTCAGATGATACAGAGAAGAAGACTTGTGTTGATAAATTATGTCGAGAGAATACCTTCCTAGTTAAGAGGGAGTGTTGATGTAATTGTAACTTTGGAATGTATTCATCCGTATTTCTTATGTATTGTAACCCAATGTTTATTCCGGGATGTATTGTAATGTATTTGAGTCATGTCATACCCTGATGTTTACTCCGGGAAGTTTCTATAATTAGAAATTCATGTCAAGTCATTTTGGGTAACCCTCCTATTGGTCAAGGGTTAAAGTCCCCATAGTTGTGGGGCCCTTGGGTTATTAGAATATCCTAGTGAAGTGGGCCTTAGGTGAGTCATTATAAGTCAGGGCAATAGTCCCCACCATTGTGTTACCCTCCTATTGGTCAGAGGAGGAAAATTCCCCACAAGTGGTGGGGCACTAGGGTTATTAGACACTCCTAGAGATGTCGGCTCTAGTAAGTAATTGTTAAGTGAGGCCGACATGTTGGAGTGCACTTCAAGTGAACAAAAGAATATAAATAGAGAGTGAGCCTCTCTATTTATCTCACTTGCAACACTCACACTCACTCATTGGGGCGCATGAGTGAGAGAGAAGAAGCTCTCTCAGTGTGAGAGAGAGAGACTGCTGCTATCGGGAGATCATCTTACTGTTTTCTAGTTTTACCTTTGTGCTGATTCTATCTCTAAGGAAGTTGTGGGGTTTTCTCCTTTATGGTTTCCCCGAGTAAAACTCTTTGTGTCTCTTGTCTCTTGTGTTGTGCTTATGTTTTATTACTATGCTTGTTATTCTCTCAGTTAAAAGATCCTAAGATCATAATGCTAGCTTGAATGATGAAAAACTAACAGTTGTTGGGTAGTTGCCAAGGACATTGCAATTTTTGTTGATTGTTTTGATTATGTGGGTGTGATTTATCCATTTTTCCTTCGAGTGTGTTGTGTATGATATTTTCTGAAAATAGTCTTGCAATATTTCTGAGGAGGGATGAGTAAGAAGCACAAACAATTCCACTGGTATATTTCTTGACGCATGTCTATATGATTCTGAATCATGCCAATTATTCATGCACAGAATAAGAGATAGTACATGTAGGACTATATATCCATATGATACCCCTAGGTACAACCCATGCAAGAATTGCAGGGACATCAATAAGTGGAGGACGTACTTGAAGGAGGCCACCTTCTACCAACATTCCGAAGCAAGGGAGGCTGAAGCATTCCACCACTCCCAATGATCGAAAGGTTGTAACAATGCATGTTGATGAAAACCTTTCAGTGACATAATTTGTTTAGGGAGAACAATTTGTTCAAGAAGAAGAGATTCCCAACTGTTTAAGTGGTGACAGCTAGTTGAGCGAGGAATAAAATTCTACCAAATCTCCATTGGCACCTAGATAGGCTACATTGGAATACTTTTGGGTAAATATGGATGGCAGGGGAGAGCATATTCCAAATAGAGAATACAAAAACGAGGAGATTCGAATGGATAGGAATTGAGTAGAAGAACCTATACCTTATAATTCCTAATCAGAAATTCAGTGACTAGACTTACAAACCTGGTGAAGAACATCCCACATTCATCATTGCTTATTTTTTATGGTATGTCAAGTGAGGACCCAAAGACATTTCTATTTGAATTTTATGTCCTTTTCATAAGTTATGATTACGTTATGGATCAACAAAAACTAAAAAAATTTCCATCCACTTTGAAGAATCATGGACTTAGGTGGTTCATGGGGTTGGGAGGGGATACCATTACAATATGGGCCCAGATGAAGAAAGTATTCCTGGATAAATACCAAGAATATTACAAATATAAGGATAGGAAGGAAGCCATCTTTGAAATGACCTAGCAAGAGGACGAAAACTCACAGTACTATGTGGATATATTTCAATCCAAAGTGCAAAGACCAAGACAAAATGCGTTAAATGATTGTACATTGAAAATTCTGCTCTTAAGAGGAAGTAGAGATGATTTCATTGAGTTTCTAAATTTAATGGGTGCAGGGGATGTATCCCTAGTATGAAAAAATATGCGACCTTTGCAGAAGATATTCAGGGAATGCCTCTAGGTTAGGAAAAGGGATCAGATATGCAGTGAATAGAACCACCAAGAATTCAAGGGAAGGAATTTTGAGGTCAGATATTAGCAATATCCTGGAGGATTTTAAAACTGATACCCTCATCTCTTTGAATCATAAGCTAGATGCACTTCTGTAAAAGAAAAGGAAAGAAGAGGAAGATCGAGCTTTATCCATTTTTTTCCTATATTCAGAAAAAGGAACCCTCTCAAGAGAAGTCCATTAGACAAAGTGGAAATATTCCTTTTATGTGACCAACATAATCCTACAAAATAATTCCCCTCACTTCGAGGACATAAGGCTATATATGCGGAAGCAGAGATAGATGCAAAACTTGTTTGCTTTATTTCTCAAAAGCGCCCATGGAGACCTCAACCTTGAGGTACGATGCTAGATACTATGCAATCGTTTAGTCCTTATTGGATTAATTCTCAAATACACCAACCACAAGTCTCACAAGGTCCACAAGTCCCAAAAAACTCCCAACCTTGGTATCCACCTATGCCACAACAAACCTGGGCACCTCCATACTCACAAAAAACCCTGGAAAACAAACTAGATAAATCCATCCTTTTGGAATCAACAACAAATCCAATCACAACATCCTCAAATGTAAAATCCCCAATTCCAATTTGCGCCAGTACAACCATTAATGCAACCTCCTCCACAACCTCAGTTAACACTGCCATTGAAAAATCCAACTCCTAGACCACTCCTTCTTGCACAAACCGCTCCTACACTTAATAATATGGCTAGACAACCTGTAATGGCTTCCGAGTTATCTAATTATCTAGCCTACTCGATTTCACGAGTAGACTTCCATGACATCCAATTACGCTCTGGAAGAAATATCAATAAAATTACCTCTCTCATAATTACAGAGGAAGAAAATAAAGAGACACTAGATACCTCACCAATTCAGTATGAAGAAGCACCAGAGATATTACTTTTTCAATATGAATATAATATCCCACCCATCCCACACAAGAAACCACAAGAAACAGAGAAAAATTGAACTCCATCATACCCTCAATGCTTAATTGTTGACAAACTAATGCCACAGTCTGAATTTGATCTCCTAGGAGAATTACAAAATTTTAGTGTGAATATTCCACTAATACAAACTATTATAGACATTCCCATTTATTCCAAATCTGTTAGAGAGTTATGTTTGAAGAAACTAGGAAGAAAGAGGAAGTATCCCCCAACAGTCCATGTGATAGGAGACTTGGTAGAATTGGTGATGGGGAACACCCTTGCTGCTAATTATTTTGACTCTAGAAGTATCATTATCAAGTTACAAATTAATGGCATTTCTCTCTCCTACACACTCATAGATTTAGGACCAGCCATTAATCTCATGGCTAAATACATAATGGAGAGGCTAGGACTCACAAATTGTCGACAAAATACTATTGTTTTACAGTTGGCTGATCAATCTCTCATAAGACCAAGAAGCGTTATAGAAGATGTTTTCGTTTTAGTGGATTCATGTGAATACCGAGTGGAATTTTTGGTTCTGCAGCAAAAATAAAACTTGGGTGGCTATCCCTTAATTCATCTTCCACCATGGCTATATACAACAGATTCCTATATTGGTTGTTGATCAAGAAACAAACACCTATCTCATGGTAATGTTGTGAAGGAACTCACATGGTATCCTCTAATGAAGCCAATGAAACAACAAGAATTTAAGTCCAAACCAGTTAACCCCACACGTTTTCATACATTCAACATATCCCTCAACCCTAGGCAGAGCCTATTTAAAGATTTTAAATCAATAAGGGTCACTTTTCTTCAATGATGAAGGAGAAGCTTGCCATCTATGCTTACTTCCTTCCAAAGCCAAATGTCATTGTTTGGAAATCTGGTCAACACAAGTGGAGATGACTTATTCTTGAAATTCGACCAGTTGTTGAGTCTTGATGGAAGATTTAAGCCTATGTTCCTAAAGAGTAAAAACAAAGCGAGGAGATTGAGATTCATTCCGAATCCAAAAATTAGAGTTATCCTCATTCTAGGAAATTTTCTGGAATGAACTATCGTACTGCACATGATTGCTAACAAAAGAAGCAAAATCCCTCAGCTGGACATATCCTAAGTAAGGAGCAGGGTTTGAATGAAGGTGCATAGGGAAATCCATTTAATGTAAATAAATTTCGCATAGCAGGTTCTTCTCAGTGAATCAGCTTTCCATAAACATCTCTAAAAATTGGGCAGAGGATGCCAATTCATAAGGTCTCCCTTCCTTTAATTCTTTTACTTTAGACAAAGTTAAATTTTCATACAAAAATACAAGATAAGAGGGAGATGGAGCTTTGGAGCTCATCAATTCCTAAGAGAGAGTTTACAATTGATTGTTGATGTATTTGTAACTTCAGAATGTATTCACTTGTATATCTTATGTATTGTGCCCTGATGTTTCTATCGGGAAGTATCTGTAATGTAATTGAGTCATGTCATACCTCGATATTCCTATCGGGAGATTCAATAATGTAAATAAGTCATGTAAAGTCATTGAGGTTAACCCTCCATTGTAATTTGGGGAAATATTCCCCACAACTTATTTAAGGTTAACCCTCCTTGTTGATCAGAGGGTAAAGTCCCCACAGTGGTGGGGCACTAGGGTTATTAGACTCTCCTAGAGAAGTCGGCCCCGGTAAGTAATTGTTAAGTGAGGCCGACATGCTGGAGTTGAAATAAAGTGAACAAAAGAATATAAATAGAAGTGAGGCACTCCTCATTTCTACATGACACACACTCACTCAACTAGGGCACATGAGTGAGAGAGGAGAAGCTCTCTCAAGTGAGAGAGAGAAAATAGTTGTTGGAGATCATATTTTCTATCTTTGGGTTTTACTGCTGCCATTGTTGCTCATTCTATCTCTGAGGAAGTTGTAGGGTTTTCTCGTTGATGGTTTCCTCGAGGAAAATTCTCTATGCCTCTTGTCTGTTGTGATTTTTATTGTGGATGTTCTTCTCTCAGCTAAGATCCTAAGATCATATTGCTTAAATGATAAAAATCTAACATGGTATCAGAGGTAACCCGAGAAGAAGACACTTTGCAGCTGCAGAAGCTATGGATTCTGAATTTTTGTGTCTCTCACCACAATCCATCAGTAAAAGGATGCTAGGTTAACTCTCCATTGAAGGGCGCGTCTTTTTGTTGAAGCAGAATTTGATTCCAGGCATTTTTAGTTTTTGCTGCGGGAAATTAGGGATTTTTACAGAAGAGGATTTTTTGAGTGATCTTGGCATAGGATTTCTCTCCTTATTAAATAAAATTTTAGAGACCAAGGTCTAGATTTTTGGTTGGGTAAAACTCTAGGAAAGTCAAACACTAGTTTGACCCCGAGCCTGAAAAACCCTAAAATACTAAAATGGGTAGTTTTGGTACATTCGCCATATCTCAGGATTGAATAAGTATTAGGGGCCAAAATTATCACAGGATGAATATAAAATCCTGATGTACCCTATGTAACAATTTCAGCATCATATTCTCTATATTCTAGGATATATGTTTCCTCCAAATCAGGGTTCTAGCCTCTTCCAAGATTCATCCCTAAACATGACACCTAGGGAGAATTGCTATATCTCAGGATACAAAGATCCAAATGAAATTTATCAGGATGTTCCAAATAAGGCACGGAATTTTATTTATGTGGTAAAATTTTCAGACCCTGATGAAGAAACAGGGACACATGGAAGTCCGTACAAATTTTCTATGCTGAACAGTCCTGAAATAAGTCACCTTGGGAGAACTCTAGTAAGTCCCAATTGGTGACAGAAATGCTGGTAAACCCTATGGTATTGGAAAGAAGAAATATGATGTCACCATAGTATGAAATTTTAGACATATAGGAGCATTAATTTCAGAGATACCGCAGAAACAGTATCAGGCATTTTTGCAGAAGAACTTGGTAAACTAGGGCTTCTTGTTCTGGGAGCTTCCCTCCACCATTTTTAGAAAAGGAGTACATTGGAGAGATCGCCTTGAAGAGGTCTATCTTTTTATCTAATTAGATATTAAATATTCCAATTTTTTAAGATTAGTGTTTCTCTAACAAACCCTAGATCAGCCAGCTCCAGAACGAGGACAAATACCTCAAATCGGTAAGATCTAATCTTTTGCTATTTACATTTGAGGTTCTCATTTCAAAATTACTAATCACACCAACTTGATGACAAGCTTGGTGAAAGTTACAAATTCCAACCATGGAAGTGTTGGATCTCACTGGTTCTTGAATAAAATGAAATTGAACACCTACATAAGTGGAAAGGTTCCAGTTCTAGAGGGAGATGAGGCTAAAATCCTTACACAAGAAGAACTTGGTCAAGGCTAAGAAGATCATTGCTAATTCAATTAAGGATCACGTTATACCACAAGTGGCTTTCCTACAGACACCTAAAGAGATGTTTTGATTCCTTGACCAAGCTATTTGAAGGGAAGAACATAAATCAAAAGATCACTTCGAGAACCAGTTGAAGAAGGTAAAGATCCAGAATGCAAAGACCATACAGTCATACTTTACAAGGGTTTCTCAAATAAAAGAACAAATTGAAGCAATGGATGAAGAAGTAGAGAATGAATCCATTGTGATAACCACCTTGAATAGCCTCCCAGGATCATGGGACTCATTCATTCAAGGAATGTGTGCTAGAAGGAAGTGATTACTTTCAACAAATTCTGGGAAGAGAACACATAAGAAGAAGCTCAACTCATAATAAGAGAAAAGAAGATGGGATCAACTGAAGATCAAGATTTCATGATTCAAAGAAGATACCTCAAGTGAAGAGGAATATGAAGAACTAAATTCTTGAAGAACCTCTTATCCATCTTAAGCATTTGGATAAGAAATGATGTTGTTATGAATGAAGAAGATGGTGAAGCTGAAAGAAGGAGTCTACCCACAAAAAAAATAAAGATAAGTATTCAATTGCCATTTCATGATATTGTTTTGTTATGCATTTGTTTATATTCAGTTGATGTGTTATGCATGATAAAATGTTTGCATTAATGGCAATATACTACTAATATGCATATGATGGGTAAGTAGCTCATGGTGCTATACAACTCTCCATTGCTACTTATCTAGAATGAAACCTCTTTGGCGACATATTGGATTAGTGCACAATATTAATGATGTCTTGGTAGATTTGGAAGGCATATGGAAAGTGATGCTCCTATTATATGTCGATGACTTGTTCTTGACAGAAAAGAGTAACTCATTAAAGTTGCAAGAAGGAGACTTCCTGCCGAGTTTGAGATGGAGGACTTGGATATAATGCACTATTTTCTAGGCATGGAGGTGTGCCAGAATGCGGACGAAATCTCCCTAGGACAAGGGAAGTATGCAGTAGAGATCCTAAAGAGGTTTAGGATGATGGACTACAAGTCCATGACCACACCTATGGCATCGAAGCTGAAGCTATAGAGTGATGCTTCATCAGAGATGATTGATGCCATGATGTATCGTCAGATAATTTTTTCCTTGATGCACCTGACAAATACGAGACTAGATATTTGATTTGTTGTGAACACATTGAGGCATGTTCACTTGATGGTTGCAAACCATGCATTGAGGTACCTCATAGGGTGTAGTTGATTATGGGCTCAAGTATCAGGCGAATCAGAAGATTAACCTAGAAGGTTATGAGGATTTGTATTGGGAAGGAAATGCCATTGACAGGAAGAGCACTTTGGGGTGCTACTTCAGTATGAGATCAGGTGTGATCTCTTGGTGTAGCAAGAAGCAGTCCTACATGCCACTGAGTACAACTGAGGAAAAATATGTTGCCACTTGCTTGGATATTTGGGTGGTAGTATGTTTGTTTTGAAAAACTACTATTTGATTTGATTGATCTGACTTGAATTTGTGTGTGATGCAGAGAGGAGCAGTGAAGCTCTAGTATGTGATCCTTGTCAAACTCCCACAAAATGAGCTCAAGCGGGACACCCAATAGAAATTGAGACTCTGGGACTACTACCCCAGCAAGTAGAATCCGTGAGCTACATATGAAAATCTCTGGCACTGGCATATCAGGCCAGTCTATGGTGTTACCATTAGCGAACTCTAGGAATGGTGTAAACATGGAAATTTCCCCTTGGCTGCTGAAACAAAAAACACCCATCCCGATGGCGTTACCACATCCATAGCCATGTCCTGTAAAGTAGAAGAGGCCATCACAGAACAAAATACCCCGTGATAGATCGAAATATTCAAAATTCCCTGGAAGGTGTCCAACAACAACCCATGACTTTTAAGAGGCATTGTAAGTTTCCGTTATCATTGCGTCCCACTCACGGGACAATCCAACAACTATGACTTTGTAGGTCTCTTGATTACCCACATTCTAGGCCACAATGTCTCTAGTCAAAGCGTTTCATATGGATAACTGGCTGGGGAGTTTCAACAATGCTTTGGTGAGAGGATTGCAGACAATATATCTGTGATCATAAACATTCACCAAGAACATGCCTTGAGCCGATCTACAATAATGTGCTCCATACTTCGCGTATTGGCTCCTCCTTGAAATGAAGGATAAGGACGAGAAGTTCTTCCATGTCCGTGTGAAGAAACAATATCCAGAAGAATTCATGGGACCTTCGTCACTGTCTCTACAGAGAAACAACCATGGCTTTTTATTTGGAGGCACCTCATCCCATCTATTAGTTATGAATTTAGACGATGAGAAGAGAACGTTCCACTCCTTGCAAACGCTGCGAGATCTGCACAGGCTTTCCACTAGAAGTAACACCAATATCTCTTGGCTGATATCCTCAGGCAATTCATTCCACCCTGTCGATGATGGTGAGTATTCTTCCACCTTCATCATCTTCACAGCTCCAAGAAAATGTTAAAGAAAATAAGACAAGCAAAAAAAGGTCAGAAATACAATGGGCATATTGATTACCTTCTTACTATTAATCAACAATATATATATATATATATAGGACTACATCATAACAATATTATGGGTGAATATCATAGGTCGGAAAATAATAGGGTTCCCTCAACTAACTAACTAACGAACCAATACTAACCACACAAATTCTCATCAAAATATTTTTGTTTGGGTTCAAATAAATTTTTAAAACTTTTGAAATATAATTTTTTTACTTTTATGTTTTTGCAACACCCTCCGTGGGCCTAACCAACCCTTATGATGGTTGGAATTTTTAGGTGTCTCCTCCCAATAATACAATATGTTTGGTAATAGGAACAATGTTATATCAAGTCACATAGAGAAACCATAATTTAATTTACATATATTAACTACACTTTATAAATTACAATAAATTTTCATAGCTAGAACATTGTGACTCTAACCATTAATCGTTATATGTTTCTATGACCTTCAACATTGAGCATGGATTTGAGTAACTTAATGAGACACATATAAACAAACTTAATTGGTTATATTTATGTGTTACTTTGATGAACATGGATTGATAGATGAAAGTATTTAGGAAGAAAATATGTTGAAAATTTAGGACAAGGGTATGGATTTTGTTTAAAAGGCAATATAATGTAATTGTTGAAAAAATAATAATATTAAAATGAATACATTGGGCCATTGGAATCCAATGATTCAAAATAAAACACAAATGTTATTTCTTTTTAAGTATAATAGTCAAAAGGTTTGTGAATTTTGAAACATTAATGTTATCAATGTGTATGGTGGATATAAATGGGGTAGTTGTCAATTTAAATCACTTATAATCTTGAAACTTTGACTCTATTTAAACATAATGTGATTATATTGTGTATAAGGGTGGGTGCAAGCTAATGAAAGTCTTTTTTGATGACTGATAAAAGAGGCATCCCTCAACTTACATGGATATCCTGAAATAATTACATACTGAATCTTTCCTCGAGTAGAAAAGATGAAATCTAAAAAGTTGAATCAAGTTTCCAAATATATAAATTGTATCTATTGAAAATGGTCATGGGTAAAAGCATGGTAATGTGTCATTGAAAATTTGTTCTGTTTTTATAAATTTATTTAAAATATTTATTATAAAAAATAAAAAATGTGTTTTAAAAAATTTTAAAAAATAATTTTAACAATCAGTTGTATATTATTTCCATATTCATATGAAAAAATATTGATTTTGGGTCACACTTTTACGTACATATAAAACTTATTATTTATATTAATAATTTAATAATAATTAAAGTATATCATAAAATAAAATTTAAAAATATGTACAACAATCTTAAAAGTGTCTATAAAAAACTTGTTCAAAAAAATTGAAATTAAAAAAACAAATGAAGGTAGATATGGGGGGTCGTGGTTTTGTGAGTACTTATGAGATGCTTGAAATAATAGTAAATGGCCTATAAATAAAATGAAATAAGATAAAATTATTATTTTTTAATTTAAAAAAAAATACCATATAAAAGCTCATTCATAATGAAAACTTTTGTTTCATTACACCATTATCTAATTCTTGATGGATTTGTAGATTCCTAAACAAATACCCTTAGTTAATAAATTTCATCGCTGCAAAATGGGAAAAAGTGAGACACATTACCATGCTTTTACCCTCATAACTATCTCAAGTTTGATATTTTCTAGCATGTACATTTTTTTGTAAATGATAATGCATATGTGTTTTTGGGTGCAGCCTATGAATGCCTAAATGATGGATTCAACCTACAAAAACTGATAGACATATAGAGAACAAATAGTGCTAGCATGGTACTATTTTTTAAAAATAAATTTAATGATTTATAATTTTTTAACTATAATAGTGATCAAACCTATAAAACAATATGTCAAGTGTGGGTGCATCTTTTGAAGTTCTTAATGCAATGGTCATGGCTTAGTTTGTTTATAGCATGTAGATGTGAGTGTTAGTAGTGCAACATATAACTTTTTAAAATGTTTGAGAAACATAAAAGTTATGGAAACCCCACTAACAATGTGTTTTTTGAGTTAACGAGTAATGACACAAGAAAAATACAAAAAACAATATTTAAAAAATATATATTTGGAATCTGCAGAAATATAGGTCTAAATAAAAAAAAAGAGAGTGTGCAACATAATCTAATGAGGTGTAAAACACAGTCATATTGAGAAAAATGGTGAGATGCATAATTACTTATGGTTTTCCATATTCCATACCATAGGTTTTGTTAGCCCAAAGCTAACTCCAAAAAAAACACATAGGAAGAGTGACACCACCTCGACATGTGATGAGGCTCGGTCTCAGTGCCAAGAAATGTGAGGGAATTTCTTTTAAGTTCAATTCTCTTCTTCTTACCAAAAAAACTTGGTGACAAAGAAAACATGTGCATTATTTATAAGTACAAAACATGAACCTAATATATAGTTATAAATCTTAAATTGCATGATTTGGATAACAATTATAGGTGAAAAGTGTCGTGTTTCCTCCTCATCCAAATTACCTTCAAATGGTGGCATATTTGTGTGTAACTTGCTTGATGATTGAATTTCAACATCTGCTGATGAGCACCCATTATTTGCTTCTTGAAGGTCTTCTCAATCCATCATTCTTGAAAATGAGGGGCTCATATGTTGAATGTATATGCTTATCCTATTGTAAATTGTTAAAAAGACTTGCATCAGCTAATTTTCTTGGAATTGGAACATGCTTTCAATTCTTCGTGCCTTCCCTTGCATTGCTCTAAATTCTTGGATTAGTTCAGAAGGATTATTTTTTTCTTTTTGATCTTCTTATTATATTCCTTTGTTTCACATTGTCACAATAATCGATTTTAGTATCTTGTTTTGGGTGCTCTATCAATCATAAACCAATAGGACAACTTACAATCATTGTTTTATTCATATAAACATATATAATATATCATGATATCATGTGCATCATGTGTTATGAAAAGTGTGTGTGTGTGTGTGTGTGCGTGTGTGTGATGTCGCATGTGTTATAAATCGCATGAGTGATTTGTAACCCATTGCATGCACGATATCTTTTCCGGGCCTACTTGTCAACTACATGGCCACGTTTAGAGTTTCGAGGCCTAATTCTTATAAATGTGAAGTTGTTATTGTTTTCTATAATGCAAGTGGGTTTTGTAGAATTTTTGTTGAACGTAAATGCTCCACCAATTTCATGCACATGCCCATGGTATCATTCACTTAAACAATGAAAACCCTACCACATTTAGTCAACTAGATAAGATCACTAGAGTTAAATAGACATTTAACCCTAATTTGATCATGTAAGTATATTTTTTTAAATTTTGGATGAAATGATTTCAATGTGGTAATTTTTTTTTTATAAACATTGTTTTGATGTATCCAGTATGATAAAACCAACATAGATCCATATTAACTCTCACTCTCTCAAGAATCAAGAGGGGTCAAATCCCTTGTTAGAGTCATAATATTGATGAAATGTTTGCACTCCAAGGGATCTGATCCCTCTTGACACTTGATAGAGACAAAGATAAGATGGAATTATGCTGGATAAAATATAGAATTTTGGATAGACATAAAAAACTAGAATCATTTCAAATAATTTTTTTACTAGTGTTACATTCAATATTCTAAAATTCAACCTTAATGAGACAAATACATTGAGACAACTAAGAGTTTAGAATTATAATTTATGATTTAATTTTTTTTATAAATGGATGGATAAAAAATCTCTAAGCGCAAGCCCTTTTAAGACCCTAAACTTAATCAAAGGTTTGCAGCTCAAGGGGATTTGATCTTGGATCAACCTTTTTAGACCCTAAACTTAATGAATGGTTTGCACCTCAAGGGGATTTGATCTTGGATCAACCTTTTTAGACCCTAAACTTAATGAATGGTTTGCACCTCAAGGGGATTTGATCTTGGATCAAACCTAGTGAGGTGCAAACCCACTTTAAACCATAATCTTGATGAAAGGTTTTCACCTGAAGGAATTCGATCCATGTGAGCACTAGATAGAACGAGAGTTAAGATGGATCTATGATGGGATCAATGTCAACTCCCTCATCAAAACAAATTTCACTAGAAACCAAAATTACAATATTGAAATCTATCTACTCTATTAACTATGTGGTAATATCCCTCCAAGAAGAAGATAAAGGGTTTGAGTCTTTGTCAAACTCCCAAAAAATGAGCTCAAGCATGACATCCAACCCCAACGCCAACTCTAGGCCTACTACTGCAGTGAGTAGAATCCACGAGCCGTAGATGAGCAGTTGTGGCACTAGCAAATCAGGCTAGTCTATGGTGTTATCTTTCATGAACTCTGGGAATGGTGTAAAAATGGAAATTTCCCCTCGGCTACTAAAACAAAAAACCCATCCTGACGGTGTGATCACATCCACGTCCTATAAAGTAGAAGAGGCCATTGCAGAAAACAATACAACGCGTTAGATCGAAATAGTCAAAATTCCCTAGAAGGTGTCCAACAACAACGCATGAATTTTCATAGGCATCGTAAGTTTCCACTATCAGAACATCGCACTCATAGGACGATCCAATAACTACGAATTTGTAGGTCTCTTGATTACCCACATTCCAGACCATAATGTCTCTGGTCGAAAGGATCTCTATGGATAACAGGCGTGGGAGTTTCAACAATGCTTTGGTGAGAGGATTGTAGACAATATATCTAGGATCATAAAAATCCACCAAGAACATGCCTTGAGCCGATCCACAATGATGTGCTCAATACTTCGCGTATTCGCTCCTCCTTGAAATGAAGGATAAGGACGACCAGTTCTTCCATGTCCATGTGAAGAAACAATACACGAAAGAATTCATGGGACCTTATGTTAGTTGTTATAATGTCTAGATTAATTCACCTAATATTTAATTATCAACTGGGGTTGGTAGGCTTAGAGTTGATACAAAATATATGCGAAGGTAGAGGGTGTCGTGTAAATATTTTAACAAACAAAAGATCGAAAGATCTTTCAAAATGAAAAACTAAGTCAAACTCCTAAGAATGCAATTATTAAGGTAATTAAAGTGAGACAGAATAATAAACTAAGCAATTTATAATTTATTTTATAACTTTAAACTGAAAAAGATACAATCAACAACTAACTATTCAAATGGAAAACTAGGGTGCAAGGAAGACTTAACTTATAAGCAAGTAGAAAACTTAATAAGAGAAGCAAGTAGAAAACTTAATAAAAGAAACAAGTAGAAAAATTAATAAAATAAATATCTTTAGGTTCTGTCCTATAAGTTCTTTCAACAATAACACAATGTAAAAGAAACAACCTAAAAACATACTAAGGATAACACATATAACACTAAATTTTACATGCAAACAGATAAATCAATCCAAAAGGCATGAACACAAAACAATACAACCATTTGAGGAATTTGGGGTCTAAAATGGGCCTCCTAAGGAAAATAATAAAATAATAGTTAAAATAATAAAATAATAGTTAAAATAATAAAATAATATTGATTAATTTTGGAGGAAGAAAAAAAAAACTACTTTTTGTATTCGTATTTTCGACATATCTCCCTGTGTTTTTACTCAAATTTCGATCGGGAGAGCTCATTGGATGTGGAATTTGATTCTGCATCCAATGAGTACCCACACTGCATACTTTTGATGGACCCCACTACGCCAAAAATAAGAAATACCTGAAAAAACGTGATGATGACATCATCATCACATTTTTTCAGGTATTTCTTGTTTTTGGGGTAGTGGGGTCCATCAAAAGTATGCAGTGTGGG
>LPNX010069621.1:20379-33313 GCA_001517045.1 Pseudotsuga menziesii
GGCAATAAGTAAACCTATTTATTAAGCAAATTTAATAGTGAAATAGACTTAAACAAATTCATGAAAAGAAATCATTGCATATTAATAAACTGAAATTCAAATTGCATAATTGATAAACGGAATTGAATTTACTTAATTTGATAAAAAGCAATCTATTCTATCTAACCTGCAAATAAACTGAACAATAAAATCGAAATCTGAAAATCAAATGACTGAAAGCAAAGATGAAAGCAAACTATGTGCGCAGTTAACTATCTAATTCAGAAATAAAATTGCATTACAAAAATAATAAAACAAACTGTAAATTAAACTAGCTACAACAGAAAAAATGAAAGAAACAAACAAGAAAAGAAACCTCTGGTTGATGAGGAGCCCTCTCAACAATCAGGGGTGGTGCCTGGATAACTTCTACTCAAACACAATTGTCAACAACGAAGCATACAGCTCTTTATTCAAATGATGGAACAAAAATACAATGTGCTTAAGAACAAATCAAAGCATGAACTGATAACACTGCAAACAAAATCTTCTAGCTAATTGAGCTCTCACACAGAGGCTGTTATATATAATAGTTTACAGAGATGAGAAAGTTGACCCTTTAGTGGTCGAGTGCTCTCTAAATTTAGTCAATCATAAAGGCGTTTAACTAATCACAGGCCAACGCACAGGATCTTCCCTTCTTTAGCGCAATTCTAGTCTTCTTCACTGGACAATGTAATGCACAACTCCTCTTCAGTGTAAACGGTTCTCAAATGTGGCGCACAACTCCATCCTTAGTGCAGCAAGTGGGCTACTATTGGACAGAGGAGACCGCATGGGCGAATCTTCTAGAGCGTAGGTTAAATGCATCAACCCGACGCATGGATTGTTAATGTGGTGGCAAGTGAAGGAGGCTGCAAACTGGTGGATTATCTAGAACATGAGCTCCATTACCCAGATGCATGGACAACAGGTCGTTTGCAGGTTGTTTCACATTTTAATGCCTGAAATCAATTCTCAACAGCGCACAGCCTGGTTAATGATTTGGATGGAGAGCTAGATCGTGAGCTGGATACACTTGGCGTAGATCTAGGGAGAACGAAGTGTTTGTTTGCCAGTGTGCTTCAGGACTACAGTCTACAGCAACACATTTCAACATCTGCAAAACTACCAACGAGTTTCATGCAACAAGCTGGATGACAAGATGGAAATGAAGCTGGACGTGTTATGCGCAAGGCAGGATGAATCCATACTTGTTATTAATTTGGCCCAAAAAGATTATAAAATATGTAAACAAATATACAAATCAAGTAATTCATCAAATGCGCTTTAATAATGTCAGTTTTAATTAATAAAACCATAAAATAATAATAATAAAAGGATTTTATATAAACCTTAAATACACTCATACCCTGAGGCTGAATAGTGATCTTCCTGACATAAAATATGCAAAAGATAATAAAACATGTGTTTAAATGAGTAATTTAACTGCAAAAAATGATAACAAATCTAGGATCAACATTTCCTTAAATCGGAGAAATGCCAGGTCCCACTGAGCAAAAACAAAGAAAAATAATTTAGGAAGAAGGTGAACTAGCAGTTGCCTTCAACTTGGCTGATGAAGGAGGTGATTTAAACTTCACTCTTTTATCCTGTAACTTAAAAAAAGCATGCCTTTCATGTCAAACATTGTATGAAGGTTAAAAAATGAATTTATTGAGTTCTTCAACATTCTTGATTTAACAGTTCTCAAGTTCAAAACAATTTGGTCATTTATAAGGTTTGAAATTAATTCAACCATGTCCAAAGTAAAAATTTCGATAGGTTGAACATGTAACACAAAAGAATAAATCACATTTTGAATAGCAAAAAGATTGATCATTTACATGCATGATTGGGTAAGAGGATAGGATTATTAATGGTGAAATGATATTGATATGGAAGTAAAAACTATTTGCCCAAAAAAAAAATTTGATTAGCAGATTTTAATCATAAGTTCTATAATATCACCATATTTTATTCAGATTTCTATTTGATATTTCATTTGGACCTTCATTCGATCCTTCATGTGGTCTTGCATATTGAATTTGTTGTAAAAATATGCTTCAGGCTATAACCAATTTCCACTGTTTACATTCCTGAAAATACTTATCATTTGTTAGAGATAAATAGATTTGTCATAAATAATGAAAAGTAAAACAATCTAATTTTCCCAATACTTCCTCCCCCAAATCGAAGATATGGTGTGTCCTCAAGCCATACAGAGAGAAGAATTTGATTGTTCTAGAAAAAATAGAAATTAAAGATTTCTATCATGTTGTTTATTATAAGAAAAACTAACTAGTAAATGGAAATGATTCATAGATGTATATTCATGAAAAATAGAGTAGTGCTTAGAAAGACCACTTGAATGAGAATAATATAATCAAAAGAATACCATAGGAAAAAATAGCCATCCATGCCTCATTTTAAAGATATCCTGTCATCATAAAATATTTTAAGTGTACCCCGTAGTGTGTGAGATTTACAGCTATGGGTCCCATTTCTAGGATAATGACATCCTAGGTAAAT
Source organism: Pseudotsuga menziesii (assembly GCA_001517045.1). Taxonomy (NCBI): domain Eukaryota; kingdom Viridiplantae; phylum Streptophyta; class Pinopsida; order Pinales; family Pinaceae; genus Pseudotsuga; species Pseudotsuga menziesii. Next base: position 22,930 of record LPNX010069621.1, read on the forward strand.
GCGAAATTAGACAGCCGAGGCAAAGTCCAACTTACTGTTATACACCTGAATGGCACCTCTCCGTCCGAGTGCCGACATCCCTCATGTTGGCACACAAAAGGACATCTATGGATAGAGGTTTGCCCAAAAAACTATAGATTGGCTTACTATATGATACATTCCTTCTCCATCCAGCTGGTTACTTTGTCATTTTGCTATGTTAGGTTGTATTCGCGACTCTCCACATATGCAACTCGCGCATCATTCATGAGTGTCGGTTGCTGCAAGTCGCGAATGGATGTATTCGCGGGTTGCTCTTATAGCAAGTCACGAATCATTCGCGGGTTGTCCTTCTACATACCCGCGAATATGTCCCTTAACATTTAAACATAAAAACACACGATGATCTGAGATTAGTTAAGCCATTTATCATTAATCCTCTTAACTGTCTCAACCTCCTCATCCTTCGAAACTGCCTTATTTCCTCCATATAAATACAGGCCTTGGGGAGGGTGTTGGATCTATACTTTTTGGAGAGAAAAGTTATGCTGGTGGATTGTATACAGAAGTATTTGGAGCAGTGGAACTCAGAATCCTTTGGTTGTAGAGGAGTCCTTGTCTCAGGCGTTAGGTTGTAATCTGAACTCTTTCCATTGTTGATAATAAAGAGAATCCTTCTTCCATATGTGTTTCATGTATCTTGGTTTGATAAATGTTTATGTTTCTGCATCTTATATGTGATTTATCTAACCTGCTTATATATATATGAATCATCTTGTATCCAGAATATTGTTTCTTGACAGGTGAAAGAGGAGCAACCTTGAAGACTTTGGAGGTGAAGCAGAGTGGAAGAGGACTAGCAAGGATCGACCTTCGTTAATCAAGTAAGTCTTTCTAATCCTCCTATTTCCTTTACTGCACTTTAGAGTCAATTGTCTGCAAGTTGATTGAGTATGTTGGTAACCCCAGGCCTATGGTTATTAGGTGTGTAATCTTGTACAACAGAACTGGTCACTCTGCTGGGGAGCCCGGACTGCTGTAGGTTGTTTCTGTCCCCCTGACCAGTCTTTGCTTGGAATTCTGTGTGTGATTTTTTATCATGTTTCATACTTGCCTCAGTATTTGAAAGTCTATTGGTTTTTTCTTTGTTTTTGAGAAAAAATTTATACCCATTCGCGATTTGTTCTTCTGAACAGTCACAAATACAAGTTTGCATTCGCGGGTTGCTGCACTAGACAGTCGCGGATCATCCGCGGGTTGCTCTTATTTACAGTCGTGAATATGCCTGGAAGTAGGGATTTTTAAGTTAAAGTTTGCTTGTTCTTTTCTTTGTATAATCTTTATTTTCTGAGTGGATTTTCCTTATGAATGTTGGGTAGCTTGTTTGAATACCTTTGGTGATCACACTTTGTGCTTTTTTGAATGCCCAATCTACAGTATTAAACTGCTTTTGCTTAATAAATTTATCATGCCATGTTTTTCATTGATTCTATATTAACATCAATATTTGGAGTGCATCTTGTCTAATTTCATCTAACTCATTAATCTGTAATATTCGTTGTTTCTGTGCTTCATCCAAATCCATGCCTAATTGTGCTGCCATACGAAAGGTTTTAACTTGAAATTCAATAGGTAAAAGGACTTGTTTTCCATACACTAACTCATAGAGGGTATGTCCAGTAGTGTTTCTCCATGTTATCATATAGGCCCATAAAGCCTTGGGGAGTCTATCTGCCCAATCCTTATGATGTAAGTGAATGGTTTTGGTTAAAATGGCTTCTAATACTTTATTAGTTGATTCTACCTTACCATTAGCCTGAGGATGATAAGGTGAAGACTTTCGAGGTGATTTATCTAACCTTCTTATATATATATATATATGAATCATCTTGTATCTAGAAGATTGTTTCTTGACACGTGAAAGAGGAGCAACCTTGAAGACTTTGGAGGTGAAGCAGAGTGGAAGATGACTAGCAAGGATCGACCTTCGTTAATCGAGTAAGTCTTTCTAATCCTCCTATTTCCTTTACTGCACTTTAGAGTCAATTGTCTGCAAGTTGATTGAGTATGTTGGTAACCCCAGACCTATGGTTATTAGGTGTGTAATCCTGTACAACAGAACTGGTGACTCTGCTGGGGAGCCCAGACTACTGTAGGTTGTTTCTGTCCCCCTGACCAGTCTTTGCTTGGAAGTCTGTGTGTGATTTTTTATCATGTTTCATACTTGCCTCAGTATTTGAAAGTCTATTGTTTTTTTGTTTATTTTTGAGAAAATTTTTATACCCATTCGCGAGTTGTTCTTCTGAACAGTCACGAATACAAGTTTACATTCGCGGGTTGCTGCACTGGACAGTCGCGGATCATCCGCGGGTTGCTCTTATTGACAGTCGCGAATATGCCTGGAAGTAGGGATTTTTAAGTTAAAGTTTGCTTGTTCTTTTCTTTGTATAATCCCTATTTTCTGAGTGGATTTTCCTTATGAATGTTGGGTAGCTTGTTTGAATACCTTTGGTGATCACACTTTGTGCTTTTTTGAAAGCCCTTGAGTCTCTTTTGCTTGGATTATTTACTGTTTGCATACTGAAGTATTTTGGCATGTTTGGGTTATGGGTTAAGGTGTCTTTGTCCAGATCAATGATTAGGGTCTTGGGCTCTGTTTTTTCCAGTATGTCTTCTGGCAGTGGCTGGTTGTCACGTGCCTTTGTAAGTCTGCAGTGATTTTTATCATTGTTTGCACCCAAGCTAGGGTTCCTAGCCTCCCTTTGTTGGTGGTCTTTTGGTTCTGTCAGCCTGTTTGCTTTAGATGGATGCTTTTATACTATTTATTTGATTCAAGTTTGCTCAAGTATAGTGCATTGTAGATGCATAGTAGAATTTTGAGTATTTTTAAAAGTGAAAAGAAAACATAGTTAAAGCTTTTGCATTGTGATTTTGCATAAGTAGTGTTTATTTCAATTTAAAAATATTATCTCAAAAACTACAAAAAATATAGGCTTAGTTTCTCTTATCGCTGCTTTCAATTCATCAATATATATTTGCAAGAAAAGAAAAAGAAGTTTGTTTTTATAATGGTAATTTTGCTTTGAAAACACCTTTATTTTCATTTATTTCTTGTTTGAGTCAAAACATCATAAAGTATACTACTCCATTTCCTCTTGAGTAAAGAAAAACCCTTTAAAATGAACGCATAAATTAAAATTTACTAGTAAGTTTTGTTTTTAAGGGGCCTTTCACCTACTAGCTTAGGCTAGACTTGTGGGCTAGGAAGTGTAAACTTCCCACAAGTTATAAAAATCAGACGTAGTGGACCTTTATTTAGGTAAATCCTTGACTTTATTGACTGTATCTGGGAAGCTCCTCTCAAACGGGAGTTAAGCACTAGGCTGCGTGGAGGCTTGGACAGAGGAGATAACCCTCCGAATCCTTGTCAAAGCGTAACTCAGGAATTTTATGCATCTGGGGATTCTGTCCTAGACAGATTTTTGGGCTCAGCTACCCTGCCCATGCATACGAGTTCGGCTTGCGACTGTCCCCCCAGACTGTTGATATTACCAAGGTAGCCTTTAGTCTCTTGTCTTTTAGGGTTCATACCTAGGTAAACCGGAAGGTTATTTCTGGTTCACCTTGAACGGGCTTGGAAGGTAACCCTTGTTGAAAGTGTAGGAGGGTGGTGGGTGATTCCTCCACTTGTGCCTAAGAACCACTTCAAGGACGCCAAGTAATCGTTCATCAGCTTTCTTCGGGAAAGTATATCTTTTACCCTGGTTTGATTGCTTGAGACTTTAGGAATTTTTAGTGTATGCTCTGTGGTTTTTCCTGTGTTTAGTTGGCCTTAGGGTGTGATTTGTTAAATTTCTAATTCTGGAGGACCAACCTGTTAGAAGGTCAAGAAGGTTGAGAAACCTTCCTCCTATCACCACATTGGAGCCTCCACCTTTACCTCAAAGGTGGAGATTAGACACAGACGGTTCATTTGAACCTATAGGAATAAGTGAAGTTCTTGGTGAACTAGAACTCATTTCTAACTGTTTTGATCTTGACACGGTTGAGATAGAAGAATTGCAGACTGACGAGTTTGCAAGAAACTTTAACACCCCTTGACTGATTTAAACGATCCTGTGATCGTTCAGGTTAGACCTTGTGATTCACCAGTGTTAGGTGTCCCTATGGGTAGAATCATGTCTTCTACGGAAGAAAGTCCTTTTGTGTTCACCTCAACCCTTTCGGTTGAAGGGGTACTACCTCCCCCGGTAAGTGCCCCTAGATCTAGTTTTCCTTCTACACCTTTGACTCCAGTGAGCCGGGTGGTTCAACCACTGGTTCACTCAAACCTAGGAGGTACTTCTGGTGACATGGTTACTAGGATTCCCAGTATACCTACCATTCCTTCTTCCTTTCCCTATACTACCCAGAGTGGTCCAGTAGGATCCTCGGCATATGTCCAAGGATTTCCTTGGAATGGGGGGCATATCCCCCCATCCAGTCCATACGTAGGTCCATCTCCTTCATATGTAGGAGTGCAGTTTGGGAGAAACACCTATTATGGGCAGAGCTTCCAAACCCCTATTTCGGTCCCATACACGAGCTCTCCCTTTTCGTTGTTTAGTGGAGGGATACCTGCTCCTGTCTTTCAGACCCCTGCTTCTATGGGGACGGCCCGAACTTCTTACACTGCACCTCCCACACACAATCCTGTGGCTTACAGATGGAATCCATTTCAGAGCAACCTTCCCACTTCACAACCGGTGTCAAGGGGAAACCCCACTTTTACCCATGGGCATTCGGGGGCAGGTCCCTCAAATCCCCAAGTTGGCACATTTACTACGCCGGTTCGGCCCAAACTTCCTTTCCTGGCAACTTTAAACTTGCCAGACTTGTCAAAATTGATGAATGACCCGATGAGGCATGACTCCTTGTGGCCACCTGTTCCCACCAAATTTCCATCGGACATCCCTAAGTTCGAAGGTAAAGCTGGTGAAGATCCTGGGGCACATGCCACCACCTTCCATTTATGGTGTTCTTCAAATTCGCTGAATGAAGATTCAGTGAGGTTGAGGCTGTTCCAGAGGACCTTGACGGGTACTGTGGAAAAATGGTATATTGAACTACCTTCTACTACTTTTAGTAGTTTCTGGGACTTGGCTAGTGCTTTTCTCAGCCACTTTCAGCTTCCGGTCCGATATGATTTCGGAACGGACTTGTTGTCTACTTTTAGACAAAACAAGGCTACCCACATCTCGGATCATATCCAAGAGTGGAGGAGGCAAAAGAGCCTTATCAAAGCCACCATTCCTCCTGAGTTTCTGTTAGAATGGTTCCTTAAATCACTGTTGCCATACATATCGAAGGATGTTTCCACATCAGGAGTAACGAAGGAAGAAGAAGCCATACTTAGGGCCCAGCAGTTGGATTTGATTTATTCACAATCTGGGATGTTATATGAGATCATCCCTGAGGCACCGAGGCCTTCGCACGAGGCGGAGAAGCCTAAGCCTGGACCCCATGCCAATGGTGTGGTTGGATCCATTAACTCTCCCACTGTAGAGTCTTTGACTAAGCAACTTCACCAGTTGTCTATCAAACAGTCTACGGCGGAGGCAGCAAAGGATTCCCCCTCCCCCTAGAATGCAAATGTCTTTGCACAAACTTCTCAGAAGGGCAATCAGCAGCCCAGCGTGAAGAAAAAGAAAGGTAAGAAGGGAGAGGGAAACCAAAACAAGCCAAAGCCCGTGAACAATGCTAATGGGGGCAAAAAAGAAAAGAAGAAGGTCAAGTTCCCTTGTAAGTTGTGCCAAGAGGACCACTTTACTCACCTTTGTCCCCTTATGGATCAAGCCCAGAAGCTGCTTAAAGCTCAACAACCGGTTGTCCTAAAGGATCCTTTTCCCCAAGGACAGAACACTGCTTCAGCTTCTAACGTAGCAGGGGGCACTCAAACTGCCCCTGACCCAAACTATATCAACATGGTTAGATCTTCGACTTTGTTGCAGACAAGGAACAAAAATTATGAAACTGAGACTTCTAAGAAGGGTAAAGCTGTAGGTGAAACTTCGAACCCTCTCACGATAGAGAAACCTGCTGAAACTATGCCAAAGATACCAAAGGGTGTCTTCAAGAAGACTTTGCATAACCCTAATGCTAGGGCTGCTTCAAACTACTCTGTGGTTGAAGACTTAGCTCAAACCCCTTGTGCAATGTCATCTTTAGAGGTGTTACAGAGTTGTCCCGCTCAGCGGGATGCCCTCTTAGCTGCTTTAGGTAGCATGGACTCTTCGAGTCTCATGGCGAAATTTCATTTGTCTAATGTTAAAATTCACCTCCCTTACCATGTAGCCCTATCAATAGATGTCGTCCATGGTGGTAAGACCATTGGAAGGGAAGTTGTTGATGAAGGGGCCTCTACATGTGTTATGTCCTTGACCTATTGGAAAGCTCTTGCATCCCTAGAGCTGGTCCCATCAAACACTTTACTTACTGCTTTTGATGGAAGATCCTTCCGTCCGCATGGTATCCTACCAGCTTTCGAGATTAAGTTGGCAGGCAAAGCAGTGTCTGTTGAAGTAGAAGTGATTGATGCTCCTTTGGACTACAATCTGCTTCTGGGAAGGAGTTGGACTTATGCTATGTCCGCTATTGCGTCAACCGTTCTTCGTGTAGTGGTTTTTCCACATGAGGGAAATTTGGTTACTGTTGATCAACTTGATTTTACCCAAAAAGGCTATTTAGAGTCTAATGAGTCCGCTGTGCCATTGGTTGATCAGGTAAAACCTGCTGCACAAAGCTTGGGGGCTGGAATGTACACATCACTGATGGGCACATTTGATCTTCCAGCCCCGGTTAATTACATTGGTTCTACTAGTGTGGGGAGGTCCATCACTACGGTTGTCGATAGGATTGATCCTTGGGTCCTCCCAACTCCCCATGAACCGGAAGTGCCCTTATCGGCAGTAGAGGTGGCTTATCAAGCTATCACTCAAGCTGCTACTGATCCCATTCCAAATCCTCTAACAGTCTCGGATGATCTGGAAGAAGTCTATTTGCCTGCATGGGCAGAAAACTCTTTACATTCTATAGATTGCTTAGACACTATTTTACCTTCCGATGAAGCTATTCTGGAAGCCATGAGTGGACGTGATAAGATTTGTGAGGATCTTCATCATCGATCCTATTTTCTTCCAGAACTGAGCAAGATAGAAAACCAAGAGTTTCGCGTGAGACTGTCAGAAGATGTTGATATACCTATCAACCCTTTGCCTAGGGAAGGAGTGTTTTCCGAGGGGAATATGGAAAACATTTCCGCCACTATACCTATCAACATCTCTGTGAACCCAGATGTCATGGAAAACATCTATATAGGTGCAAACTGCTCTCCCGAGGAGATTTCCATCCATACTGCCCTTTTTAAGGAATTCCGCGATATCTTTGCCTGGTCATATGAGGAGATGCCAGGCATAGATCCATCTATTGTTGAACATGAAATCCGAACCTATCCTGATGCCAAGCCAGTTCAACAAAAATTAAGACCCGTGAACCCATGTAAAGCGGCGGCTGTGAAGGCAGAAGTTGAAAAGCTGTTGAAAGCTGGTTTTATATATCCCATAGCTTTGACTGAATGGGTGTCCAACCCTGTTCCTATTGATAAAAAGCAAGGGAATATTCGCGTTTGTACAGACTTTAGAGACCTCAATAAATCCTGTCCTAAGGACAACTACCCCACACCATTTATTGACCAGATCATAGATGCATGTGCGGGAAGTGAGGTGTTTTTGTTTATGGATGGTTTCTCCGGCTACAAACAAATCCAAATCAAACAGGAAGACCAACATAAAACTGCTTTCATTTTCCCTTGGGGTACATTTGCGTATAAGAAAATGCTCTTTGGATTGAAAAATGTTGGGGCTACCTTTCAACGGGCTATGAACTTTGCTTTTCATGACATAAAAGCCATTTTCAAACTATACCTTGATGATCTTCCCGCACATTCTCGCAAGAGGATCCAACATCCCGATCATTTGAGGTTGATTTTTGAAAGATGCAGATATTATAAAATTTGCTTGAATCCCCACAAGTGTGTTTTCTGCGTCGAGTCAGGAAGACTACTCGGATTCATTGTATCTAGTAGAGGCATCCAGGTGGATCCTTTGAAAGTTGAGGCCATTGTAAATCTGCCTCCTCCTCGTTCTCTTAGGCAACTTGAAAGCCTGCAAGGAAAGTCTAATTTTCTTCGATGTTTTAGCGTTAATTATGCCAAGATCACTAAAGGTTTCATGCGCTTGCTCAAACAAGAAACTCCATTTGTATGGGATGAAACCGCACAACTTGCGTTTGAGGCATTGAAAAAAGCTTTGCTATCGGCACCTTTGTTACATCCACCAGATTATTCTAGGGATTTCATATTATATCTGGCCGCGTCGGAGTCAACCATTGGGGTAGTACTAGTCCAGGAGGATGATAAGCTCATTGAGCATGTTGTTTATTATCTTAGCCTTGCTTTGGCCTGACCTGAGCTTAGATACTCCCACGCCGAGAAATTAGCCTTAGCAGCTGTCTATGCTATGCAGAGATTACGTCACTACATTTTACTGAGGACCACCACAGTAGTGGCGGATGTGAATCCATTCCAATATGTTTTATCCTGATGGATTGTTGGGGGTGAATTTAACAAATGGATAGTCATTCTCTAGGAGTTTGACTTGGATTTCCAGTCCGCTAAGTCTAAGAAATCCTTAGTTTTTGCTGAGCTTATAGCATAATTTCCCATTGAAGAAAATGTAGCGGTTGAGGATGACCCATCCCAGATGAGCACATCTTCTTGATAGCCACCTCTGATCCTTGGTACGGAGATATTCTTATATATCTCTAGACTTTGAAGTATCCTGCCACTTCCTCTAGGGAGGAACAACATAAGTTAGGCATTCATGCCAAGAACTACCTCATTATAGGAGATACATTATATTGACGAGGGGTAGATTCTGTCTTGCGTCGCTTCCTTACTCATGAGGAAGCGGAGATTGTCCTAAATGATTCCCATAGCGAATCATGTGGGGGTCATTTATCTGGGTTAGCAACGACCTAGAAGATATTGCGTGCTGGTTATTTCTGGCCCACGATCTTTAAATATTGTGTGGAAGCCGTGAAGCGCTATCATCCATGTCAGCTTTACACCAGGAAGATGCGGTCGCATCCTGCTCCGTTATTTCTTGTTGTCTCGGTAGGCCCCTTCATGAAATGGGGGATCGATTACGTGACATGCAACCCAGTTTCTACTGGGGGGCATAAATACATCATTGTCGTTGTTGACTATTTTACGAAATGGGCAGAGGAAATGCCTACTTTCAAAGACAACGGGGAAACAACAGCTTTCTTTGTTTTCAATCAAATTATTGCAAGGTTTGGTATTCCCAAAGTGATTGTCACTAACCATGTCATTCATTTTCAAAATAACATGATGACGGAACTGACTACTATGCTCGGATTTAGACAAGAACATTCTTATCGATACTATCCGCAAGCTAACGGTCAGGTTGAGGCTATTAACAAGACTTTAAAAACTATCCTTAAATGGACAATTGATGCAGCCCGTTCTAATTGGCACATCATGTTATATCCTACTCTTTGGGCTTACGGAACTAATGTCAATACTGCCATAGGTTATTCCCCTTTCCAACTCGTTCACGGGGTGGAAGTAGTTACTCCGATTGAATGCGAAATCCTGTCCTTGAAGATAGCCATTCATGTGTTACCTGATACGATTGAGCTTGAGGAACGTCTGGTACATTTAGAACACCTTGATGAACAATGTAGAGATGCGTTGACTACTAATCAGGCTCATAAAAATAGGGTTAAATCTCAATATGATAAAACGGTCAAACCTAGGGTTTTCTCTGAGGGGGAACTTGTCTTGCTTTGGGACCAAGATAAAGAACCTCTGGGGGCAGGAAAATTCAAGGCTATGTGGTTAGGACCCTATGTCATGTTGAAGGTATTAAATAAGGGTGCATATGAATTAGTTGATTATGATGGGAATAAGCTTCCTGAGCCTAAAAATGGGCTCTACCTGAAGAAGTACTACGCTTAGGCTTAGCACTTTTTCTTGTATTTTTAGTGTATGTATTTTTTATGTACATTAGGTTGTCAGTTTTGTTTTTTATATTATCTACTGGTTGTTGCAGATGTCTTCCGAAATGTATATAGGTTTCGCCGATGGCGCCAACCGTCACACTTGTAACCTGGCTTTGGCAGCATGGGTTATCTATTCTCCCTCAGGACAGCTTGTTCCCGCGGGTGGCGCCTGTCTAGGTCCTGCTTCTAATAATGTTGCTGAGTATAGGGCTGTAATTGAGCTCCTATGGGATGCTTTGTCATGTGGCATCACCCAGCTTGAGGTCTGTTTGGATTCTCAGTT
>LPNX010069621.1:33516-52345 GCA_001517045.1 Pseudotsuga menziesii
GTCTAAACTAGACCACCCTGGCCACTAGGACCACCTTGGTCCCCATGATCTCTATGCATCCTGGCTTCCTCAGCCTCCTCGGCTTCGGCAGCCTCCACCACATCTCTATATACGAGCACTGCTCTTGCCACTTGTCTGAAAAGACGTAGCCAAACCGGTGGAACCCCAACTACGGACTCTTGCATGGCTGCAGGGATATGCTCTATCCGTATGGTCGGTACTCGCTAGGTTAGCCTGGCTAACTTTCCCTCTAGGACTCTGATCAATCCCTAATCCTCACCCACGACAGGATGCACGAACATACGAGGGTTCCCTTCAGGGCGGACTGGTCCAATATCTGCATTTTGACACATAAATAGGATTAATACTTGTACATATGTATATATCTATCATTTGAAAAATTCATAAAAATTTGATAATGATAAAAAATTAAAAATTACTTACCCATCTCTCCCCATGCTCCTCCTGGAGGGAGGACAAGGTCGGGGTCACCTCGGAAGTCCATTCTGGCATATCGAAACTGCTCCAATGCCGGCAACTGTCGTTCCCACCATGAGTAGAAGTCAGCATCATATACGCTGTGTACTATGTCTCCTCCTCCTTGACGGAGGAAGATGTCTCCCCACCGGCTCAGCCTTGGCTGACGTGGAGATCTGACCTGTAGCGGTATAGCAGTGCTCATGGCTGGTACTCTCGAAGAAGAAGAACGCCACTAATATGCTTGCATAGCCAAAATTCTTGCGTCTTCCTCTCTTGCAGTCGGATAATTGCCTCCTCATAATGGGGGCAACTCCCGAGCACCAATCATAGAGAGCACCTCTAAAGCAGTCAACTGCCACCCTCATTTGGTTCCTGGTGGCCATATGTAAACCTGTGGATCCTGCAAGTCTCACAATGGTACTAGCTAATACCTGGAGAGTAAAATCCTGGATGTCTGCAATAAGAACGCTGCTTCATTTCTTCTGAGTACCCGGTGTACAGAATATGTCTACATAGTTTTGGACACTTAAGGGGTCACCGCCCTTGCTCGTGCCCTCCAAGTTCACCGGTGCTCCCCATTGTGACAACCCGGTAATGAAATATATGTCTTCCACGGTAAGCTCTAAGGTCTCACCTTGAAGATTTAACATCCCCATCTCATGATCCCAATAATTGACCATGAACTCTAGTATGCGAACATTGGCCCGCATGGGCGATGTACAAAAGAAATTAAGCAGCCCACTGGTCCTCAATGCCTGTATGGTGGGCGCACTTTGGAGCGCCGCATGATCCATTATTTCATGCTCCCTTTCCCTCCACTCCAGAACCATATTTTACCTGGCAAATACAAGCACTTGGATTCAGTATTCCCATATCAAAATTTAAAAATTTTGCATATTTTTTAAGCTTTTTCCCACTGTGTAGTATTCGTGACTGTCTATTTAGGCAAGTCGTGGATCATTCGCGGCTGTTCAGTTAGACAACCCGCGAATATAATGCGTATTCACGAGTTTCCCTCTTAGCAACCCGCGAATGCGCACTGCCATAATTTTGGGTGTTGTTTTATACTAAATTCACCATTAAACCTAATATTTGCTTGGATCAATTTGACGGGCTTAGGGTGTAGAATTACCTGAAGCTGACGGATTCCGATTTCGACGGTCCAATTTTCCACAATAATCGCTCAACGGTAGAGGGTAAACTTTTCTTTTTTTGGCTCAAAAGTTCAAATGGTGAGTTTGTTTTAATTTTCAAGCTATTTATAGAAATAATATTTCATAAAGTGGGTCTTTTTCCATAGTTTGAAATGTCAATTAACTAATATCACCCTCTTTGTGCCTTGAAACGGGTTTATCACTTTTTACAAAGTGTTGTTGCTCCAATAGGGTGGTTTTGTTATTTCCAACACATGTTGGCATCTTTTCACTCCACATTAACCTTAGTATTCAACATTTTTCCATGGACTATGGTATTCTAAGTCATTAGTCCCTTGTCTCTACCATCGTTCTTCCATGGCTAGGGCCCTTATTTCATGTGTATCATCTTTATATGCCTTTTTCATCCTTTGATGCTCATGCCACCACTATTTCAGGTTCAGGGGTTTCCTCTTAGCTATTTTTCACGCCAAATAGAGTTTCTTCTAAATCTCTTTTTACAAGCTATCCCTTTATAGGAATCCCCTCCCTTATGGAGTTTCTTTAGGCCCAGGTCTGACTCCTCCAAAACAGACTTGACTGCCGAGTTATCTCATCCGTTCAAGCTCGTCAAGAATATGTGAACAGGCATCCGCATTGGTGGTAGGTTATCTTTTTCTCAGACCATGCGGAATAATACGAGAAAGGATCACTCTCTTTTCTTTTGAATCGAGAAGATTATTCTCAAGCATAGGTTTAACACTTTTCTGGACCTAAGGGACTAAATTTATGAAAAAGGAACACCCAGTTTGAGCTTAGTTTTCTCTTTTTTGTGCTCTAGACCCAAATATGAAAAAGATTCCGAGTGTACTTTGTGTCTTTGTCATGCTCGTTAAACACTAAAGAACAAAGCAACGAGTTTATTGTTGTAAGCCCCATTTCTCGTAACCAAATGGATCTTGCTTTCCTTCACACTCGTAAAACTCAATCTATTTTATGTTGTTCTGGAAGGAGCGTTGGGTAGGTGGTAATTTAACCTTTTTTGGACCTCCCTGACTAAGTATGAAAAAGGCGCACCTTTTCTTCTTCGGAAGTTAAGAGAGTTCTTCTGTGGTTTGTTTTATACTTTTTCAGCCCCAGGAGACTAAATTGGATGAAAAAGAACCCCCTTGGAGTCTTCTTTGGCATTTTCAGACTCTCTAAATGTGAAAACACCTGCTAAGCATGTACTAGTTCGGGCTCATTAAATCCACGAATCAGTGACACTATCAAGAATTATTTTCCCCTCTCTTCAAGCTTGTTAAAAAATGAAGAGGGAACTAAGTTTAATTTCCTGGACTCGTTAAAATTTCACAGGGAAGGTAAGGAAGAAGTTTTCTCTTGTTTTCAGTAATGGCAGCATGTCATCCTTGAACATAGCACTCTTTGCTTTCCGATATCCATGTTTCAGTGTCCACTTGTGTTCAACTATCCCTTTGAGTTTCTTACTCCTCCTCTTGTCCTTATACCTAGGGAATCTGATCATGTCTCCTACATGACAGATAGGTCTAGTTGTTCTATCTATAAGTTATACACTGCCTTGGATCATCTCTGTGTTGTGCTCACTGTTCAAGGACTCTTCCCAATGTCTTCTCTATAGCCTGATCCCATCACTGTTATATCTGTTATCTATTTGTGTCTCCCTTCTTTTGCCCAGTTCCTAGTCACTCTTGTGATTCGTTGGAGGATATGTTGCCTTCCTTATCACAGCATGGTTCCGTTTCAGTACTTCCTGATGATGAAGACCTAGATTTTTGATGATCGTACCTCTGGATTCACTTTCATCATTGGTGAATTCCTTTGCTTCAGTTGTCAATTATCACCTATTGGTTGACAAACTGTTGAATCCTCTCCATGTTCGACTTCAGCTTACCCTTATTCACATGGCTTGGATTGTACTAGTTCTTTGGGATCCTTTATGAAGACCTTAGTCCCTCACATATGGACTAAGTTGTGCAAGATTATGTTCTATTCATCTACATCGCTTCCAGATCTTTGAAGACTCATCATTATTGTATATTGTGGCTTTGATCCACCTTTGTAATATACGTGGTTTTTTACCCGTATCATATGATGTACTCAAATATTGTAAAGGAGCTAATGTTCCAGTAAATTGAACATAGCATCCTCAGATGTAACTTTGTATATGACATTACTATGTATTTGTTTCAGGTATTCTCTCTGCTCCATTGGATTTCTGAGTTCTCTGAAGCTAAATATTATAATGTATTTCGGCCATCGCTTCCCTCTGACCTCACACATTAGGGGGCATCTGTTATACACCTGAATGGCACCTCTTCATCCGAGTGCCGACATCCCTCATGTTGGCACACAAAAGGACATCTATGGATAGAGGTTTGCCCAAAACACTATAGATTGGCTTACTATATGATACATTCCTCCTCCATCCAGCTGGTTACTTTTCCATTTTGCTATGTTAGGTTGTATTCACGACTCTCCACATATGCAACTCACGCATCATTCACGAGTGTCGGTTGCTGCAAGTCGCGAATGGATGTATTCGCGAGTTTCTCTTATAGCAAGTCATGAATCATTCGCGAGTTGCTCTTATAGCAAGTCATGAATCATTTGCGGGTTGTCCTTCTACATACCCGCGAATATGTCCCTTAACATTTAAGCATAAAAACATGCGATGATCTGAGATTAGTTAAGCCATTTATCATTAATCCTCTTAACTGTCTCAACCTCCTCAACCTTCGAAACTGCCTTATTTCCTTCATATAAATATAGGCCTTGGGGAGGGTGTTGGATATATACTTTTTGGAGAGCAAAGTTATGCTGGTGGATTGTATACATAAGTATTTGGAGCAGTGGAACTCAGAATCCTTTGGTTGTAGAGGAGTCCTTGTCTCAGGCATTAGGTTGTAAGCTGAACTCTTTCCATTGTTGATGATAAAGAGAATCCTTCTTCCATATGTGTTTCATGTATCTTGGTTTGATAAATGTTTATGTTTCTGCATCTTATATGTGATTTATCTAACCTGCTTATATATATATGAATCATCTTGTATCCGGAAGATTGTTTTTTGACAGGTGAAAGAGGAGCAACCTTGAAGACTTTGGAGGTGAAGCAGAGTGGAAGAGGACTAGCAAGGATCGACCTTCATTAATCGAGTAAGTCTTTATAATCCTCCTATTTTCCTTACTACACTTTAGAGTCAATTTTCTGCAATTTGATTGAGTATGTTGGTAACCCCAGACCTATGGCTATTAGGTGTGTAATCCTGTACAACACTTACAGCCATTCTCAAATGACATTATAAACAATTGGCCATAGCGTATATATATATATATATTGAATAATTTTCTTTATATTAACATTGTTTTACGAACTATGTGCGTAGTGGTGTATTAAGCAGATCTCTTTTACCCGATATTGCCCCAGTGCCAGCAGGCCTGTTCAGTACCCCGACGGGTTTATCTTGGTACCATGCAAGCATAGCCATGTTGTGAGCGAGCCTGTTTAGTACCTTGATGGGTTTACTTGCATTTATCGAGCTTCCTGTTATACGGTTTTACTTAGCATTGATTCGCTGCCAGCAAGCCTGTTCAGTACCATGGTGGGTTTTCCTTGTATAATGATATTAAATATATGGAATTCGATTGGTACTAGAGCGTGTTAAGTCCTACTAAACAAATAATTCAAAAAATTTTGTAAAATAAATTTGTAAATAATGTTATAATGGCCTCACCATAAATCATGTTAAAAGAGAATAACTTAAAGTTGTTCTTTAACCTAACAATCCTTCTTTTAAAAAGTAATTTTTCCCACATACAAAAATTCCACTTACTTTCGAGTTATCACCAAAATACTCGAGAGACAAGTTTTGATAACAAGTATAGGATGAACTAGTAATCCATAGGTGAAAGATAAGGTTGTGAAAAATATGATAATGAAAGTGGGTCTTATCAAACAATTGTTTAAAATATTAAATCAGGAATATACATGTCTGAATCAAGATACCAAAAACTATATGAATCATAGAAGAATTGGTTAAGTATGATATACAAAGGATTTATAATAATTTTTTTTTTTTTAAATTATCACTATAAGCTGCAAATTTCAAAAGTACCCTAAGAAAGGTTAAGATACCTTATAAACATTTAAGCTTACTTCCGTTTTTCCAAATAATATTCCGTTAGCTGCTCATAGCGATAATATACTTGCAATCAAACTGCAAAACCACTTTTTAGATGATTCAATTTATTCATAAAAAACAAATAAATAAAAAAAGAAAAAGAGCCCCTTGTAAACAATCTATTAGAAATGAATCTTACTTAATCAAAGAAACAAGCACATATTTACATATATACAAGTGATAATAACCCAAAACATTTTTTAAGGGTCCGGAGGAGGAGGAATTATTTGTCCTTCAACTAATTCCATTTCATTCTGCTGCAAAATGTTCTGTATAAAATCCGGTTTAGATATTGGTTGGTGATAGAGCCTAAGTCTATGTCCATTTACTACAAAGGAAACTTCTGAGCCATCAATTGTTTTAATTTCTACTGATTTGTTATCAAAGGTTGTAACTACTTCGTATGGGCCCATCCAACGGGTAGTTAATTTCCCTTTAAATTTTTTAAACCATGAATCCAATAGTAGTGCCCAATCTACAGTATTAAACTGCTTTTGCTTAATAAATTTATCATGCCATGTTTTTCATTGATTCTATATTAACATCAGTATTTGGAGTGCATCTTGTCTAATTTCATCTAACTCATTAATCTGTAATATTCGTTGTTTCTGTGCTTCATCCAAATCCATGCCTAATTGTGCTGCCATACGAAAGGTTTTAACTTGAAATTCAATAGGTAAAAGGACTTGTTTTCCATACACTAACTCATAGAGGGTATGTCCAGTAGTGTTTCTCCATGTTATCATATAGGCCCATAAAGCCTTGGGGAGTCTATCTGCCCAATCCTTATGATGTAAGTGAATGGTTTTGGTTAAAATGGATTCTAATACTTTATTAGTTGATTCTACCTTACCATTAGCCTGAGGATGATAAGGTGAAGACTTGCAGTGTCAAATACCATATTTCGTAGTGAGTGCTTTCATTAATTTAGAAGTAAATTGAGTACCTTGGTCGGTTACAATTTCTCTAGGTACACCAAACTGAGTGAATGTTTCTTCATATATGAATTCTACCACTGATTTCTCTGTGGACCTAAACAAATCTTTGGCTTCTACCCATTGGGTGACATAGTATGTGCAAACTAGGATATATTTCTTTTTACGAGACATGGGAGAAATTGGTCCTACAAAATCAAGAGTGCATTTCTCAAAGGGTTCAATCATGAATTGGGGTTGCAAAGGCATCTGATCATATGACGTAGGTCTACCCATTATTTGGCAACTATCGCATCATTTAACATATTTGGCAGCATCCTTAAAAATGCTTGGCCAATAATAACCAGAAGGTAATACTTTGTATGCCGTCCTCTTATCAGAAAAATGTCCTCCACATGGTTCATATGGCATGCATGGAGGATGTCTATCATTTCATCCTCCTGCACACGTCGTCAAATAATAAGGTCTGGACCAGTGCAAAAGAGATCATTATCAACCCAAGAATAATTGGAACTCTAAACTATAATACGACGCTTCTCATGTGGGGACAAATGATTTGGTATTTTCCAAGTTGCTAAATAATTGGCAATATATGCAAACCAAGGAGTTTGAACAGACATAGCAAATAGATTTTCATCAAGAAAAGTGTCATCAACAAGTTTAGTATCGTCTTCACGTTGAATACGGAAAAGTAAATCTGCTACTAGATTTTCTTTACTAGGTCGGTCAATAACAGTAATGTTAAATTCTTCCAATAAAAGAAGCTAATGGGTCACTCTATCCTTGGTAATTGGTTTATTCTTTAAAAATCTAATGGCAGAGTGATCGGTATGCACAAAAACTTCGTAACCTATAATATAATGACAAAATTTATTAATAGAATAATCTAATGCCAAAAATTCCTTTTCAGTAACAGTATAATTCAATTCGCTAGGAATCAAATTTTTGCTAATAAAATATATGGCATAAGGTGCTTGTCCCTCTTTTTGGCCCAGGACTCCTCCTATGGCCATATCAAAGGCATCAATGGATATATGAAAAGGAAGGACCCCTAAGTATTGGTGCTATCGATAGTTTAGCTTTTATAATTTCAAAATCATTTTGGCAAGACTTTGTCCACTGGAATTCTACATCCTTTGTAAGAAATTTAAACATTGGTGCAGCTATTTTAGTGAAATTTTCAATAAAGCGGCGGTAATAGCCTGCATGACCAAGAAAGCTTCTAACCTCCTTTTGCATTTTCAAAGAGGGAAGGCCAACAATGACTTTAATCTTAGCAGGATCTACCTTAATTCCCTGGGAGGAAATATGGTGTCCTAAAACTATACCTTCTGTCAGTAACATTTTACATTTTTCATGACTAAGGGATAAATTCGTTTCGTGACATCGGATCAAGACCTTCTCGACGTTATCAAGGGATTCATGAAAAGTATTACCATAGGTCATAAAGTCATCCATGTATACCTCCACGAATTCATGTATAAGATCGAAAAATATTCCTAAGACTTCTCGCTGAAAAATGGCAGGTGCGTTACATAGGCCAAATGGAAAAAATCCATAAGCATATGTTCCCTAGGGCATGTAAAGGTGGTTTTTTCTTGGTCTTCATGTGCTATTAAAATCTGGTTGTAACCACTATATTCGTCAAGAAAAGAAAAATATTGTTTACCTGACAGGGTATCTAACACTTGATCAATAAATGGTAAAGGAAAGTAATCTTTGAGTGTATATTTGTTTAATTCTCTAAAATCAACACAAATGTGCCATGTCCATGTGACTTTCTTTGAAAATACCACTAAGGGAGACACCCATTTACTATCGAAGATAGGATAAATGAAACCAGTAGTGAGGAGTTTTTGTAATTATTCTTTTACTATATTCTTTAGAGAAGGATTCATCCTCCCCTATGGCTGCCTTAAAGGTGACATGATTGGATCCATGTAAATGTCGTGAATACAATTGTCAGGGTGTATACCCTTCATATCATTGTATTCCCATGCAAATGCTCCAGCTTGTTTTTTAATAATTTTAAGCAGCTATGCTTGTTGGTTCTCACGTAAGCTTGCGTTTATATGTAAAAAAATTTTAGGGCCAACCTCACAAGGTATAGCATATGGCCATGTATGCTCTTCAATTGTGAAGACACAAGGTGTTTCTGTAAACATTGAAAGAGCCATATTCTCTTGAAATCCGTCTCCGAAAATCTGGTCAAACTAAGCAAAAGACTGCGGGAGATCTATACAAGTTGTCAAAGAGACAAACTAGTTTAATGCATTCTCAGTGGTCTGCTCTTGAAGTGGCCAAGAGAAATCACTAGGGAGGGATAGATCATAAAAGTATTCATCCCCGAAAGAACAAGTTAACCACCATGATATTTAAGTTATTGATTTTTTTGTGGGGTATAATATAAGTCTCTGTGTAGACAACCCATTAGAAATTGCCATCTCTCCATCCCTGCATTCTATAAAAGCATTGGCAGTAGCTAACCATGGTCTTCCCAAGATAATAGGATGTACTTTAGAAGGATCCTTTGATTATACAACCATAAAGTCAACTAGGTATTCCCATGAGGCTACCGATACAATAATATCATTCAGGACTCTAGCATGTTTTACCATAGTACGGTCTGCTAGTTCTAGGATAGAAGGGGTAGGGTGGAGAAATTGTCCTAACTACAAAACTCCTAAGACTATGGTGGTCATCATATTGATAGTGGATCCTAAATTTATTTTTAATGTATTGTCTATGGCAGTGTCATTTATAATTATAGTCACTACTGGGGCTTCTGGATTTGCATATTTTGCAATTCGGGACTGATTTGTCATACATTCAAACATCTCTCCTATAACATGAATTGTAAGAGGTTCCTTTTTATTCTTCCTTGAAAGTTTAATGCATAGTTCCTTTATCACCTTACTATATATTGGTATGTCCTTAATATCTTGTAATAAAGGAATTTTGATACATATATTATTCAATTCATTCCAAATGTTATACTCTGGATGAACTACAGGTTTCTCAATCGCTAATCTTTCCAGAAATGGAGGAATTCTTTGATCTTGAATAGATCCTTGTGGAGGATGGGTGTGTACTGGAACCTTTGGAATGTTTACATCCTCCAAAATAGCATCATTCACGGGTTCATTTCAATCTTCTTCTTCTTTGGTTGCTTCATGAATGATGACTGATGATCTGGATTTATTATTCACAACTCTTCCAGACTGTAATTGAATCTCATGTACAGGTACAGTCGAAATAAGGTACGATGGAAGAGTTTCCAGCTCAATGTTGTTAAGAGCTTGAGCTGGTTTATTATTTGGGTAAGGTATCGGTTGTGCAGGTAATAATGTCAGTCGAGGAGGATTTGTATTTTGGAAGTGATGAGGTTGTTGTGTGATGAAGGGAACTGGAGGTAAAAATCCCGATAGAGTTTGCTGGAAATTTATTTTGTGCTGAGGATACGGATGATTAGGTGCAGGGATAGGTTATGACAAAGGATATGGTTTTCCTCTCCATCCCTGTGGCCAATATTGGTTTTGCAGAAATTTAGGAGGAGGGTACTGAGGTGGCCAGTTCTGCCAACTTGAATTGTTCCATTGTTGAGGTGGTTGATACAGAGGATAATAGAGTGGGGATTTTGGTGGAAAGTTCTGATATGCTGGTTGATCTCTAGGTTGCCAAGGAGGACTCCTGGATGTTTTAGCTACATCCCCACTCTTATAAATGGCTTGCAACCCAGGAAAGGATGGACAGTTATCCGTTGGATGCTCTTCTGTATAGATGTGACACACAGAGATGTTGTTTAATGGACATTCCTTTTGGGGATGTTTGGTTCTACACCTTGGACAAAAGATACTAATTGTTTCATGTTCTTCATCCTACCTTTTCTTCGCCTGTAAAGCATCTGGTTGAGAACCCATTGCTCCTAAGATATCAATCTTAAAATTCTCCAATAGGTTTCCTAAATATACCCTTGTAACTCCACCTGAACTAAGAAGGTTTCCTCTTACATTTCTACTATAAGGCTCTCGAAAGTTTTTCCCAACTTTCCCCTACTTCTTGAATAATGTTTACACATTTCACCGATTTGTGCAAAAATTTTATGATAAATATCACTAGCTGCCATGAGATTAATACTTTCTAACAAGTCCTTGGAGATTCCTTTAAGGAAAAGTGTATGTTTTGCATCTTCTTGGAGGTCATTATATTTTGATTTATGTAATGTATAAACGAACCTTTCGAGATAATATTCTAGGCTCTCGTCTTCAAGTTGTTGTATCTTGAACATATCATGTCGAGAGTCCTTAGGTTTGCAATACTCTTGATATTTTCACAAGAAGGAGGTTTTCATATCATCCCAAGTCCTGATAGTGAATTCACCTAATCCCATTAACCATCTCAAAGAAGAAGATTTCAATGTAGCGCGAAATAGTTTTAGTTTGTGAGCATCTTGTAGATAATTATATCTCCTACAAAGGATATCGAAATAGAACAAGAATGTCTCTATGTCTTCATTATTTTTTCCATAAAAAGTAGGTAAGGAGGAAAGAGGGATCTTTTTCATAGTTACATCCTGTATAGTGTCTAAAGAAACAAACAAGAAAAGAAACCTCTAGTTGATGAGGGGCCCTCTCAGCAATCAGGGGTGGTGCCTGGCTAACTTCTACTTAAACACAATTGTCAATAGTGAAGCACACAACACTTTATTAAAATGATGGAACAAAAATACAATGTTCTTAAGAACAAATCAAAGCATGAACTGATAACACTGTGAATGAAATCTTCTAGCTAACTGAGCTCTCACACAGAGACTGTTATATATAATAGTTTACAAAGATGAGCAAGTCGACCCTTTAGTGGTCGACTGCTCTCTAAATTTAGTCGATCATAAAGGATTTTAACTAATCACAGGCCAATGCATAGGATCTTCCCTTATTCAGCGCAGTTCTGGTCTTCTTCACTGGACAACGTAACACACAACTCCTCTTCAGCATGAATAATTTGTAGATGTGGTGCACAGCTCCTTCCTTGGTGCAGTAGGTGGGTTGGTATTGGACAGAGGAGAATGCATGGGTGAATATTCTAGAGAGTAGTTGAATGCATCAACCCAACACATGGATTATTAATGTGGTGGCAAGCGAAGGAGGCTGCAGGCTAACAGATTATCTAGAACACGGTCTCCATTACCCAAACGCGTGGATAGCAGGTTGTTTGTAGGTTGTTTCATGTTATAATTCCTAAAATCAATTCTCAACAGCATGCAGTCTGGTTAACAATTTGGATAGAGAGTTGGACCATGATATGGATATGCTGGGCACAGATCTAAGGTGAGCGAAGTGTCTGTTTACTGGTGGGCTTCAGGACTACAGTCTACAACAACATGTTTCAACATCTGGCAAACTACCAACGAATTTCACACAACAATATGGATGACAAGACGGACGTCGAGCTAGACATGTTGTGCGCAAGGCAGGATGAATGCATACTTGTTATTAATTTGGCCCAAAAATATTATAAAATCTGCAAAGAAAGATACAAATCAGTTAATACATCAAATGCGCTTTAATAATGTCATTTTTAATTAATAAATCCATAAAATAATGATAATAAAATGATTTTATATAAACCTTAACTACACTCATACCTAAGGCTCAATAGTGATTTGTGTGACATAAAGTATGCAAAAGATAATAAAACATGTGTTTAAATGAGTAATTTAACTACCAAAAATGATAACAAATCTAGGATCAATACCTTCATCACTATCTCTGCACAGAAACAACCATGGATTTTTATTTGGAGGCGCCTCAGCCCATCTAATATTAGATATGAATTTAGACGACGAGAAGAGAATGTTCCACTCCTTGCAAATGCTATGAGATCTGCACAAGATTTCCACTACCAGTAACGCCAATATCTCTTAGCTGATATCCTCGGGCAATTCATTCCACTGTGTCGATGATGATTAGTATTCTTCCACCTTCATTATCTTAACAGCTCCAAGAAATGTTAAAGAAAATAAGACAAACAGAAAAAGGACAGAAATACAATGGGCATATTGATTTTCTTCTTATTATTAATCAACAATATATATATATAGGACTACATCATAACAATATTATGGGTGAATATCATAGGTTGGAAAATTAATATTTTCTTTGGGTCCAAATAAAATTTTAAAACTTTTGAAATATAATTTTTTTTATTTTTATTTTTTTGCAACACCCTCCCTGGGCCACACCAACCCTTATGATGGTTGGAAATTTTGGGTGTCTTCTCCTAATTAACTACTCATTCAGACATGCAGATTGATAGTTAAATGAGTACGATTCTAATGGCGGGTACAAAAGGCACAGAATGATTAATTTAACAAATCCAATTAACGTCTAATCATGTAATATGATCAGAATCCTTACCTTGGATATTATGAGATGAACCGTGAATTTCGAAAATAGTATAGTATGTCATCGTATCCATTAAATTAAACATTATTTTGCGCATGCTGCTATGATCTTACCTCAGGTGAATCAAGAATTGTCTCTTCAACCTTAACATAAACATAATTGAATTTGTGAAGCGAGTCGAAATCAGCGAAATCACAGGAAATAGAAATTGCGGACGAGTCTAGAGGATTCGCAGCCATTATGTGCATATGTCTGGAGGAGTCGCAACCACGAGAAAAATAGGAAACATATAGCAAAAATCGTGGCTGCGGAATGGAGAAAGTGTGGCAGATTCACAATTATGAAAATGGATAAATTGGCGTAGTCACACCTATGGAAATAGACAAGTTTGGTGGAGTCGAAGCTGTGGAAAATAGGAAAATTGGTGAAATTGGTGGAGTCGCAGCTGTGGAAATGGACAAGTTTGGCGGAGTTGCAGCTGCAAAAAGTAGGAAAATCGACTAAATTTGCGAGGTCGCATCTGTGGAAATGGAAAATTTGGTGGAGTCGTAGCTGTGGAAAAATAGAAATATTGGCAAATTTAAGCAGAGTCATAGCTGCGCGATGGGAGAAGTCTAGGTAAGTTGTAGCTATGAAAAATGAAAAACTAAGCAAAGTTTTGGCTGATCATCTGTTGCCACTGAATCTATTCGCTATTGTTTTAAGTATTTGTTCAAAATATGATGGGGCACTCTCAATTGTTAGGTGCAATCGTGACCATTTCCCCTTAACTAAGTTCCTGCATAGATTCTTCCAAAAAAAAGAAACAGAAAATCGATCAATGCAAAAAAAAATAGTATAAAAATAAAGCAAAGCATCAACTTATTTATGTACAACTTCCTATGTGGAAATCACAGTGTCCCTTTAAATATTTTTAAGGGAAGAGAAAAATTCATGCCCCTGCATTAACTGATATCCTGGATCAGTTGCAACCTGTGAAATAAACGTGTTCCTTGAAATTGGCTTGTGATACAGTCGCAGCCTATGACCATTAGCAAATAATGGTGTACAATTTTCATCAATGGTGAATAGGAGGATTGTTCCATTTCTAAACACCTTGTCTATCTGATATGGAACCAGCAATCTTGTGCACGGCTTACCCTTGAAGTCCCTCTTCAATCTTGAATGATACAATAATTCCCAGTCTCCTTCACAGAAGAATCTCATCTTTATGAACTCACTGTGCCACCTAGATCACTGCTATTGAATTAAATTTTTTTGATGCACAACAGTTGTGCGCTTCTCATTGAGTTCATTTAGATGATCCAATATGCTCTTCTAAGCTTTTTTCAAATCTAAGTTTTCCTCCATACCTATCTTGAAAGTTTTTATTTCAAATTCAATGGGAAATACAACATTCTTACCATACACCAAGTCATATGGGGAGAATCCCGTAGAATTACGCCAAGTGGTGCGATATGCCCACAATTCCTCTGGAATTCTGTTAACCCAGTCTCTGCAGTGGCTTCTGAATGTTTTTGTAAGGATAGATTCAATTACTTTGTGTGTACTTTCCACATGGCCATTGGCTTGTGGATGGTATGGTGATGATATCCTATGCTGAATATGGTACTTCTTTAATAGAGATTCCAATTTGTCGGACACAAACTGTGGTCTTCCATCTTTTATTATTTCCTTGGGTATTCCAAAATGAGTAAATATTTCTCCAGACATCAAATCTATTAGAGCCTGGTCATTGGTTTTCACCAAAGCCACAAACTCCACCCATTTTGTCATGTAGTCGGTGCAAACTAAGATGTAAAATTTCTTCTTTGAGGGAGGGTTGATAGGCCCAAAAAAATCCAAGGCCCATTTGTCAAAAGGTTCAACCACCAATTGTGGTTGAAGAGGCATCTCATCTAATCTGTTAGATTGGCCCATTCTTTGATAGCTATCACAAGCCTGAACATACTTCTTTGCATCCCTGAAAATTGTTGGCCAATAATATCCCATTCTTAACACCTTACGAACTGTCTACTTATCAAGAACATGTCCCCCACATGGCTCATCATGAAAATCCTTCAAGATACTGAAAATTTCATCTTCCCTTACACATATTCTAATATCAAGATTAGGAACTGTGTAGAAAATATGACCATTTATCCAACAGTACCTGGCACTTTGTTGAATAATTTTTCTTTTCTCTCTCTTTCAAAAATGTGTTGGAAGCTTCCCTGCAGCCAAATAGTTATCAACATTTGCATACCAAGGGGAATAAGATGAAACTGCAAACAAATGTTCATCTGGGAAGGAATCTGTGACTAGTAAACTATCCTCATTGTTAGTAAGCCAAGATAAAAAGCTAGCAACAACACTTTCCTTCCTAGGTATGTCAATGATTGTAATGTCAAATTCCTATAAGAGGAACAACCATCTAGTTACTCTATCATTTGTAACATGTTTATTCATTAAGTACTTAATGGATGAATGGTCAGTGTGCATAAAGGTAGGGTATCCAGTAATGTAGTGTCTGAATTTATTGGTGGAATAAACGATGGCTAAAAATTCCTTTTTTGCAAGAGTGTAATTGAGTTCAACAGAGGCCAAGTTTTTATTGATATAGTAAATAGCATATGGGGCATGGCCTTCCTGTTGTCCCAACACTGCTCCAATGGTAGTGTCAGAGGCATCTGAGGAAATGTGAAAAGGTAGACTCCAATTGGCCCCCCATAAGATAGGAGCTATAGATGACCTCTTCTTAAGTTTAGTGAACGTTGTTTTGCATGCATTGTTCCAATCAAACTGTACATACTTCATCAAAAGAGTAAATAAAGGAGAAGCTAGTTTGGAAAAAATTTCTATGAATCCTCTATAATAGCCAACATTCGCTAAGAAGCTACGTATATCTTTTTGTGTTCTAGGAGTGGGTATGTTTTCAATTACCCTGATTTTGGATGGATATACCTAGATACCATCAATAGATATGAAGTGACCTCAAACTACCCCCTCACTCATCATCATATGGCACTTTCTAGTGCTTAAAGATAGTTGGGTTTGTTCACAGCGTACTAAAACCTTTTCTAAATTTTTCAGTGCCTCCTAAAAGTCACTACCATAAGGCGTAAATTCATCCATGAAAATATCCAT
This sequence comes from Pseudotsuga menziesii, assembly GCA_001517045.1. NCBI lineage: Eukaryota > Viridiplantae > Streptophyta > Pinopsida > Pinales > Pinaceae > Pseudotsuga > Pseudotsuga menziesii. Next base: position 49,794 of record LPNX010069621.1, read on the forward strand.
ACTTTCATTAACCATCTCCAAAAATATGCCAATCACAACTCTCTGAAAGGTGGCAAGTGCATTGTACAGCGCGAAAAAAAGTACCCTGTATGTAAAGGTACCCAAGGGACAGGTGAAAGTAGTCTTGTCTTGGTCCTCAAAAGCAATTTGGATCTGATTATAACCGCTCAATCCATTTAGAAAAGAAAAAAAAATCTTCACAGACAAGGTGTCAAGTACCTAATCAATAAAAGGTAAAGGAAAATGGCCTTTCTCTATTGCTTTGTTTAACTCCCTATAGTCTACATAGAGCCTCCATTTCCCATTTTTCTTTGGCACTATCACGAGTGGAGAAACCCACTCATTGTCTAAGATAGGATATATAAACCCTGCTTCCAAGATCTTTTGGATTTATTCTTTCACTATGTCCATAAGGTTAGGGTTCATCCCCCGTTGTGGCTAGCACACAGGTTGGGAGTCACTTTTAATATAAATATGATGGGTGCACATATTAGAATGGATACCCTTCATATCTGTGTAGTCCTAAGAAAAATATCCCTTGTGCTGTTTCAGGAGAGTGATTAGGCATTCCAGTTCATCTGGAGTGAGATTTGGATTGATATTTAGTGTTTTACGTGGCTCTATCTCAACTGGAATGCGTTTCAAATTCTTAACTATTGGAATTATGCTGGTGTCACAGAATAAAGTCTCCTTTGTGAGATTTTCTTGTTTTTCTTCATATAGAGTAATGTTCAGGATCTGTTAAACATGTTTATTGACAGATGTAGGCTCACTGATTAAACTATTGATAGCATTGTCCTCTGTTTCATCTTTGAAGGTTAAGGATTTCCCTATTGTTAACAACGGTTGAACACCATCTTCCTCCTCTATCTCCATCCATAGTGGAGTTTCAGCTTCTAATCTAGGTTGAGTTGGAGGGTATAAGGTAATCCGTTTTGTCTCGTTCCCATCCTAAATGGTCATATAACCTTATCGACAGTTGATGTAAGCATCTACTATGGCTATCCAAGGTCTTCCTAGGATGAATGGGTGTCCCCCTAGCTGCGACTTCAGCTGTAAAACCAAGATGTGTGCAAGGAATTCCCACGAATCTATTGAGACAATGAGGTCATCCAAGATTCCCGCAGGTGTTATAATGGACCCTTAGCAAGTTCTAAAATAGTACGGGTTGGTCGAAGGTTGGTGAGCCCGATTTTTCGCACATTTTCTATGGTCATAATGTTAATAGTTGTACCTAAATACACCAAAATTTTCAGTATCTGAGTGTTCCCAATATACACTCTAATAGTAGGGTTTCCAGGATCATCGTATTTGGCCAAGAGGTTCTTCCCATTATCAATTTAGAAAGTTTTCCTAATACATGGAGAATGGGTGAATCATTGGGATTTCTACCTGGTTTTCTTACCCACAAATCCCTTAATGTTTTGTCATAGATAGGCATATCATGGAAGGCCTGCAATAGTGTAATTTTGACATATAATTTTTTTAGTTCTCCCAAGAGGTTGAACTGAGGTTGTTCCACTTTTTTTTGTAGTGCTAGTCGTTCAGGGTATGGCGGTTCTCTAATCAGTTGTGTAGGTTGTGTTTCAATAACTATTTCTCCTTTTGTTTTAACCGATGTCTCAGTAGGAATTTCAACACCCTCAATAATGGGGATTGCTGTGTTGGATGGGTATTGTTGATTCATCCTTACTTGAGTCACCTAAGATGGAACATATTCAATGAATAAAGGCTCCACTAATCTGCCTGATCGTAAGCACATGTCGTTACAGGGAACTAGAGAGTAATGGAGTAACCGAGCATATTGACAGTCTCAAACTCATGGACTGCTTTATTGTTTGGGTTGGGGTTAGGTTGGGCAAGTAGCTGCGGTTGTATAGGCATGTTCATTGGTGCATCGTAGTTCTGGAGTTGCATTTGTGGCTGCTAGTACTATTGGTAAGGATAATTCTAAGGAGGGTATTGTTGGTGAGGAAACTGTTGGTGGGGGAACTGTTGATGAGGAGGCTGGTTATGAGGAAACTGATTTCTTGGATGGGAGTTCCTCCACCCAGGAGACTAAGAAGTCTGCTGATTTAGTGGTTGTGTCCAAGGTGACCAAGAGTTGAAATTCTGCATAGAATGCTGAGATGGATGCCATTGATTGTTAGAATAGTGTGAATGGAACTATGTATTCATATGATTCATATTATTCAAACTATTCATTTTATTCCAAAAGGGAAATGAATATAGATTCATACCTTGGTTTCGAGGCTGCCAAGGCTTCTTCTAGGTGATGAAGTAAGCTGGTTCCACATCTGGAGTTGATGCCTGCAGGACTGCCTTTACTTGGGGTAGCGACGGATACTCTTTCGTATCATATTTCAATTCACAAAGATGACATACTTCCAACTTGTTGCGTGGAAATTCCTTCAATGGATACTTCTTCTTGCATCTGGGGCAGAATAAGTGTTACATTAGAGGAATTTTGGGGTCTAAAATGGGCCTCCTAAGGAAAATAATAAAATAATAGTTAAAATAATAAAATAATATTGATTAATTTTGAAGGAAGA
>LPNX010069621.1:52401-68043 GCA_001517045.1 Pseudotsuga menziesii
TGGTATTTTTGACATATCTCCCTGTGTTTTTACTCAAATTTCGATCGGGAGAGCTCGTTGGATGCGGAATTTGATTCCGCATCCAACGAGAACCCACACTGCATACTTTTGACGGACCCCGCTACCCTAAAAACAAGAAATACCTGAAAAAATGTGATGATGATGTCATCATCACGTTTTTTCAGGTATTTCTTGTTTTTGGGGTAGCATGGTCCGTCAAAAGTATGCAGTGTGGGTACTCGTTGGATGCGGAATCAAATTCCGCATCCAACGAGCTCTCCCGATCGAAATTTGAGTAAAAACACAATGAGATATGTCGAAAATACGAACAAAAAAAAGTTTTTTTAAGGACAAATATGTCAATTCAACCATTATGGTTGACTTATTTTATTGAAATTCTATTGGTTTTTGAATTCCAACTCACAAAAACTTATTTTGGCACGTTTTCTTATAAGGCCCATTTTAGACCCCAAATTTCCTCTGATGAATATTCTAGGGCTTGCTTCTGCTTTTCCCTCAAGACATCTATTTCTAAGGAGATGGAACTCATCATTTCTGTTTTAAATTTTTCGAGAAGGTTTCCTATTTCTATTCAGGTGGCTCCTCCATTAGATGACTTATGTGTTCTATCGAAGACATCTCATTCCAATTTTTCTTGTTTATTGTTTCTGGAGGATCCTCTTGAATACCTTCTGCATAATTGAAAAATCTTTTCAAAGGGTTCCTTCAAGATAACCCCCTTTCCCAGCAGATTCAACGTGCCTAGGAAATATTTTGTAATCCCACGAAGTAGGATAATCTTGAGCACATATAACCCAATAGTAGTCTTTCCTACCCTCTGTACATTGTACAGAATCCTCTCAATGAAATCTTCCAGACTCTCTTCATCCTTCTGTACCATCTTGAATAGTTCTTCTCTTTTATCTTTAGTGTTACAATACTCCTGGTATTTTTCAAGGAACACCTGCTTCATTTCATCCCAGGTGGTAATAGTTTCACCACCTAGGCTCATAGATCAACGTAGAGTGTTATCCTTCAAAGTATAAGGGAAAAGTTTTAACTTTTTCTCACTGGAAGTGTAGTTAGAGCTGTGAGAGAGGATGTCAAACTCGAAGAGGAACTCATCCAGATCCTCTTTGGCCTTCCCATAAAATCGTGGTAATACTAATGGTGAGATGTTTTTCATGGGGGATTTTCCAACTAGCTATCAAATGGGGAACTTGAGTGTGGAAACTGTCCCCTCATGCGGGGGGTCATCGTCATTACGATGGTTGTCCCCTACTAATTCCTCATGTTCTTCAGGTTCATGTCCATTGTTAATATTTTCCTCTACTCTCTCTTGTCTTTGCTTCCTATGATATTCCCACTTTTGGTGAAGCTGTGTTGACTCCTCCTTTGTCACCTTCTTCCCGTCAATGTGGTAAAGCGCCTCTCAATCACCTACTCCCATAACACTGGCTCTGTCTCCATCCACAAGGACACCTGATGGTGTCGCAACTCCTCTTGTATTCTCCACTGTGGAAAATGATGCTTCCTCACTAGGAGTAACAGGGCTTCTTCTGACAAATGATCCCTAATGGAGAGCTCTGGTAGAAGAGTTGGTTCTGTAAACCAGATCCTCAATGAGTTTCCTTCTTCCCAACGCTGGGTTGTTTCCACTACCTTGACCACCTGCAAAGTTAGTATTCTGGGAAGTTCTAGGGGTTCTGGGAATGTCAGGTTGTACTCTCGTCATATTCATACAACCCAAAAAATGCAAGCTTAGAAATTGAAGAAAAATGAACAGATACAACTACTATGGTGTCTAACAATTATCTTCCCCAACAATGGCACCAAAATGTTGGTCACTTTTTATGCTAGTTAATTACAACTAACAAATAAGTCTTTTATTTCAAAGATAATTCACAGTGTCTGTGCATAAACACTACGTAGCTGATTAATTGAGTTAAATATTAACTTTCCTACCTATATTATGAGTCAAGCTCCTCTCATGGCTAACTAATCTATATTACCGACCTAAGAATTCAGAATTGCAATTATCTTCCTACAACATCAATCCAGCAATTAATGATTCTAGACATAAATAACTAGACTTAATTTTGCAAGAAGTTAAATCCTAATATTATCAGACTATATGCAAATCCATTATAACCAGTTTAAGTCAACTAATCTAGGAATCAGAAATAACATAAATTGAAACAAACAAACTCTAAGCTATAATCAGACTAAATCAGCAAACCTGAGAAAGACAAGTAACTAAAAGGGACTGGAGCTGAGCTTGACTATTATAGCTATCACACACATGCATAATGGAAACTAACCTACACAGTCAACTATCACACCACATTGCTGTAGCTTTAGAGGAATGCCAATATTGACTATCAAAGAAAACAAAACAATTAACCATTATCGTTGCAGCTACTGTAAAAGAATGCATCTACTGTAACTTTCACACCAGACAACAAGAAAATCAAAACATCTAATTAACTCGATGATCTATGTGGGAAGGCAGGCCCAGCCTTCGAACATAGACGTTGGAACTAACATAACTTAAGACCCAGAAGTCTGAAGAATCATGCTCCTTATATTAAAATGGTGAGATGAAAGTACATCTCTCTGTCATAGCTTACATAGTATGATCAATAATCAACCAACCCTTTTCTCAGAATGCTTCCCCATATTTATACATAAACAACATAACCCTCATCAACTAATACCAGGCATCCATGAAGATATATAATATTCAGGTTTCCTCGTTACAACAAGTTGTTACAGCTGTGAGTGAATATTGAATGAGAAATAGAGAATATAGGGAAAGATGTTATTCTGGATGATAATGGATAGCCAAAACCAAATGGATACAAGATTCCCTGTCTATTGTAGCTATGCTTTAAGAAGCAACGCATTGTTGCAGCCACGTCTATTGCAGCTTGCGTGGAATGACGACCTCTATCTGTGTCATGCGTGTGGAGATGGGACTAGTAGGTGGCAGCTGGCAATGGACATCCATCTCCTTTTTAAACCACTCAGGTTGCTAAACATGTATTCTTCAAAGCTTAAACTATCTTTGTAAAATCACTATGTGTTAGCATAATTCAAGAGACAGAGTTCTAACCATAACAATTCTTAGGCATTAATAGAATAAATAATAACTAATCATACTTGTAAATATTCAAGGCTAAATGTGAGATACAACCTCTGTCTAGTGTGTAGGAATGCAATGGGTCAAGGAAAAAAGGGTATAATAGGTGTAGTCAAAAAGGGCTATTTTAGGGCCCAACACATACATCAAGCTTCCAACCGCTGATGAATAGGGATCCTTGGACATGTAGTCTATCTCTTCCTGTGTCATTGGACACATCTCCTTACTTAGTTTGTAATGGTTGGCCAAAGGTGTACTAATTGGTTTTTCATTTTGCATTCTAAACCCCCCCAACACCTTTTCTTTGTACTCACCTTGGGAAAATGTCAATTTGCAATTTTTCCTATCTCTTGATACTCTCATACCAAGGATTTTCTTTGTAGCACCCAAATCCTTCATTTCAAATGATTTATCTAGTTTTCTTTTGAGAACATTTATATCATGCATGTTAGACCATGCAACAAGTATGTCATCCACATACAATAACAAGATACTATATCTTCCATTATCTATCCTCTTGAAATAAACAACGTGTTCAGAATGAAATCTATTATATCCTTGCTATGTCATAAACTTATCAAATTTTAAATACCACTACCTTGGAGCTTGCTTTAGGCCATACAAGCTCTTCTTCAACCTAAAAACCAAATTATCTTTCCCCTTGACCTCATACTGCTATGGTTGCTGCATATAAATATCTTCCTCCAAATCCCCATTGAGAAAGGTTGTTTTTACATCTAACTAGTCAATATGAAAATCTTCTACCACCATTAGACTTAAAATAGTTCTAATTGAAGTCATTTTAGCAACAGGAGAAAATATTTCATTAAAATCTATACCTTTGTTTTGTGCAAACCCCTTTACAACAATTCTATCCTTATACCGCCTCTTGCCTCCATCTTCTTCCTTCAACCTATAAACCCATTTATTCTGCAATGCCCTTTTTCCTGCAAGCGACTTAACCGAATCCCAAGTCTTGTTTCTTACCAATGATTCCATATCCTCATCCATGCCTTGCTCCCACTTCCTTCTAGTTTCTACTTGCATTGCTTGTTGATAACATTTTGGTTCACCAGAATGAGTCATCAACAAATAATACAGTGAAGGAGAAAATCGTTTAGGGAGTCTACTTAACCTAGTATATTTTCTTACATTTGTAGGAGTTTCAGGTACCTACTACTGCTCTTGATTTCCGGGTGCCTTTTGAACTTCAATTTCTTTTATTTTATCAAGCACTGTATACTCTGTTTTTTCCTTTTCCTCTTTCTTACCCTGCAACTGATCTTTGTACATAACCTTTTCATTAAATACTACATCACTACGCCTAATTATTTTGTGTTTTTCATAATCCCATAAACGATAATGAAAATCATCAACCTCGTATCCAATAAAGGTACATTTCTTGGATTTAGCCTCAAGTTTTTTTCTATCATCTTTATCAATATGGACAAATGCTTTTGATCCATAGGACCTCAACTTTAGTGCATTAAAAGTTTGTTGTAAAAGAATGTGTGCAACAGGTTAATTAAAGGAACAGCATTAACAAAAATTAAATGCTCAGAACAGGAATGAAAAACAAGACTGATAACAGATGCCAAGCAGAAAACACAGAACCAGAATCACAAACAAAAATTGATAATGGAGTTCACCCCCTCCACTAGGCTACGTCTCTGGGCCCCTCTCCAATGGGTACTGATCCAATTAATGGCCTTAAAATGGTACAAAATGGTTCTGGAAACAACTTCAGCAACTGCAGAAACAGAATGCTGGACAGAAACAGTAAAGTCTTCAAGACCTCCTCTCTGAAAGTTACAAAAATAGGCTTCAACATTCAAAAGAAGCCAAGTATAACTGAGAATGGTCGACTTCAAAAGGAACAGCTCAAGGACAACTTTTCACAGAAAAAAAAATGCTCTCTACAAGCTTCTCATCCTAGAGAAACGTTGCACTGCAGTTCTCTAAAAACTCCTCTAATCGTTTCCCCTTTGCTCTGAGCAAACTCCTCCTTTTATCACTCTTCTTTGTCGTTACAAAGAAGCAAAAATGCTTCAAAGAAATGCGACTGTTCACATTCCGGGAAAACCGCATCAAGGCTGTTCATATGCCTTTTGTCGTTATCATAGCAGGTTGTTCATCTCCATATTGAACCAAAGAACCCGTTACCAATGCGTGGGTTCCATTCCCTGAAACGTGGCATCAAAACTATGTAAGAAAACTGTTTTGAAAATGTCCCCATGCGAACGCATTGCAGTGTTTGGATCGAAATTTTTATTATCTGGGCTTCCGCCGTTGCGGAAGAGTGATACGCAACGGGCTCCAGTGTTTCACTCCGCTGATATCTGTCTCAATCAGCTGTCCGCTGGTTTTCGAGTCGGAAGTCTTGTTACTTTGTTTTTCGCAGTTGCGGATGGCGCACCACTTCTTTTTCCGATTCTGTCGAGTTATTTCGCCGATCTTTTAAGTTTTGGGCCTCCATCATTGTGGCTACCGAATCGTTCCAACTTCTGATCCATCCGAACGTCTGTTAAGCATCCCCATTGCGGAAGGGAAAAGGCTCTTGAGCCCCGCCATTGTGGAAGAGGAAAGGCTTCCGAGCCTCGCCATTGCGGAAGGGGAAAAGCTTCCGATCCCCGACGTTGCGGAAGAGGAAAGCTTTCGACCACCGATCCTCATAATTTTTTTGCATCTGGTTATCCCCATGGATAGACTAGGAGTTTGGCCACCCGCCGTTGCAGAAAGAGATGCTCTTCCAACCTCTGCCATTGCGAAAGGAGTTCTCTTCTGAACTCCGATTTCTTTTGTGCTTTCGTCGTCCGTCTGTTTCCACACGCGGCTTCTTTGAACCATTGTACCGAATTGGATCTTTAAGGAGGAATAATTCGCTGGATCAGGCCTCCCCAATGGAGAGCTTTGGGACCACCAAAAGCCTGAATTATTCTGTAAGTAAGTGAGGGTAAAGTTCCCTCACTTTACCAATCTCCATCCATCTTGCTTTGGTAGGATGCATTCCTTTCATCCCCACTCGAAGGTACTCAGCATTCCCCCTTCGTGAAGTCCTTACATTTCTGTCAAGAATAGCATCATCCTCCAACTCTCTCATATATTCAGGTGCCAAATCATCAATTGAAGGAAGTTGTATGTTAATTTCTTCATCCATGATCATAGGAGGCTCATACAGTTTAAGATTCTCAACATTGACCACTGAATAAATTTGCATGTATGGAGGTAAATTCAAGCGAAAAGCATTAGTACCGATCTTTTCCAAGATCTCAAAAGGACCATACCTAATAGGTTTAAGCTTTTTACCTTCACCTTTCATCCTTTCTTTGGTTATGTGTAACCAAACTCTGTCACCTACTTGAAATTGATGATCAATTCGATGCTTGTCATGCCTGGCCTTGTACTTCACCTGGCTCTTCTCCAACTGTTCTTGAACTACTTGCTGTACTGCTTGGATTCTCTGAATGAACTTTAAAGCTTTATTTGCATCATGATGTCCATCCACTATATCTTTGCCAAAAGAGAAGCCCATCGGTGTTTTTGGCAGATAACCAAAACAAGTTTCAAAAGGAGATCTTTTCGTGGAAGAATGAACTGCATGATTGTAAGCATGCTGTATATATTTCAACTGCTCATCCCAAAGTTTAGGATGCTTACTACAATATCCTCTGAGCAGCTGAACCACTGTTCTGTTCACTACCTCTGTTTTCCCATCGGTCTGTGGATGAAAAGCTGTACTTTTCTTTAGTTTGGTATCCATAAGCTCCCATAAAGTTGACCAGAATTTTCCCAAGAACCGGGAATCTCGATCAGATATAATGGACATGGGAAACCCAAAATGTGCCCAAACATTTTGAAAGAATAAAAGATTTGTTTGTTCAGCAATGATCTGCTTGTTACATGGCATTAAGATACACATTTTGCTGAACCTATCCACAACAACATATAGGTAACCATGCCCTTTTCTAGACATAGGTAGTCCTCCTACAAATTCCATAGAAATGCTTTCCCAAGGACGAGAAGAAACTGGAAGAGGAGTGTACAAACCCAATTTCCTATTGCTAGGCTTACTTGTTGCACACAGAACACAACCCCTTATATATTTAGCTACAGTTTCTTGCATTTGAGGCCAATAACAATGATTCTGTAATACAGACAATGTTTTGCTTACACCAAAATTTCCTGCAATCAATGAACTATGTGCCTCTCGGATCACATGCACTCTTTCTTTCTCTGGAATACAAAGTTTACCAAGATGATACAAGAGTTGTTCATGCACAAAATAGTTCTCTTCCTACTTACCATGTATTAGTGATGCATATACTTTCTTAAAATCTTTATCTTCTGCATACTGTTCAATATAACTTTCATGGGTTAATGAACTGTTCTGAAGAATGATTGAAGAATTTGTAGGTGGCCTTGATAACATTTCTGCTACTTTATTATGAATTCCCTTTTTGTACTTGATTATGAGATGAAACTATTGTAAGAACCCCATCCATCTTAAATGCCTACTTTGTTGTATTTTAGTTTGAGATTGTAAATATTGAAGTGGCTGATGATCAGTATGTATAACTGTCTATTTTCCCATGATATAATGTTTCCACTTCTTCACACTCTGTACTAAAGCATACAATTCTTTGTCATAGGCCGAATAGTTACTTACCGCAGTAGAGAATGTTTATGAATGGTAACAGACTGGCTTCCTTCCTTGCATCAAAACTGCTCCCATGGCAAACCCGTTGGCATCGGTTTCGATCTCAAATGGCTGCTGCAAATCTGGCAATGTCAAAACTGGTGCTGTGCTAATCTTTTCCTTCAAAGTGTCGAAGGCTCTCTGATGCTTGCCTCCCCACTGGAAAATTTCTTTAATGCTTGTCAACGCATGTAAAGGCGCAGCAATGGAAGAAAACCTAGAAATGAATTTCCTCCAATACTGAACCGCACCCAGAAAAATTCTGATTTTAGTAATGGTGTTAGGACGTGGCTAGTTTACAATGATAGCAACCTTGGCCAGGTCCACTCGCAGGTGGCCTCCACCAATGATATGGCCTAGATATACTAAAGAAGTTTTAGCAAATTCACATTTAGACATTTTTACATAAAGCTTTTCCTTTCTCAGTACATCTAAAATCTTTTTCACATGTACAACATGCTCTTCCCAAGTTTTGCTAAACACAAGCATATCATCTAGATATACAATTACAAAATCATCAATGAATGAACGAAATACATCATTCATGACCCGCATGAAAGTGGTCGGTGCGTTACAAAGCCCAAAAGGCATTACAAGCCATTCATATAAACCCTGTTTCGTCTTAAAAGCTGTTTTCCAAGCATCATGCTCAGCAACATGGATTTGATGATACCCACTATGCAGATCCAATTTTGTAAAGTAAGTTGCATGTTTCAACTGATCAAGCAAATCATCAATACGAGGAAGAGGATACCTGTTTTTAATGGTGATTTTGTTAAGGGCCCTGTAGTCGATACACATCCTCCACGACCCATCCTTCTTTGGAACCAAGACTATGGGAGAGCCACAAGGAGAAGTGTTGGGCCAGATGACCCCCTTCTCAATCAGCTCTTGAACCTACTTCTTGATCTCCTCATTCTGCATTACAGACATCCGGTACATGGCTATGTTCGGGAGTGGCACATCCTGCTACAAATGTATCTCATGCTGAATCTCTCTCTTCAGTGGTAACCCCTTCGGATCTTGAAACAAATAATCATACTCAGAAATGATGTCAATCAGTTCAAATTTATGCTTAGGGTCACATTTTTCAAAAGATTTAGCGACTTCATCATTTTTCATCTTAACCATCATCAACACAAAGTTCTTACTAGCATTTACCAACCTCTTCATTTGTCCTGCAGAGACTATTGCTAGATTGGTTTTTATCTTATGTGCTCGTACAATATATTCCATACCCTCTTTAAAAAGATGATACTTTTTCTGCTCTCTATAAAAGACTGCTTTCCAGTCATACAAATATGGACTCCCAAGTACAATTCCACAAATGTCAAGTGGCACTACATCCAATTCTACCTCATCCCTAAACTTTTCAGTAATTGCAAATATTAATACACATTTCCTTGTAACTTGCAATCGTGTATCATTAGTAACCCAACCTAGAGGATAGGGCTTTTCATGAGGCACAGTAACTAAATGCAATTTCTTAACCACTTCTTCTGATATCAGATTTACTTGTGAACCGCTATCAAACAATGTATCAATCTTTGTGTGATTTGCAATGACACGAACATGAAACAGTGCACTTCTATCTTTATCATTTGAATTAGAAGTAGATGGTAGACTTGTACTTGCACTAGAACTTGATTGTGCATCAATGGGAAGTGATATACTTTTATCCTTACCTTGGATTCCGACAGCTGTAACCTTTTTTTCATCACCTGAGTTGGATCCCAAGTCTTGAATAGCTGCTGCGGTAGCTTTTTCTTTTCCTTTGTCTTTGTTTCCTCTGTACTTCTTTGGCCTTAACTCTGGATGAAGTTTCCAACACTTAGAGACATCATGTCCCTTCTGACAATGCGAACATGTAGGCTTTTCACCTTCTTTCTTAACAGTAGCCATCTTCTTTTTCCCCTTATCTTTACCTTTTAATTTGCTGTCAAATTTAAATGACTTCTTCACAAAAGTATCATTAGCATGCTTACCCCTGGCTTATAAATGGGTAGCTTGAACACATACATCGTCTAAATTACTGGGATTAAATATCAACAAAGTATGCTTCAAATAAGAATGCATGCCACCAATGTACTTAAGAAGAGTTTCCTGTGTATCTAATGAAACATTCAATACAATAACCCTCTTTACGAATTCATGAGTATAATCTTGAATGCTTTTTCCTTTAGCTTGTCTAAACATTTGCCAATTCATGGTTAATTGTTGCATGTGACCTAAAGGATAAAATTGCTTCCTCAATACTTCAATGAATTCATTCCAAACTGAAATAATTTTACCATTATTTCGAAGATCTCGCTGAATCTTGCTCTCCCACCAAGTAAGAGCCATTCCACTCATTCTCAAAGTGGCCAACTGGATTCTGGAAGGGTCATCATTAATGCCATGCACCCTGCAATATACTTCAAGCTGCTTGATCCAATTGTCTAATTTTTCAGCATCTACATCTCCATTATAAATAGGTAATTCAAATTTTACACACAATTTGAAATAAGGCATATTAGGACTTGCATTATTTGAATGAGAAGTACGAGAAGAATAGAAAGTTTGTTTAGTGTCAGGAGGATCACCATCACCTCCTACTCTTTTACCTTTTTCTTTCGACTTCACTTCTGCATCTCTAGATGAAGATCCTTCTTCTTTCTTCTTCCTTTCTGCTCGATCATCAAGTAGAATTTCCATCATGGCTTTCATGCTCATAAAAGCCTCTAGAAACTCAGTTTCAGACATGGCAGGTTTTTCCCGTTTAGTATGTCCTTCTTCTTCCCCTCATGGAGAAGACATGGTTCTTGAGAATGTTCTCCTGGAGCCAATCTCAGGATCTCCTTCAACTAATTCTCCTTAACCAAGATTTAACCTGGACCTGGTAAGCATTCACAAACTTGCACTACAGTCAACCAGCTTTGATACCAAATATGATCCGTAGGACCTCAACTTTAGTGCATTAAAAGTTTGTTGTAAAAGAATGCATGCAACAGGTTAATTAAAGGAACAGCATTAACAGAAATTAAATGCTCAGAACAAGAATGAAAAACAAGACTGATAACAGATGCCAAGCAGAAAACACAGAACTAGAATCACAAACAGAAATTGATAACAGAGTTCCACCCCTCCACTAAGCTACGTCTCTGGGCCCCTCTCCAATGGGTACCGATCCAATTAATGGGCTTAAAATGGTACAAAATGGTTATGGAAACAACTTCAGCAATTGCAGAAATAGAATGCTGGACAGAAACAGTAAAGTATTCAAGACCTCCTCTCTGAAAGTTACAAAACTGGGCTTCAACAGTCAAAAGAAGCCAAGTATAACTGAGAATGGTCAACTTCAAAAGGAACAGCTCAGGGATAGCTTTTCACAGAAAAAAAATGCTCTCTGCAAGCTTCTCATCCTAGAGAAATGTTGCATTTCCGTTCTCTAAAAACTCCTCTAATCGTTTCCCCTTTGCTATGAGCAAACTCCTCCTTTTATCACTCTTCTTTACCATTACAAAGGAGCCAAAATGCTTCAAAGAAATGCGACTGTTCACATTCCGGGAAAACCGCATCAAGGCTGTTCATATGCCTTTCGTCATTATCATAGCAAGCTATTCATCTCCGTACTGAACCAAAGAACCCATTACCAATGCGTGGGTTCCATTCCCTGAAACGTGGCATCAAAACTGTGTAAGAAAACCATTTTGAAAATGTCCCCGCACGAATGCATTGCAGTGTTTGGGTCGGAAGTTTTATTATTTGGGCTTCTGCCGTTGCGGAAGAGTGATACGCAACGGGCTCCGGTGTTTCACTCCGCTGATCTCTGTCTCAATCGGCTGTCGGCTGGTTTTCGAGTTGGAAGTCTTGTTACTTTGGTTTCCGCAGTTGCGGATGGTGCACCACTTCTTTTTTCAATTCTGTCGAGTTATTTTGCCGATCTTTTAAGTTTTGGGCTTCCGTCGTTGCGGCTGCCGAATTGTTCTGACTTCTGATCCGTCCGAACGTCCGTTAAGCTTCCCCATTGTAGAAGGAAAAAGGCTCATGAGCACCGTCATTACGGAAGAGGAAAGGCTTCTGAGCCTCGCCGTTGCGGAAGGGGAAAAGCTTCCGATCCCCGACGTTGCGGAAGAGGAAAGCTTCCGACCGTCGATCCTCATAATTTTTTTGCATCCGGTTATCCCCTCGGACAGACTAGGATTTTGGCTGCCCACCGTTGCGGAAAGAGATGCTCTTCCAACCTCCGCCGTTGCGGAAGGAGTTCTCTTCCAACCTCCGATTTCTTTTGTGCTTTCGTCGTCCGTCTGTTTCCACGCGTGGCTTGTTAGTTTTTCATCACCTTAAGCTAGCATTATGAACTTATGATCTTTTCACTGAGAGAATAACAAGCACAACAATAAAACATCAGCACATCACAAGAGACAAGAGACACAAAGAGTTTTCCTCAGGGAAACCATAAAGGAGAAAACCCCGCAACTTCCTCTAAGATAGAATCAACACCAAAACAGTAAGAGATCTCCCAAAACAGCAGTAGTCTTCTGTCTTCTGTCTAGTCCCAAAATTTCCTTCTCCAGTAGTGCGCCACACTTGGGAGAGTAAGTGATGTGTTTCACAAGTGATAAATAGAGAGACTCACACTCTCTATTTATATTCATCCGTTCACTTGAATTGCCATTTCACACGTAGGCTCAACCTAATAATTACTTACCCGAGCCTACACCTTAATTAGTGTATAATAACTCGAGTGCCCCAAAACTATGGGGACTTACCTAATGACTTGACATGACTTGTTTACATTATTAATCTTCTCGATCGGAACATTGGGGCATGCCCACATGACTCAAATACATAATAGAAACATCCCGGAATAAACATCGGGGTACAATACATAGAAGAATACATGCTGAAGTTACATATACATCAACACTCCCTCTTAACTAGGAAGGTATTCTTTCGACACAATTTTCAGCACTGGTCTTCTTCTCTGTAATAGCTGGATCATCTCGTCTTCAAGTCATCATCATCGGATCTGGATCTGGATCATCTCTCGATCTAGATCATCATCGCTGGATCTGGATCATCTCTCGATCTAGATCATCATCTAACATCATCACTGGATCTGGATCATCTCTCGATCTGGATCATCATCACTAGATCTAGATCATCTCTCGATCTAGATCAACATCACTGGACTGGATATGGATCATCACTCGATCTGGATCTGGATCTGGATCATCTCTCGATCTGGATCATCACTGCTGGATCATCATTACTGGATCTGGATCATCACTCAATCTGGATCAACACTGGTGCTATCTCATGATTCTTCTCATCATAGGAAGTTCTACAGAGCTAGCCATTTTTCATGATGGGGTTAGGCCTACCCTCATGTAGGTCTTCGCCCAGCACTTACATCTGACTTGCTCGTCAGAAAGGCATGCTCGGCACTCACATCTGACCTACTCGTCAGAAAGGCCCAGCACTTACGTCTGATCAACACATGATGCGAAGACTGGCTCAATCATCTCTATCTGATCAACACATGATGCCAAGATAGATACTGCACTTACATCTGATCAACACATGATGCGAAGAATGGCACTGCACTTACGTCTGATCAACACATGATGCGAAGACTGGCACAGCACTTACGTCTGATCAAAACATGATGCGAATACTGGCCCAATCAACTCTATATGATCAACACATGATTCCAAGATAGATATTGCACTTACATCTGATCAACACATGATGCGAAGAATGGCACTGCACTTACGTCTGATCAACACATGATGTGAAGACTGGCACAACACTTACGTCTGATCAACACATGATGCGAAGACTGGCTCAGCACTTACATCCATCTAGATAAGAACACATCCTATCACAATGATGGAAGGGCATGCACTCACATCTGATCTTGTAGTAAACTACAATCACATCAGAATGGCCCCCAGTCCTCCTCGACTGAGCTACCTGGTAACTGACCAGGCGCCTCCATTCTCCTCGAGAATGGTAGTTGCCCTTACATCCGACCTGCTCGTCGGAATGGCCAACACTCACATCTGACATGGAAGGAACTAAATCCTTTAGCCATGAACAGAATGGTTCAACCCTTACATCTGATCAAGTGGGAACACATCCCTCTATCACATCAGAATGGCTACTCAGCTTTTACATTGAGTCTTCCTGGTAACTGACCAGGTGCCTCCATTCCTAGAATGGCAATTGCCCTTACATCTGTCCTACTCGATAGAATGGCCAGCACTCATATCTAACATGGAAGGGAGAAACTCTCTCACTATGACAGAATGGCTCAGCCCTTACATCTGACCATGGAAGGAACCAATCCTCTTACCATGTCAGAATGGCTATGGGTCTCATCACTTTCTCTGGGAGGAAGCCTCAATCTGGAGAACACCAAGTCTCTCTTTGAAGTACTCAAACTTCATCCTAGCCAATGGCTTCGTCAATACATCAGCTATCTATTCCTCCGTCGCAACATACAGAAGCTTCACTGCTCCTCTCTGCACCATATCCCTGATATAGTGATATTTGATCTCGATATGCTTCGATCTGTCATGGAACACAGGATTCTCTGACAACTTCATGCAACTCTGGTTGTCACAATGTATACAAGTAGCATCCAACTCGAGATCAAATATATCAGACAGTAGCTTCCGCAGCCATACTGCCTCGCAACTAGCTAAACAAGCTGCGACATACTCTGCTTCAGCTGTACTCAGTGCCACACAGGATTGCTTCCTACTAAACCAAGAGATCACACCTGATCCCATACTGAAGCAACATCCCGAAGAACTCTTCCTGTGGATGGCACTGCCTGCCCAATCTGAATCAACATAACCCTCCAGGTTAATCTTCTGATTCGCATCGTACTTGAGCCCATAATCAATTGTACCCTTCAGGTACCTCAGAATATTCTTTGCAGCAATGAAGTGAACACATCTCGGATCTATCAAGTACTGGCTCAAGGTGTTCACAGCAAAGCAAATATCTGGTCTCGTGTTCGTCAGGTACATCAATGACCCAATCATCTGACGATACATCGTAGCATCAACCAACTCTGACGAAGCATCACTCAATAGCTTCAGGTTCGATGCCATAGGTGTGGTCATGCAGTCCATCATCCTTAACCTTGTCCAAGGAATATTCCATCTGCACTCTGCCACACCTCCATACCTAGAACAATAGTGCATCGACACATAACAGGAGTATCACTGGTCTTCTGTCTTCAACCTTGAAGCAAAGGTTGGAATCCGCTTTACTCTCAGTAAAGCCTAGAGTCATCAGTAATCTGCCCATCCTGCCGTGCCATGTTGAACCTTAGATCTTCTGTAGTCACTCCCTCTGAAGAAAAGCATCATACTCCCTCTGTCTTCTGTGCTCTATGCACTGAAAACATTCTGTACCGGAGTGACAAGTAGCTTCCTATGCTACTAGTATTCTATGAATCCATCTAGTGTATAGACTTGCATCTTCAACCTTGTAGCAAAGGTTAAGATATTCATCAAGCTCGTCATGTATGTGTTTAGACTCTTACTGGCTGTAAATGTCTCTTCGTAGTCTAGGCCTTCTTTTCATGAGAAGCCTCATGCTACGAATATTTGCTTTGTATCCCACGACGTTTCCATATACTGCATGATGGAACTATGAACTTCTCTTCAGGTCTCGATACTGCACCATGACATCATTCTTCTTGAACTGGTCTTCCCTTTCTTCTTGGTGGCTAGAAGGTTCTGCATCAATGATGTCACTGCACTCGTCATATTATTCTTGATTTTGAAATGTCGTCACTTGCTCT
>LPNX010069673.1:0-13175 GCA_001517045.1 Pseudotsuga menziesii
AACATAAAGGGGGTGGAACTTGACAAGGAAGAGACTCCAACAATTAAATGTGTGGACTAATGAGGAATCATTTCCTATGGATAAGAGATGGGTCAGTTAGATACCATCTCAAATGAAGAAATTTGGAAGGAAGGGCAAAGGAAGGATGGATTTGTGCTTAGGGAGGGAGCCGAGATTATGCGTTGATGTGAAGAAACGAATTTTGTCTGCCAGTGTTTTGTTTTGATAGCAATACTGTAACTTGTTGATTTAACATGACTACATAATGTATGCTGCAACCCAAAACCCTATACCCTAATGCGTGCAGGAACCCTAAACCCCAACTTTTAAAGCCCTGGCTAGCGCATGAATTGAACTATAGATTACTTCGAGCACAAATTGCCTGTTGGTAAATAAACTGCAAATAAGATTGTTTATTTTATTTTCAAAAGAACAAAATTTATAAATTACCCCTCTCTATGAGCACTCGAGTTGCTCTAAACTACTGCAGGTTTATAATTTCCCCCACAATATGTAGTAGAATCAGTTGGAATAAAAATAAGCAGTGATTAATTTGTATTTCAATATCAATCAAGAACAGAGTGTATGCTCCTTTATAGCAAACTTAGAAATGAAAATATATTTGACAGGCACCAAATTGCCGAGGACGTAATATGACAAGCACCAAAAACTTGAAAACGTGACCAGACATACCTGTCCAGACATGTTCGATGCTCAAAAACCTCAACGCCTCAAATAAACCCTCAACGCCTGTAGCAGAGGGTTAGAGGGTTACACGTTACAATTTATAATTCTTAAGGAAAAGAAAACAACTTACTTGAGCTAACTGTTATTGTGGAAGCAAGATAGCTTAAAACACATCCCTGAAGAAGAATGAACCCTCGCCCCAGTAACAACCATACCTGCAAATGCCCAAATCAAACCAAACCCTACAATTATATCCAAGATAAAAAAAACTCTTAAAAAAAACTACAACAATAGAGTTTACCTCGAGTTGCCATGCCGAAATTACCAAGGTTGCCATGCAAAAAAAATTGAACCACCCAACTATACAAAATCCACCATTCCACATTAACACCAAGGAACTGCAGCC
Organism: Pseudotsuga menziesii; assembly: GCA_001517045.1. Lineage (NCBI taxonomy): Eukaryota > Viridiplantae > Streptophyta > Pinopsida > Pinales > Pinaceae > Pseudotsuga > Pseudotsuga menziesii. The sequence goes on from LPNX010069673.1 coordinate 1,094, forward strand.
AGTGAACGATGAATGCAACATTAAATTGGCATCGTAATTTGCCAGTAGAGATCGAAATTTCCAATCTGTGACCTGCCCATTCAAATCTGAATTCAAATCTGTTCTCTCTGTATCCACCTTTGAACAGATTGAAATCAGTACTTTACTTTTAACTCCAGTTTAGGAATGGTCATAATGGAGAGCATGGTCTTCATCATCGTTGAGACGCGGGAATGAGCAGAGTGTGAAGTGGGTAATGCGTAGTGGGTGAGAGGAATGAATGACCCTGAGATTGAAAATGTGGCCCGTGGGTAAAACAGCCACACCGTGAAACCAAAACCACGACTCCCAGAGGACCAGCGACCCAGGTCCACCGTGACCTGTCACCCATCCAAATCTTCCAAACTCCCACAGCCCATTGAAAACCCAGGAAGGGCAAAATTTTGGGGTTGCCCTTCCATTGTCAATGTACACAGTTCTTCTTCATTTCATTTTCGACGGGCACTCCATGAAACCAAATTTTTTTTGTAGGGTGCAAATTCGGTCATGGCCTTCTATGACAGGTAAACAGGCCTTTGACGGGCACTGAAGCCTTCAAATTTGAAGCCTGCCCGCGAGCCTGGTTTCATATATCTAAAACATTGACTTAAGCGCCCTAGGTCAACTAAAAAGACATAGCTTGACATTGCCGTCTCTATAGCGACGTAGCTCCGTGGATACAGTGACCTTGAAGGAGGAAGGAGTCGATATAGCGACGGCGGAGATTACCAACGTCGATACAGCGACGAGTAAGCGTCGATACAGCGACGACAAGTTCATTTTGCTTCCGATTTCACACCAAAAAGTATGAAACGTGGAAAACCTCCGTGGAAAAACCCGCGCTTTTGTATTAGTGTGGCTTAGCCCAAATAACTCCAACCAGTCACAACCTAGACAGCAGGAGTTACACAAGTCACAACTCAGCTCCAAAGGCTGTAAACAAGTCACAGCTCAACCCAGGAGGGCTAAATCAATCACAGTCCAACCTAGAGAACAACAACAAGGTCATGGGAAAGAGCATATCCATGCCCAAAGCAGTAAATTTCATAGCCAAACATTGTCAAGGCTATTTTCCTTTTTTCCAAAGAAGAAAGTACTACTTCAATTTTCTATTCATTGTATGAATTGAAATTGCATTCTTTATGTTCCTTACAACCTCTAGCATATACAAAAGCACTAATTTATCCTTAATTCCTAAAGGAGTACATCCCACCTTAGGTAGTCACATCTCAAACACAAGAATCCTACAAAATTCATGGTTCAGATTATAATGGTAAGCACAGTCCACAACCTAGTCAAGAAAGGTTACACAATCATGGCCTAGCCTTGAAAGGGCTCTCACAACAATCATGGTTCAGCTCTGGAGGTCAACAAAAGGTCATGGATCATCAAGGGAGAGTCACCATAGTCTCGACCTAGCTTGGGAAGGATGTTAACAGTCACAACCTAGCTCCAAACAACCACAGATCAGCCTAGATGGATCCAACCAGTCACGACCTAGCTAGCAAGGGTCACACAAGTCACGACTCAACTCCAAAGTCTGTAAAAAAGTCACATCTTAGCCCAGGAGGGATAAATCAATCACAGTCCAAATTAGAGAACAACAATAAGGTCATAACCCAGTTTAAAGGGAAGCAAAAACATTATGATATGCTCATAAAAAATAGCAGCAAACCCTAGACAAATAGCAGATGGTGATGACACAACAAAAATAGAATCAACAACAGCAAATACATAGAATGTCAAGCAAATAATGTGGCAGCAGAACTTGGACGTCAAGTAGATGAGAAACAATAAACCCTAGATTCCAAGTAAGAGGAGCAACAGTAAACCCTATATGCCAAGTAAGCGGAGAAACGAACCCTTAGAGCAATCAAGAATCAAATCTCTCTTGTCAAGCCTTCTAAAAGGGTCATGGATGGATTATACAGAAGTGATACCAGGTCAATTCACCCATGTCTGAGGGCATCATCAATAAGCAACATTGTAGTTATCCTTTACACCCTCTTCTTTTAGAGGTAAATGTGTCGTAACATATGACACATATCAACACTTTGATCCCCTCTGCATTGAAGTAAGTCTCATGCTTCATTAATGTAGTCTAGGCCTTGCTTTTTGAATGGTCCACTCAAACAGAAGGGATGGTTGTGAGAGTGCGATATTGAATTAAATCTTCAATGAATGGCTTATGGGAAAGAGCATATCCATGCCCAAAGAAGTGAATTTCATACCCAAACATTGTCAGGACTATTTTCCTTTTTTCCAAAGAAGAAAGTGCTATTTCAATTTTCTATTCATAGTATGAATTGAAATTGCATTTTTTATGTGCCTTACAACCTATAGCATATACAAAAAGCACTAATTTGTCCTTAATTATTAAAGGAGTACAATCCACCTTAGGAAGTCACATCTCATACATAGGAAGCCCACAAAATTCATGGTTCATATCAAAATGGTAAGCACAGTCCACAACCTAGTCAAGAAAGGTTACAAAGTCATGGCCTAGCCTTGAAAGGGCTCTCACAACAGTCATGGTTCAGCTTTGGAGGTCAACAGAAGATCATGGGTCATCAAGGGAGAGTCACCATAGTCACGACCTAGCTTGGGAAGGATGTTAGTAGTCATGACCTAGCTCCAAACAACCATGGCTCATCCCAGATGGCTCCAGCCAGTCACAGTCTAGCCAGTAGCGGTCACACAAGTCACGACTCAACTCCAAATGTTGTAAACAAGTCACAACTCAGCTGAGGAGGGATAAATCAATCACATTCCAAATTTGAGAATAACAACAAGGTCATAAGCCAGTCCAAAGGGAAGCAAAAACATTACGATTTGCTCATAAAAAATAGTAGCAAACCCTAGAGAAATAGCAGATGGTGACAACCCAACAAGAATAGCATCAACAACAACAAAAACATAGAATTCCAAGCAAAGAGTGTGGCAATAGACCCTATACATCTAGTAGATGAGCAACATTAAACCATAGATTGCAAGTAAGATGAGCAATAATAAACCCTAGATTCCAAGTAAGGAGAGCAACAAACCCTTAGAGCAGTGAAGAATCAAATCTCTCTTGTCAAGCCACACATGAATAATGAAGTGTTGGGCTTAATTTATAATCTTGTCAAGCCTTCTAAAAGGATCATGCATGGATTATACAGAAGTGACACCAAGTCAATTCACCCATGTCTAGGGCATCATCAATATGCAACATTGTAGTTATCCTTTACACCCTCTGCTTTTAGAGGTAAATGTGTCACAAGATATGAAACATATCAACACTTTAATCCTCTCTGCATTGAAGTAAGTCTCATGCTTCATTAATGTATTTTGGGCCTTGATTTTTGAATGGTTCACTCAGACAGAAGGGATGGTTATGAGAGTGCGAGATTGAGTTAACACTTCAATGAATGGCTCATGGGGAAGAGCATATCCATGCCCAAAGCAGTGAATTTCATACCCAAACATTGTCAGGACTATTTTCCTTTTTTCCAAAGAAGAAAGTGCTATTTCAATTTTCTATTCATAGTATGAATTGAAATTGCATTCTTTATGTGCCTTACAACCTCTAGCATATACAAAAAGCACTAATTTATCCTTAATTCCTAAAGGAGTACAGTCCACCTTAGGAAGTCACATCTCAGACACAGGAAGCCCACAAAATTCATGGTTCATATTGGAATGGTAAGCACAGTCCACAACCTAGTCAAGAATGGTTACACAGTCATGGCCTAACCTTGAAAGGGCTCTCACAACAGTCATGGTTCAGCTTTGGAGGTCAATGGAAGGTCATGGATCATCAAGGGAGAGTCACCATAGTCATGACCCAACTTGGAAAGGATGTCAACAGTCACGACCTAGCTCCAAACAACCATGGATCAGCCCAGATGGCTCCAACCAGTCATGGTCTAGCCAGCAGGGGTCACACAAGTCACGAATCAACTCCAAAGGCTGTAAGCAAGTCAGAGCTCAACCTAGGAGGGATAAATCAATCACAGTACAAATTAGAGAACAACAACAAGGTCATAACCCAGTCCAAAGGGAAGCAAAAACATTACGATATGCTCATAAAAATAGCAGCAAACCCTAGACAAATAGCAGATGGTGACGATCCAACAAAAATAGCATCAACAACAGCAAAAACATAGAATTTCAAGCAAAGAATGTGGCAACAAACCATGGGCATCAAGTAGATGAGCAACATTAAACCATAGATTCCAAGTAAGATGAGCAACAATAAACCCTAGATGCCAAGTAAGCAGAGCAACAAACCCTTTGAGCAGTGAAGAATCAAATCTCTCTTATCAAGCCACACATGAATAATGAAGTGTTGGGCTTAATTTATAATCTTGTCAAGCCTTCTAAAAGGGTCACGCATGGATTATACATAAGTTCCAATAGGTCGATTCACCCATGTCTAGGGAATCATCAATATGCAACAACGTAGTTATCCTTTACACCCTCTGCTTTTAGAGGTAAATGTGTTGCGAGATATGACACATATCAACACTTTGATCCCCTCTGAACTGAAGTAAGTCTTATGCTTCATTAATGTAGTTTGGGCCCTTCTTTTTGAATGGTTCACTCATATAGAAGGGCTCGTTGTGAGAGTACAAGATTGAGTTAACCCTTGAATGAATGGCTTATGGAAAATATCATATCCATTCCCAAATCAGTGAATTTTATACCCAAACATTGTTGGGACTATTTTCCTTTTTTCCAAAGAAGAAAGTGTTGTTTCAATTTTCTATTCATAGTATGAATTGAAATTGCATTCTTTGTGTGCCTTACAACCTCTAGCATATACAAAAAACACTAATTTATCCTTAATTCCTAAAGGAGTACAGTGCACTTTAGGAAGTCACATCTTAGACACAAGAAGCCCACAAAATTCATGGTTCATATCAGAATGGTAAGCACAGTCCACAACCTAGTCAAGAAAGGTTACACAGTCATGGCCTAGCCCTGAAAGGGATCTCACAACAGTCATGGTTCAGCTTTGGATGTTAACAGAAGGTCATGGATCATCAAGGGAGAGTCACCATAGTCATGACCCAGCTTGGGAAGGATGTCAACAGTACGAACTAGCTCCAAACAACCATAGATCATCCAAGATGGCTCCAACCTATCACAGCCTAGCCAAGCCTAGCCATCAGGGGTCACACAAGTCACGACTCAGGTCCAAAGGTTGTGAACAAGTCACAGCTCATCCCATGAGGGATAAACCAATCACAATCCAAATTAGAGAACAACAACAAGGTCATAACCTAGTCCAAAGGGAAGCAAACACATTACGATATGCTCATAAAAAATAGTGGCAAACCCTAGACAAATAACAGATGGTGATGACCCAACAAAAATAGAATCAACAATAGCAAAAACATAGAATTCCAAGCAAATAATGTGACAGTAGACCCTGTACTTCAAGTATATGAGCAACAATAAACCCTAGATACCAAGTAAGATGAGCAACAGTAAACCCTAGATGCCAAGTAAGCAGAGAAACAAACCCTTAGAGAAGTCAAGAATAAAATCTCTCTTGTAAAGCCACGCATGGAAAGTCCCCGTCCTTGGGATCCCCATTCCATCTAAGGTTTATGACAAATGATTATTCCTTATTTACTTTCCAAAGAGGTTCCTCCTTTATTTTCATCCTAGTCTATGTGGATGACATCATCATTGCCGACAATGATTCTTCAGATATCATCCATTTCAAGTGTTTCCTTCAAGATCATTTTCATATCAAGGATATTGGTCAACTAAAATATTTTCTTGGTATTGAAGTGGCTTGTTCTAGACAGGGCATTTGCATCTCAAAGAGAAAGTACACTCTGTATATTCTATTTGACGTAGGTCTTCTTGCAGCTCGCCCTACGGATTTTCCTATGGAACAACAATTGAAATTATCTAATGAGCAAGGAGAACTTCTCCAAAATCCATTTACTTATCATATCCTAGTGGGATGTCTTATTTATCTTATGATCACTCATCCAGATATTATGTTTGTGGTTCATACTTTGAGTCAATTTATGCATGCACCGCGAAAACCTCACCTTTATGCAACTATGCGAGTGCTTCGATATCTTAAGAGTTCTCTTGGCCAAGGTATTTTATATTTGGCCATGAGTTCTCTTTCTCTTATGGCCTATTGTGATTCAAACTGTGGAAGTTGTCCTATGACATGACGTTCCACCACAGGATTTTGTACCATGCTTGGAGATTCTTTAATCTCTTGGAAATCTAATAAACAAATGACTGTATCTCGCTCCTCTACCAAAGTCGAGTATCGTGCCATGGCTACCGTCAGCTATAAACTTACATGGATTCATTTTCTTCTTAATGATTTACAAGTTTCTCATTCACATCCAACAATCCTACATTGTGACAATAAAGAGGCCTTACATATTTCCGCCAATCCATTTTTTCATGAATAGACAAAACACATAAAACTGGATTGTCATTTCATCCATGAGAAGATTCAATTAGGATTGATTCAAACCGCCTATATATCTACCACAATCAACTCGCATACATTTTTAACAAACCATTGGGATGCCAACAATTTATTCACCTCCTACGCAAGTTGGGTATTCATGATGTTCATACTCCAACTTGAGGGACTCAACTTGTCACTCAACTCAATTCCTTTCAAATCCATATTTCCAACCATGAAATGGTTGTAAGTAGTTTTCCCTTCGAACAGAAAGCAACAAGAGAATTGGTTGTCAAAAAATGAGTACTGACCACTATCATTATTTTAGTTTTATAGCTCACTTGATTTATTGTCTTGATATGGTTTAAAGTAAAACTTATCTTCAAGAATGACAAGATATGCTCGAAATTTAACCCCAAGGGCAGAACTAGCCAGTAAATCTGATTTGTTTTAGCAATGTGACCGAACACCCTGCTATAAAAAAGAGTGCTTTCAGCATTTGGGGCCATGATGTTTATATATAAATTGCCTTAAAAATTCAATTCAACTGATTATAGGCATTATATCTAAATATTTTTCCATTCATGCAAAAGCAATAAAAACACTTGACTTACCATGACAAAAATCATTTTTCAATTTTTCAATTTAAATTTTATAGTCCATTTAAATATTTTTGGGAAACTTTTAGAGGGAAGCAATCTTTCAAAATGACAAGCCATACCCTGCCTGTCCAATGCCATCCCTGCTACCACCACAACAATGCATCTGCTTCTTGAAACATGAGTATAATTTTCCTTCAGCCATTGACAATGGGCCTTTATCTCTGTGCACTAACTGTTGGATTAGAACTCATACTGTAATCATATGTTGCAAACCAGATACCTATTGAAAAACAAATTTTAGGGAAAACTGCAATAATTTCATTATTGGATTCAACATTTGGGATTAAGCTGGTGTGATCCATCATCAGAACACTCAGTTTAGTTACGGGGGAATCTGGTCATTTAATTAAATCAATATTAATTCTAACACGAAAATAACTATGAGATTGCACCTAAGACCTGGATTGTGGGAAAATATTTGTATGATCAGCTTTCTGCCGTATGCATTAAGTCTCTACATTGTGTGTGCAGTAATTGGTGGATTGAAATTGAAATTGTAATCGTCTGCTGCAAACCAAATAATTGTTGGATTGTACCTAAGATCTAGAATGTGTGCAAACATCAATATAATCTATCTTCTGCTGTAGGCAAAGGGTATCTAGTATCTACATTGTGTCTACACAAATTTTTATATTGAAACTAAAACTATAATAATCTATCGCAAACCAGATAACTAGTCTAAACTCTAGACCAATGTGACCATGAGATTGGAATATTAAACCATTACAGTGAACTGGAGGCCTATGTGTCTCAAATCAGGGCTTATATTTGTAGGTGAACTGGAGCCTTATTAACTAAGTAGCCAGAGTTTGTGGGTGCAGGAGTAGAGACAGGTGCGGTTGCACATACAAGAATACCAATTTTGAAATTAGGGTGTGTGTGTGGGACAACATGTGTGGACAAAATATTTAAAAAAAATAACATAGCTAAAAGCTAAAATTTATGTAAGAAAATGAAAACATAAAAACATAAAACCCTGTGATTTAAACTGTACAAACCAAGTCCAAACTAGTAAATAACAATGCTCTACTATTTATATGGCTCTGCCAAAACTTGAGGGAAGGGTACACATATGCTGAAAGTTAGTAGGTGTAGAATGTATATTTTAGCACTATACATACAGGTTTCTAGACAACAACAAACAAAAATCCAACCTTTGTAAAGCAATTGGCATAAAATAAACAGACTAAGCCTCTGTATCAGCTATATGGGCATGAAATATTGTAGGCCAGTCTCTTATGATAGATTACTAGATAGATCCATGTAGTAGATCAACAGGCATGGAATATGCAAATCAGACATTTAATCAAATCATCGGGCATGGAGGATGCAGCTCAAACCTTAAATGAGAATACTGGGAATAGGATAAGACCATACATTTCCAAATTTCTGATCGTTTCAAGGGGATGACCCTCGATTCTTGGCAGGGAGACCATCCCGCACCTAGGATGAGTTCTAGGATGGAGAGAGCCATCTTTGGAATGGGGGTCCCAGGGATGGGGACTTTCCATGAAAACAAGTTGAGTGACTCTATTATTCCATCTAGGGTTTATGACAAGTTAAGTGACTCTATTTTGTGACTCTTTGAGTGACTCTAAGTTGCGAATGGACTAGGCAAATGCCAAATTACTAACTTGGCTCTAGAACCTATTATTCATAGTTTTAGAGATAAAAAAATCAGTTTGATTTCATCTATTGTTTACACATTCAAAGAATTCAATCCAAAATAAGAGAATCTTTGTAACCCAATGTAGTGAAATGGGACATTGGAATGAAGATCATTAAGCTTGTGATCATTTAGATCATTAATCTTGAGGAGAATGATGATGCTCGACAAGTATGAGGACACCCGTATTGAGTGAATCTACCCATGATGATACAAGGGCACTGCAGTCGTATCTTTTCCATAAAATAACACCATAACATAATCAAACAAAGTCAGATTATGCTGGGTGTTGTTCAGGGACTTGAAACGCATCAGGTTGGGACTAGTCAAATTTGATATAGGGCCACTAATTTGCTGTTACAGATATGAGCAACCAGTAGTCAGGGTGCTGGAAGAATGAAACTATAGGATTGGTAACCTTGTTGATGTTCTTAGGAATAAAAATGGTTTCCAGATGTAAGACAATATAATGATTATTGTCTCAGAATCTAAGAGTGAAATCATTCAGATAACCAACAATATTCCAATCCTATTTCATGTGACATTAGGGCAGAGCTTCAATGCCATACTCCATGTAATATTTGAAAAGTTAAATATGTGAATTCGACCCTCCCTGTAGCTTACACATGTTATATGCATGTGTAAGAACACCATAACACAATCAAACAAAGTCATATTATGTTGAGTGTTGTTCAGGGACTCAAAATGCATGATTTGCAAAGACAATAGATAGAGGCATTGTAAGCCATATTATCAGGCTCATGACTTCTTTATATCATTTCATCAAACAATTTGATCCATGTTAGGGTCAATAAAAAACCCATGTATCAAAGTAGTTTAATTATGAATGTCATGACAACAATTATTTGTTTTCATCTATCACGGGGGCTTCACTTGTTGACCAATATCCTATCACGTTAGTTCAAATTGTGGGTTTTAAAATTATTAAAAATAGAACCAATATATTGCAGGTATTGGGGGGGTGAGGGGTTTAAGGTGGGGGTTGGTATGGTGGTTTATAAGGATTGAGGTGTAAAAAGGGGTGGGGAGGAGGTTTTAAGTATTGGGAGGGGGTTTCAACAAAAAGAGTTTGGGTCAATATCTATGGAAATTAATGGTATTCTTTAATATCCCGTGATTGCACGTGCTATGTGAGATGTTCGCTATGTGAATTCCCCATGTCATCTATCTAAAAATCTCCAATACATCACTAGTCCTCGTCCCCTTACATAAATCATATATGAAAATGTTATAGGTTACAATATTGGGACTAAAGCTTCTCCTAGTCATTTCTATAAAATATATCTGTGTTTGTATTGAATTTCCATCTTTATGAAACTCACATAGCAAAACATTAAATGTTTATGTATTAGGAACAAATATTTGGTGCATCTTATTGAATACAACTCGTATTTCCTTCACGTGCCCATAAGTGCAAATTACCTAAAGAAGAACATTAAAAGTATATGTGTTTAGTTTTCCCACAAACTTCTCCATTTTCTTGAATGATTCTAAGGCTTCCTCAAACAACCTCCTCCGTACATATTTTAATAAAACAATGGTGAGGGACTTAAGGGAAATTCCAACACTTCATTAGATCCCACATTTTGGATAAGATGTGTAGCATTTTTTCATAGGCCTCGGAAGTGTGTCGATCATTAGTCTAATAGGAACTATGAAGCTAAAATCAATGGATTTATAGAGCACATTATATGCTTATGACAAAGTTCATAATAAAGATGGAAATAACTATGATATATAATACAAAGGATTCCTACAAGATCATTGTGAGTTGTACCAACAAAATTATCCTTTCCTATGATCTCTTGAGTTGTGTTCGAGATTAGGACCATCATGTCATCAAACTAGCCACAATCAAGACTTTGATCTAATCTAGGGCCACTAATTTATTGTTACAGATATGATTAGCCAGCGGTCAGGGTGCTAGAAGAATGAAGCTATATGATTGGTAACCTTGTTGATGTTCTTAGGAATAAAAATGGTTTCTAGATCTAAGACAATATAATGATGATTGTCTCAGAATATGAGAGTGAAATCATTCAGATAACCAACAGTATTCCAAGCCTATTTCGTGTGACATTAGGGCAGAGCTTCAATGCTATACTCAATGTAATATTTGAAAAGGTAAATATGTGAAGTCAACCCTCCCTGTAGCTTACACATGTTATATGCATGTGTAAGAACACCATAACACAATCAAACAAAGTCAGATTATGCTAGGTGTTGTTCAGGGACTCAAAATGCATGACTTTTCATTTTTTTTGCTGTGCATCTTGTTGTATATGAACTTGGTGATGGAGAATTTGAATTTGAAGTCCAATTTAGTGGTTATGACAAAGAAATCCAGCCCTTTCTTCTTTTTTGACCACTTGTATGAGAGGATCGAACAACATGAGGATCAAACTACTTGAACTCCACACATAACACAAGAAATTGGTGATGGTGAAGGTCTAGAAAATATGATTATTGCAAAAAAAGAAGCAAATAATGTGTCACACTTCATTTTGATGCATGCGATGGAAGAACTGAGATTGGTAAATAACTGCTAAAATTATGTGTAGATTCAAGGGATGGTGATGGTTAGACTCCTTTGATCATTGCAACTCGACATAGACAATAATTGTGTGGAGTTAATAAATTTATTATTGTAAAAAAGGCTTCTAGTAGATGCTCCAAGTGATGTTGGTCTACCATTAAGCTCCAGGAAATGATAAACCAACAGCCATCAAAATGTCATTAGATCATTGGAAAAATCTGAATTGCAAGATGGATACTAATGTCACCGGACTAATCAACAGTAGCTCCAAGAATAAGAAGACATATTGTCAATGATTATAGATTGTCAATGGTTCTAACAAGTGGGATAATAATACACTGCTAGAATGTTTTGAGTCTTGAATAGCAAACAGTTATGCTTACCTTGTAATGTAAGAGGATTTTTCAAGGAAAGCATGGCTATTGGTTGGTGCCTCATAATGTTAGTCTCTCCTAGAGATAATGTTGGAAGGATCCAAATTAGAAGGAAACAATAAAGGAACCTATCATTGATTTAACAAAAGCTCGGGGATTATTTGATGGTGCATGCCAAGGAACTCCAGGTTTGTGTGGAGCTAGGGAAACCCTATTTCCCAATAATCATCATTATTTTACTCTCAAATGCAGTGTTGGAATTGGCACTAATAATAGAGTTGAATTCTTTGCATTGTGGATTTTGATAAAATATGTTGTAGAAAAAGGTGTAAGTCACTTGGTGTTGAGTGACTCTAAGTTGCTAATGGACTG
>LPNX010069679.1:0-21467 GCA_001517045.1 Pseudotsuga menziesii
GTCATCTGCACAAGTGACTGAAGATGAAACGCGGTAGCTGGGTTTCTTCAGTTTGGTGGGCAAGTGAAGGAGAGACTTGTACTGATTTATTACAGTGATGCCTCCATAGGCGCACGTCTTCTTCTTGAGCGCGTCAAACACAAAATCCTTGGCCTTGGCGACGTGGGCTTTGAGATGATCTGCTATTGCTGCCTTCGCCTTTGCATGCTGCACCATCTTCACAATGTCAGAGGGCACAATCTTGGTCATCTTGGCATGAGACTTCATATTGATAAATGATTCAGTTTCACTTCAGAGCGGCAGATCACTTGACTGTGAATCCAATGCAGAGAACATGAATATGAATGCAGAGCACTCAGAACGTAGAGATGGAGCGAGAGGGGTATATATATATATATAATATAAATAGTTGCAGACAAAGTAGGGCGGACGTCAGCTAAAGGAGCAAGTCGCAGCATTATTTTACAAGTGGCGAGAGCGAGGCCCGTACGTATATAGAACAATGAGGAGAAAGCGTTATTAGTAGGACCGTTTCTGCGCGTTCTCCACTTTAACAGTTCGACGTTATCGAGTTTGGCGAAAAACCAGAGGGAGATCTTAAATGTGCTTCAATTGAAATACAGGATTCAACTTTAAGTAAGTGGGGGACCCAAAATCGATTTTGGGTTACGTCAGCTTCTCTGGCAGCTTTCTCCCTATTCCCCATCGCGCTTTTGGATGAATTTTGCCACCAGAGTGATTCACAGCTCAAATGTCAAATGATTCTAGTGTTGGGTAAATAGACGTAGAGCTGTATAGTACACAAAAAGAGAAGATTGTGCCCACCGCCCACTTAAATATGTTATGTTTTATTTATGTATTTACTTATTGTGATTATGGTAATGGCTAGTGTGTCGTGAGGTCAAGTCCTACGGTCTGCATCCATGGCGCGTGATTTCCATTGATGTGATTTTACAGTGAGAGAGGACCCAGTACTGTCATTAGCTCTGAAAAAAACACAGTGAGAACTTCCCTTGCGTCCATTGATTTGTACAGAAGAATATACTTGCCGCCTCCTGTCTAAATATCCGCCCACTGAAGTATATAGACTTTTTGTTTTTTGCTACCAGAAAGTAACATGTCGATATGCTCCACAACCAAGACAACCGCCTACGTCTCCCTAAATTACTTATTGTCAAAGTCATAAACTCGGAATTGGTGAGGTTTTCGGTTCATGCTCTCAAATTCATGAGACTGGTGTTTAAATCATTTAAATTATGAATTTTTTTTTTGGCAATGTATAAGTGTTTAAAAAATGATGTTCACATGGAAAAGGGAACGCAAATTGTGTATCACCTTTTTAAATGATTAAAAGGGTTGAGAGTTGCATTCTCATAATTATAATTAAATATATTTAAATTAATTAGATATTATTATATTAATAAGATTTATATGTTTGTAATACATTCACATGTATATATTTGATATATTGATAAAAAAATATCATTTAAAAAAATATGTTAAACATTATTAATATAAAAATTTATAATAAATTAATTATACATATTTTAACAAAAGTTGAGTTCTTCACTCACCTCAAATCTCTATGAAAACAAAAACTTTTGAGAACACTCCCCTCTTCTTGTTCATATTTATAAATTTATTCATATCAATAGATTACATTGGGGTGAAAACACTAAGTTCGGAAACAATTTGGTGACAAAAAGGTCAACACAATTAATTTCTTTATGCCACAGTTCTTTTATAGTTAGATAATTTTCCGGGCTAGAATATTAAACTTTCTTGTCCAAGAGTATTACCATATTTTTGATATTAAACTCTCAGATAAGTTTCTCTACCTAGAGTTTAGATTCCTTTTAAATCCTCTCCCCACCACAACTAAGTTGTTCATGGTTGCTCGGTCAAGTTTCTCTACCTAGAGTTTAGATTCCTTTTAAATCCTCTCCCCACCACAACTAAGTTGTTCATGGTTGCTCGTTGTCGACCGAAGTCCAACCCATTAAATTAGTTATGCCCTGGCCCTGTAACCTTTCAATCTGAATTTGGATCGCAGCATGGGATAAGCCACTGCAGCTCGAGGAACTACATAAACTCAAATAATGTTCCAAGGGCTTTTTCGTCAATGGTAGGCACTTTCCTAACCTTTGATCCGTTGCTTGCTCGAACTTGTGAGGGGAAGGGATTAACCGCGCAGGGGCAAACCTTACCTAGATAACGTGCTCAGTTAGGACTAGGAATTAGAGAACGAGAGTTCCACCTCACGTGAAGACGAAGGGAATAGCACGGGAATATCCACACGAACGGGACCGTTAGGTCTGAATTTTAACTTTACCTTCAATTAAATTCAGTTTTAGCTCCATTGATCAGCGCAACCCTTTCCTCTACATTCAATTAAATTCAGTGTGAATAAGAGGAAAACGTTTGTAAAGTATGGGCTAAAAAATGGGCTACCCTTAATGCCATAAGTTCTCATGATCATCTCTTTTGAAGGACTCAACTCTAATCTTGCTTTCTCATTTGCAATTGGTAGCAAGATGGTGAATGAGCATCAATGCACAACAATATTTCTTAGGTGAAGTGTATGTGCTATTTTCTAAAGGAATTTTGTGTTAAAAAAATAGGTTAAATAAATAAAGAAAAAAATGTGACCTTTTACTCGAATGCAAACAAGCCCAATAGAAATTGTGCAAAACCGTGGTTCGAACCTTCAACCTCTACAATATAGTGCAAATGCCCTACCTTTGCAATGTAGATCTGGAGCCTCATTGGATTTGGCACTTAGAATTCGAGTGGATATAAACAAATTCCATGTAACATGGATGCTTCTTTTGGATCATTGTAGAGAGTTATAGACCCATATCTATCATGAAGAAACCCGGCTAAATAATAATCGACTTCCCATATTGTAACATAATATTTTAACTAAAAATCAATCATGGTGCATGGGAAAATTACTTGAAAATCATTGAGAATGCAAAGGGTAATAAATGTAATAGGATGGTATTTGAAGGGCCTGATGCGGGTTTTACCTATAAGTCAAACACAATGTTAAACAATGTGGGGAGTTGAAAATACAAGCACCCAGGTGGGGGTTAAGGTATTCCTTTGGGCCTGTCCATTTTAGGTTGTTCTTTCCTGGATTCTGAATATAAGCCTTGGATGTGCTTTTGATCTATTATCTAAGCCCCCAGATTTTTGCAGTTATTAAGGGATTTCACAATGAGTTTCAATCTTGGAGGACCATATGACTACGGTGATGATGATGGATGGGAGCCAACCAAACCCAACTCGGATTTTAGCCCTCCAGTGGTAATGGAGGGGTGTAATTGATTGCAGCTTCCAATAGATGAGGGGATTGTTTACTTATTAAGAACAACTATTAGATGAAGGGATTGTTTACTTATTAGGAACAACTATTAGATGAGGGAGGGAATCTTGTACTATTATCTTGTATGGTTCAATATGATGCAATTTCAGCTGATCATTCCATGAATAATCATTGTACTCGTGTCTTTAAGAAAAGACTGACTAGTTTTTTTCTTCTATGACCCTCTATTAAGTAATCATCCAACTATTGCATTTTTGTATGCATGTTTCTATATCCATAAACACAAAGGTCCTATTCCTAATTCCCGGTAATCTCAGGACCTATGTGGAGAATTTATTTATTACCCCTTTTCAACTCTTTTTATCGTATTGCTAAGGTGTGCCTATTTTTGTGTGTTATCAAGGTACTTGGTGACTTTCTTTTGCAAAGCATCAAAATCTAGGTAAAATTGGAGGTGGACTCTAAATGATGGAAACTCATTAAAGATATATCCTCGGACTATGTTTTTAATCTCCTTCAAGGTTTTTACCATTGTATATTTATTCAAGGATTCTTCATGCTTTGTCTTCCATGTTTTTATTACTTCTTTTAATACCACAAATTGTTTATTTTCCATGTGCCACTTCTTCTCTACCTCATCCAACTTTTGGACCTAATTATTGATTTTTTTCTTTATCTTTTTATCCTTGAGCATTCTACTATGACTAGTATCATAACACTTTTATCTTCTTTTTCTTTCCATTCAACCACATCCCTCATCAATTGATCAATTTGTTGGTGCATTTTTTACATTGATTATGTAGATGGGGGTGGATGACTAGCTAGGATGGTTAGTTCTCTCTCTTTGTGGGTCCCAATGATCACCTATTTCAGGGAAGCAGTTGATGCATTGGCATATTCCAATTTGAATATGGCATTAGCTATATTTCCTTTAACAACCTCAAACTCAATAATTATATTTTCTATCACTTGGTTTTGTGTTGGCAAGGAAGCATTCTCCCTTCTCAAAAAAATCAATTCACCAGCTAATTTCTTCCTTTATTCTAACATATATTAGGTAACTGGAAAAGGAGGGTGCATTTTCAAAATATCAAGTTCCTCTATTCTCTCATCCTTTTATGGTAGGAGAGAAAATACATCAGCTAACTCTTGTTTCCACTTTCCAACATAAGTCAAAATACCCTACAAATTATCTTTCTCTACTTCTAAGGATTTCACTCTATAATTCACAAACTGATTTCTTATGTTGATGGAATCTAAATGTTTCTTAAAAATTTAATTGGATGAACCATATTTGAGGCATTTATCATAAACTATGTTGCCTCACCATTGAGCCATTGAGACACCATCCTCAAGTGGGATTCAAGTTGTCTTAAAGGTGACTTAAATATATATCTATTCATGTGGTTGTATATCCCCATAATTATTTTGATCCAAAGGATCTAGAGTGGTGAACATAAATTGCCATGTTTTAGTTTTATACCTAGGTGCCTTCCTCGTTTATGCCTAGATGTCAAGTTTGTCAGTTGAGGTGATTGGCCATTGGTTTTACATTATTATTCTATTCTCCTCCTTTAATATATCCAATAGGTCATAAATCTCAAGGGGATAAATGAAATTATCCCATGAGGTCTAGTGCCCTATTTATTCATAAGAACTTGCAACATGCATAGTGGTCACTTCTTCATAAGATGCACCAAATAAAATGTTAAACAATTTAGGAGAGGGAGAGGGTAGAGTATAAGGTGAGGAAACCTCCTCTTTTTGGGTATTGGTTGGCTCAAGAACTTCTTGCTCTCCACTTTTTGATGGCTATTTCATTAGAGATTCCACAATGCCCCTCTTTTTCTCAAGTTGTTCCTAGCTCTACTCTTCTTCTGCCTTTCTTTTTTCAACACATTTTAGTGGATTAAATATGTCACTCGAGGAATCATTGTACTCAACAATTCCTATTCAATCAATTATTTGTTCTTGTTATAGTGGTTCTTTGTCCTCCTCGTGAACCATGCACACCAAAATCTCTTCTCTTTCCTATATTTGTTGTCCAGTTGTTTACTTTTCCCTACTGGTTGTAAGAACTACGGTCTTATATTCTAAACCAAGGGGAAAATTGTCTTGAACTTATTAGTTGCTAGATGAGGCTTGAGATGGAGGAGGCACGCCTTGAATTATTGGACCAATTGTTGAGAGATAAGGAATAGGGGGGCCTCAACTAAGTACGAAAAAAGTGTGCCTTACTTCTTCGGAAGCTAAGAGAGTACTTCTATGGTTTCTTTTATACTTTTTCGGCCTCAGGAGACTAAATTGGACGAAAATGTTCCCCCCTGGAATCTTCTTTGGAGTTTTCATACTCTTTAAACTATGAAAACACTATCGAGCATTCACTAATTCAGGCTCGTAAAATCCACAAATTAGTGCTTTATCAAGTATTCTTCTATCTCTTCTTTGAGCTTGCCAAAATTGAAGAAGGTCCTGAGTTTTCTTTCTTGGACTCATTAAACCTTTACAAGAAAGAGGGGAAGGGAAGTTCATTAACATGTTTTTTACATCATGGAAGCAAGTATTGTCTCCTTGAACAAAGCACCAGTTTTGAGTCTATCAATAGTTGGGTCCTAGTATTTTGACCTTATCCTGATTCAGAGTTGTTACTCCTCCAGTTGGTCTATTTTCCAATTATATGGGGAATCTGTCAATGTCTCCTACATTGTAGAGTTGCATCATTGGTTCTTTTATGTCGAAAGCTGCCTAAGTCACTTTTGTGTTGTGCTCAATGTTCAAGGATAAACCTTTTTCAGTCATTATGTAGTTTCCTTGACCTTTTGTGTCGGCCATTCCCTGGTATCAGTTCAATTACATCATGTCTTCAGTGGTCCTTGTCATGAAATCCTATACCAATTCTAGATCTAATTAGTCTTTGACTTACCTCGTGTTGGATGATGAAGGATTCCTTAATGCCTTCCTTCCAATGGATCTATTCCAATCGACTACAACACCTCTTGCTCTGGGAATGAGATTTAGAGTTTTATAACAATACCTTCAGGATTTCAATCACCAATGTAAATTTCCCTCACTATTGGGTAGTGGGAATACCTCACTATCTCCTACTCGATGGATTCTTCAAGTGTTCAACTTTCAAGTCCTTGTATTCACACTTGTTAGAATGTACTAGGTACCTTGGGGACCATTTTCATTAATGGTGGTTTCTCTCTTGTTTGTTAACGGTTCTCATTATTGACGGATAATCAAATGACCTCCTCCATGTTTGACTTCAACTCCTTTATTCGCATGGTTAGGATTCATACCTTTTTGGTTGGTTTGGATTGAAGACCTTGGGCTGACAGTACCATCATCATATTTTTGCTATCACCTGAGCTGTGCAAGACCTTGTCACACTTCATATGACATTTTCCTGAGACAAAGATCCACCTTGTATTTTTGTGGCTATGATCAATGGTTGAGCATGGATCCACCTTGTTCATTTGTGGCCATGAATTCTTTAGATTTGATATGGTGCCTTTTTTTCATATTGAGAAATCACGATAGTTTCATCACTTATACATATGTTGGATCCGCCTATATATTTATGGGGATGATTTATATATGGACTTATATGTACCATAGATCAGTTTTGTCTGACATTTATCTCTCTTTCAGGTACATCCATTCGAGCCTTTCGATCTTGGATTCTCTGCTCTCTCTATACTCAGCTTTTTCCTTTATAATGTATTTCAGCTATTGTCTTCCCCTATAACCTGATACATTAGGGGGAATTTGTTATAGCTCAAAATGACACATCTCTTCCTATGACCACTTTCCCATGATTTCATCGCATGTTGACACTTCCATGACGACACTTCATGAAAGTCACTGAAACAACACCTAACTTGCAGGACCCATATCTAGAGTATTGTAACTCTGTTTTACCTCTTCTTTGTATCATTGGAAAGCAATTTGAGTTAGATAAAACTTTCTAGAAGACAACAAAGTCTGAAAATTCCCATAAGTACCCTAAAAATGATATTTGTGATGCACATGTGAGTTTCCTTGAGGAAACCCGCATGCTACACGTGAATTGTCTATAAAATACTCGTGTGTGCCCTAAATACGCGACTATTTATATTGAAATCTTTGTTTTTGATCATATGATCATTTTAATCAGATTATTTCATGTCTATTTGATTATCATTGCTTTATATGTGGTCATATTGGTTTGGGGAAGGTATAATCCATTTTGTAGGTCTGTTGGAGCAAAATGAGCAAGAAGAGGATTGAAGGGATGCTTGGATCAGCCTTCGTTTGGCTAAGGTGTGAACCATTCCAATCTCTTCTCTTGCTTGTATTTACTTGCAGAACTATATGCATCTCTCTTTCAACCCCAGTACGTTGATGGCCTCTTAAACCCTAGCCATAGGAAACTTTCCTCTGCAACAGTTATGTGCTATTGACTCACCTTTTATCCATAGACCATGGAATGGGCATCGAGAACCATCCTTGGTATGTTAATTCTCAAAATCATGGGCATAACTCATCATATGCTAAATACTTTTGATGTAGGGTATTTTTGGTTGTTTAGGGCACTACACATGACCTATGATACCGAGAGGAAACTATATAAACTTAGGCCCTAGAAGTTAATCCCACACCATGGCCTAGTAGTAAAAAAAGTATTCATGGTGTTATACATCCCAAAATGGCCACTGTATCCCACTCACAAGCAAAAAATTCCCTCTGTAAGACCTATGTTATGGACTCAAGCTCTGCACAGAGTTAGGGATCATTTATGGGTAATTATGACTAAATGAGGGTAATTAATGGTTAATGATGGATAATTTAGGATTAATTTGTATTCAATTATGGGTAATATCCCAACATATCCCATGTGTAGATAAAATATTCCCCCTATATATATTATGTGATGTCTCAAGGCCTTGTGCATCACTCGTGAGCCACAAAGGGGAATTGTTACATTCTAAAAAAATGTATTTTGACCTTAAACCATGGCATGGATTGTGAGAACCATGTGTGGTGTTAAAAACCTTTAAATATGAACTAAAACCTTCAATTTTACCTTTAGTATTTCATGGGTCTTACTAACCATACGTAATGTGCCCCTCCTCGAAATGGTGGGCATATTTCACATGTAGGCTAAAGATTCCATGCGTAGGTATTATGTGATAGTATAGGTTAGTTGGCATGGAACAACAACCCCATAACAAATTAATATCGAATTAGACCCTAAATTTAGTTCAAATGTCATCTAGGCCACAAGAACCATCCTCAATGTTACAAATATTGAAATGACCATCATATGTCGCATCTAAGGTAAAGTAATTATGTGTGGGACTCCACACATGGAACATGAGTCATACAGTAAAGTCAACCATGGACCATTACTGAGGTTAGTATGAGAACCATGATTGGTTTATATAACGTATAAATACCAAACCATGGTTGGTTTGTTGGTTTACAAAACCATGGACAAATCAACAATGACAATGATGACGACAATGATGTTGATGATCATGATCATGATTTCAACAAGGACGATGAGAATGATGATGATGTGTTTATATGATGAGGAGGATGAGAATGTTGGTAATGACAATGATGATTGATTATTACAATGAAATTGACATGAATGATGGTTATGATCTTGATGAGGATGATGATGACAATTATGTTGATGATGATGATGTTGGTGATGATGATAATGATAATGATGACGATGAATTTGTTATGATAACAATGATGATGATAATGAAAACAATGATGACGATGATAATGATTAAAATTATGACAATTATCATTATGCTAACAATAATGAAGACAACTATGATGACAAGAATGATGATTATGATGACGATGAGGATGATGATGACAATTACGTTGATGATGATGATGTTGGTGATGACGATGAATTTGATATGATAATGATGATGATGATGATGATGATGCTGATGAAAATTATGACAATGATAATGATGATGATAATGATGAAGACGATGATGATTATGGGTATGATAATGATGATGATGATTGTGACTATGGAAGGCCCATCCCTAACATTTTTGCTATGGAAAGATATTTCATAACCAGAACACTCTTTCCACAAGCAAATTATTTTTTTCTATGGAATTTGGAACTCACACATAATTGCACTATGAAAAATAGTTTCCCCACTATCAATATCCCTTTATCCTTCAGCTACTAACCCAGCTACCTTATTCAATGAAAATGAAACTAGGAGGCATTTTTCATAAAATTTGGTGCCCTTTCCAATTTTGGGATTTTTTCTTTTTTCTTTTTTAATTTATTGTAAGGTTTTATTTTTAAGTTCTTAATATAGTTAAGATGTAATGGTTTTTTATGGGTAGATAATTATTATATATCTAGTATAAATAGAAATCACAATATATGAAGGTTTTGTAAGGGAAGGCACCATGTGTCACCATGTGGCACCCTATTCCAATACCCTAATTCCACCCCATAGACTTGACTCAACCAAAAATTCATGCTAGGCTTTTTACTAAACCTAGGATTTTGACTTATGTGTCAAATTTATTTGTTCATATCTTGAATCAAGTTACATTTTTCATAAAATCCTCTTCCAGTTTCCTAAAATGATGGGTCTTTTTCCCATAATGAATCTACTAAGATGGTAGTTACTCAAACAACTTATGCTTAGAGCCAATCTATGAACTATTTAATAAATGAACGCCCCATTCTATACATTGGTCAATAATTGAAATTAAATCCATAGGCATGAAGCTAATTATATTTCTCAAAAAAACCTCTCTCAGTTTCTTAAAATGATGGGTCATTTTCCCACAAGGAATCTGCCAATATGGCAGTTTTCAAACAACTTATGCTCAAATTCAAGCTATGAATTGCTTAGTAAAGTGCAATCCATAGTATTCACATTGTTAATTATTGAAACCAAAACCATAGGTGTGAATCTAGATACATTGTGCAGAAAAAACTCTTTCAGATTCCTAAAATGATGGGTCATTTTCCCGCAATGAATCTACCAACGTGGCGATTTTTCAAAAAAATTATGCTCAAAGTCAATCGATGAACTACTTAGTCAAATTCACTCCAAAATATACACATTGGTCCATTATTTAAACCAAAACCAAAGGTTTGAAGCTAGACACATTGTTTACAAAAACCTCCTTCAAGTTCCTAAAATGATGGGTCATTTTCCTGTAATGAATCTGCCAAGATGGCAGTTTTTCAAATAAATTATGCTCAGAGTCAAGCTATGAACTGCTTAGTAAAATGCACACCCTAATTTTAACATCGGTCAACAAATTAAAGTAAAACCACATACCTAAATCTAGTAACATTGTTCACAAAAAACCCTTTTAGTTTCCTAAAATGATGGGTCATTTTCCTACAATGAATCTTCAAGATGAATTTTTTTTTAAAAACTTATGCTTAGATTCAAGTTATAGACTGCTTAGTAAAATGAGTGCCCCAATATGATCATTGTTCAATAATTGAAAGTAAAACCACCAGCCTAAAGCTAGTTACATTGTTCACATAACCTCTTTTAGTTTCCTAAAATGATGGGTGATTTTCCCATAATGAATCTGCCAAGATGGATTTTTTCAAACAACTTATGCTCATATTCAAGGTATGAAATTATTAGTAAAATGCATTCCCCAGCATGTACATTAGTCAATAATTGAAATTAAAACCACAAGCATGAATCTAGTTACATTTCTCATAAAAACCTCTTTTAGTTTCCTAAATGATGGATCATTTGTCTACAATTAATATGAAAAGATGGTAGTTTTTCAAGCAGATTATGCTCAGAGTGAAGATATGAATTTCTTAGTAAAATGCATGCCATATTCTGTACATTGGTCAATAATTGAAAGTAAAACTGCAGGCCTGAATCTAGTTACATTGTTCACGAAACGTCTTTCAGTTTCCTAAAATCATGGGTCATTTTCCCATAATGAATCTGCCAAGATGGAATTTTTTCAAAAAAATTATGCTTAGAGTCAAGCTATGAACTGCTTAGTAAAATGCACAGCACCATCACCATCAACACCATCATTCTCATTGTCACCATCACCATCCAATGGTTCAACTTTTCATATATCCCTATAAACCTAATATATCCCTAGAAACCCTATATGTCTTCTTTATTCCATAATTTTTATGGGTAACTATATGTCTTCTTCATTGTAAAATCACCAATTGGGCTTCCCTACTGGTCTTGGGTGCACATGCGAGATAACAAGTGCATGCATGAAATGATGAATGCACGTGTGGTATTGGAGCATGCACATGCAATCTTTGTGTGTGCATGTTTTAGAATTTAATGTGCACAATGCCACTTTCCCCACATGTTGAAGTTTTCATGTCATCATTACTATTCATGTCATAATTACTATCCATGTCATCATCATTCCATCATCATTTGCATCCTCTCTATTATTGGCATTGGCATCGCCATCCTCGTCCTCGTCATCTCATAATTTCCATCATCATCCTCATCCTCATTGTTATTGGAATTGACATCCTCTTCGGGTAGGGTTTCCTTTTATTTGGTTGGACATGACACTATGGATTTACTCAGTAGAACACATGGAAATTATTACACCGGGGGGTCAAAATCCAAACAAAGAAGCATAACTAGGTTCTGTCAGCCCCCACTATTGTGTTTGGACATTGTGGACATGGTCACACCGCACAAGGTTTCCTGGGATATTTCAATTCATAAATGAGCCCCTTGTGCAATTATGGATTGGTATAATATGAGCATTTTTGGGAAATTGAATCAGAGTAAAGGGTTCCCTTCATTGAAACTCAACATACTGAATCCATCAGAATCCATGGTTTCATGATCTGAGTTAAGGGGTCAACTTGGGAAATACCTTGATAGGGATCTTGTGGGTAGCATTCCCATGTAGGACCTACCCAAACACATACAGGAGCTAACATAACTTATTTCTTCTTCCTAGTGCAAATTATATGCATGGGCTCAAATTCACCTTGTGCCCCTCAAAAGGATTTAGGATGTGACTTGCAACTAAACATAGAATGATGATCATGGCTCAGATTGGAGAACCATCGAATTTTTTGGAATTGTGACATCATTGAAGTGTTATGGGTTCCTCTACCAAGTGGTTATGTGGTATAGAACTTGTTTTGTTCAAAAATTATAGAAGTTAGGCTTTTGGTTAGTGAGAGGCGATGTAATTTATGCACTAAGGGTCAACTTAGTAAATACCTCTATCGTGAGATTAGGGGTAGTGTTCCCACATGGGACCTACCAAAAAACACCTATAGGAGTTGAAAAAACTCGGTTCTAATGCTCGGTTCGAATTATGTGCCCTAGGATCAAATTCACCAAGTGTCCCTGAAAGTCTTTAGCTTGTGACTTGCAACTAACCATAGAATGATGAAACTGGTTCATATTAGTGAATCGTTGACTCCACTGTATTCCTAAAATAAGAATAGTGCTAGGGGTTCCTCTCCCCCATGGATGTGCTTCCTAGAACTTGTATTTTTCGACGATTCTAGAATCTAGGGTTTTGGTCAATGAGAGGAAATGTAATTTCTGCACTAAGGGGTCAATATAGGAAATACATTGACTGAGAACATGTGGGTAGAATTCCCATATGGGCCCTACCGAAACACACGTGAAAGAGCTTATAAAAGTTTGTTCATTTTCTCAGTTCAAATTTTATGCCCTGGGCTTGGATTCAACAAGTGTCCCTAAAAGGATTTAGGTTGCGACTTGCAAATGGTCATTGAATGATGACCATGTCTCGAATTAGAAAACCATAGAATCCATTGGATTCTTAAAATTAGAATAGTGATGGTATTTCCTCTCCCCCATGGATCCATCGACCATAACTTGTCTTGTTCGACAATTCCATAAGCTAGGGATTTGGTCAGTGAGAGGCAATGCAATTTCTACACTAAGGGGTCAACTAGAGAAATACCTTGACCGAGATATTGTGGGTAGCATGCCCACGTGGGTCCTACATAAAAACACATACAAGAGCTAAAAGAACTTAATTTATTTGCTCGATTTGAATTCTATGCCCTTGGCTCAGATTCACCATGTGTCCCTATAAGGCTTTAGGTTGTGACTTGCAACTAGCCATAGAATTATGATCATGTCTCAAATAGGTGAACCATCAACTCCATTGGATTCATGACATTAGAATAGTGATAAGGTTCCCTCTTCTCTATGGCTCCATGGCCCATAACTTGTCTTTTTTTATGATTCTAGAAGGAAGGGTTTTTTTTAGTGAGAGGCAATGAAATTTCTCCAGTGTGTGGTCAACTTGGGAAATACCTCAATAAGGAGCTTGTGGGTAGAGTTCCCACATGGTCCCTACTCGGTTTTATTTCTATGCCCTAGGATCAGATTCACCATGTGTCCCTAAAAGGATTTAGGCTGTGACTTACAACTAGACATAGAATAATGTCCATGGCTCAGGTTGGAGAACCATCAAGTCCATTGGATTCTTGACATCGAAATAGTTCTTGGGGTACCTCTCCCCCATGGGTCTATGGCCCATAACGTGTTCAATGATTCCATAATATACAGTCTTAATTCGTGAGAGGCAATGTAATTTCTGCACTAAGGGGTCAACTTGGGAAATACCTTGACCAGGAGCTTCTTGGTAGTGTTTTCCCTACCAAAACACACCTACAAGAGCTAACAAAACTCATTTATGCTTCCCAGTTTGAATTCTATGCCCCAAGATCATATTCACTGTGTGTCCCTAAAAGGCTTTAGGTTGCTAATTGCAGTTGGTCGTAGAATGATGACCATGGCTTCGGTCGAAGAATTTTTTACTCCATTGGATTTGTGACATCGAAATAGTGGTAGGGGTTCCTCTCCCCTCTAGTTCCATGACCCGAAACTTATCTTGTTCAACAATTCCAAAAGCTAAGGTTTTGGTCAATGAGAGACAATGCAAATTTTGTACTAAGGGGTCAACTAGGAAAATAATAATTGCACTTGATATTTGACATTGATCAATGATATCAATAGTATCTATACATTAGGTTTCTATGGTTTATAATACTAACTATGACTTAGGATAAAAACCGTGGTTTCCAGTGTTAAGAATACAAACCGGGGTTTAGAATACAAACTAGTTGGTCCTCTAGTTACCAAGGCATTTGATAGTAGTTATTGGTCAATGATGGAATTGACATTTTATACAATATCATACCTGAAAATTTTATTTATCGATGTATAAAAGTAAGACAAGTAGGATATTCTTATTGAGGGGCTCTCATTAGAGGAAATTTAAACTTAAAATGGGCTTCCCAAGGAAAATGCCACATCAAACTACCATATAAGCTAAGATAATCTTAAATTATGCAATGAGAATTAAAAATAATAATTATTATATGGTACTATATAATATATCATATTATATATTTTACTTTTTAGTTATAGTTTGCTAGGTTAGTTTATTATATGGTATTATATTATATGTTTTTATTTTTTTTTATTATATTATATATTTTTACATTTTAGTTATATTATATTATATATTTTTAATTTTTAGTTGTGCTTTGGTAGGATTTAGTTATATTTTATTCGAATTTATTATATATGTTGTTTATTAGGAATTATTATATACTCAAATTAAATAATTAAAATTTCTATGTAATATTAAAGTGTTTAGTCATAGATGCAACTCTTTTAAATTTTAAAAGATTTTGATTGGCTTACACATTATGACATGGATTTTCTTGAAGCCCATTTTA
Organism: Pseudotsuga menziesii; assembly: GCA_001517045.1. Taxonomy (NCBI): domain Eukaryota; kingdom Viridiplantae; phylum Streptophyta; class Pinopsida; order Pinales; family Pinaceae; genus Pseudotsuga; species Pseudotsuga menziesii. Next base: position 15,083 of record LPNX010069679.1, read on the forward strand.
AGTAGAAATTTCCTCTAATGTGTGTTTCTATGAAGGTCCATAAAACCTGTACAAACAAGAGGTAAATAGTTGTTCTTGGTGCCTTGAATGAGCCTATAGATCAAGTATGTTTCCTAGGTACCTGAAAGGCTAAAAGGCACCCCATCCCACCACCACTCCCTCATTCTATCCAAGATTCTAGGGAACCCCATGTTCTCAATCTATCTTCTCCCTTGTGATCAGGTCTAATAATATTAATCCAAACAACAAGATTTGAATGGCTTACATGATTAGAACTAGGTGAAGGAACAAAGGGAGTGACCATGGATGTGAATACTCTTAAAGAATTAGACATATCATGAATCGTTACTAAGCATAATTTGCACTCCCTTTTATAGCATCCTCTATATTGAATGTTTACAAATGAGTACAACCAGATTTCTTCTTGTTGCTATCATGTTGCATTAAACTACAAAAAATCATTAAAAAAGTATAATGATGAAGATGGTGATGAGGACTGTTGATCCCAGTTTTTTCATCATTTTTTGTAGTTAAATTATATATTTAAATATATGTTTTGTCATCTTTTTGCATATTTTATGTCACGCAGATCACTATTCAGCCCCAAGTATGAATGAATTTAAGGTTTATGTAAAATCTATTTATTATTATCATTTCACGATTTTATAGATTAAAATTGACATTATTTGGAGTGTGTTTTGATTTATGTATGCATTTGTTTATAGGTTATAGGTTTTGGACGATCTAACAACAAACACGCATTCAGCTCCATATGCGCATAGCGTGTCTAGCTCGCTAATTAGACTGTGTAATATTCGTTGGAAAGTTTTCCAAGCATTAAAACGTTGGCAAGAGATTGTTATTGCATACCATATTCCTTAGCGTGGAAACAAATAGAAAACCCATTCATCCTAGATATGCGTAGAGAATATCTAGCTCACTATCCACCTCACCATTCAGTTCATCATTCCAACCGTGCGTCGTTGATAAGATATTCCCAGGTGTTAAAGTATAGAGATTGTTGACTTCCCATGCATTTGGGGGAGGCAATGGCTCCCATTCTAGAAGGATCGCTAGCACGCTGCCTCTAGTTGACATCACGACATTAGCCACGCCAAAGAAGGAACCATACGCCACATCACGCATGCTGAAGAGAACCGATTCGCGAAGGAGAAGGAGAACATTGTGCGTTGGTGCTTGATCAGTTAGACTTCATAATGGTTGACTAAATTTAGAGAGCACTTGACCACTAAAGGGTCGACTTTCTCACCTCTATAAACATTGTGTATATAAATGCCTCCATGCGAAGAGCTAAAGAGTTGATCAATTCATTAGTGTGACAGTCAGTTTTTAAGAAGAATTGTGTGAGTCTGGTCCTTATTTTTTAATAGAAGTTGTATGTTATGTTGTTCATGTATGCGTCTGTGTAAGCATTAGCCAGGAATCACCCTTGATTGTTGAGAGGGCCCCTCATCAACCAGAGGTTTCTTTTCTTGTGTAGTTTCGTTACCCTTCCTTTGTACTTAGTATAGTTTGATTGTTAGTTTGGTTTCATTAAAATTATTGTAAACATTACTTCTTGTAATGCATTTTATTTCTAAAGTTAAATAGCTAGTTGCGCACATAGTTTGCTTTCAATTTACTTTCAATCATTTCATTTCTAGTTTTACTGTTCGGTTTTATTTGCAAGTAGATAGAATAGATTTTTGTATCAAGTTAGAATAGATTCAATTCTGTTCATTCCATTTCTTTTATAAACTCATTCAAGTTAAATTCCAGTTTGTTTCTTAATACGCAATGATTTCTTTATATTCATGAATTAGTTTAAGATTATTTCGCTGTCAAATCTGATTATTAAGTAGGCTTATTTACTGTCTCTCTGCATTGTATTTGCATGTGCACAAATTCAACTAAAGATTAGATCATTTAGGTTATTTTCTATTATTTTAATTGTGCATATTGTCATTCAGACATCCTGTTTAAACTGTCATTCAGACACCCCTTTCAGACCTGCAGTTCAGTCTGTCGTTTCATTTTTAGTGTTTTAGTGTTTTTAATGTGTTTTGAACCTGTTTAAAGCTTTGTTTCCTTAGTTTTTAAAGCATGCTTTGACTGTAATGGTTAGATGATAATTTTGTTTAACATTAAGGCTAAAATTAGATTGTCTTAGATTATTTATTAAAGTTTTATCCTTATCCATACCTCTTTTTACCTTGAAAATGTTTTGAGCTATGTTATGTTTTGTTTCTTTTGTTTGTTTCTAATTCCTTTAATTAATATTGTTTTATAATCATGCCTTTGGATAAATTCATCCGTTTGCATGTAAAATTTAGTATTAGAAGTGTTATCCTTAGGAACATATACTAGTACTTTATAGACAGTACCTTTTTCACTGTGTGATTACCGAAAGAGACTTGTGGGAATGGAACTCAAAGTTATTCCTATTAAGTTTTCTACTTGCTTCTCTTATAAAGTTTTCTTTATTAAGTTTTCTACTTACTTATTTTATAAAATTTTCTCTATTAAGTTTTTCTACTTACTTGTAAATTAGGTCTTCCTTACATCCTAGTTTTTCACTTGAAAAGTTATTTGTTGATAGTATCCTTTTTTAGTCTTCAGTTATTTGATTATAAAATAAATTATCAATCTAATTATTGTACTTATGTTTTCGATATAAAATTTCTTTGCATAATTAGTTCTTGAAACTATTCAATAAACCTTACTAGAAAGAGTAGTTTTTCTTGTATAGAAGTAGTATTGTATATATTTTTATTCTTTTGTTTATAGAGTAGAATAGTGTATTTTTGACATTCTGATTTAGTATTATGTTCCGGTTCAATTACCTTAATAGTAGAATTCTTAGGAGTTTGACTCAGTTTTTCATTTTGAAAGATCTTTCGATCTTTTGTTTGTTAAAATATTTCCACGACACCATAGGAATTCCTCTACCTTCTCATATATTTTGTGTCAACTCTAAGGCTACCAACCCCGGTCGATAATTAAATATTAGGTGAATTAATCAAGACGATATAACACCCAACAAGGACGATAATGGCGATAAAGATGATGATAAAGATAATGATGGAAAATATGACATTAATGATGAAAATGAAGAGAACGATGCCAACAATTATGATCATGAGGATGAAGATAATGATTGCAATGATAATGACAATGGAAACAATGATGACATTGATGATGATGGAAGATTCATAGCAGGAAAAAGACCCATCATTTTAGGAAACTGAAAGAAGTTTTTGCAAACAATGTATCTAGATTTAGACCTATAGTTTTGTTTTCAATTACTGACCAATATACAAACTATGGCATGCATTTTACTAAGTGGTTCATAGCTTGACTCTGAGAAAAATTTGTTTGAAAAATGGTCGTCTTGGCAAATTCATTACAGGAAAATGACCGGTCATTTTAGGAAACTGAAAGAGGTTTTTGTGAACAATGTAACGAGCTTCAGACATGTGGTTTTACTTCCAATTATTAACCAATTTAAAAAATAGAGCATGAATTTTTCTAAGTAGTTCATAGCTTAAATCTAATCATAAGTTGTTTGAAAAACTATCATCTTAGCATATTCATTAGGGGGAAATGACCCATCATTTTAGGAAACTGAAAGATATTTTTGTGAAAAATGTAACTGGATTCAGGCGGGTGGTTTTACTTTCAATTACTGACCAATGTGTAGTCTCGGGCGTGCATATTACTAAGCAATTCATAGCTTGAATCTGAGCATAAGTTGTTTGAAAAACTACCATCTTGGCAGATTCATTGCGGGCAAATGACCCAACATTTTAGAAAATTGAAAGAGGTTTTTGTGGAGAATATAACCAACTTCAGGCCTATGGTTTTACTCTCAATTATTGACCATTGTATACACTGGGGATTTCATTTTACTAAGAAGCTCATAGCTTAAATTTGAGATTAAGTTATTTGAAAAATTGTTTTCTTAGAATATTCATTACGAGAAAATGATCCATCATTTTATGAATCTGAAAGAGGTTTTTGTGAACAATATAACTAAATTTAGTCCTCTGGTTTTGATTTTAATAATTGTCCAATGTGAATAATTTAGCATGCATTTTACTAAGCAGTCCATAGCTTGACTTCGAGCATAATTTTTTGAAAAACGACCATGTTGGCAGACTCATTGCGGGAAAATAACCCATCTTTTAGGAATCTGAAAGAGGTTTTTGTGAACAATATATCTAGCTTCAGACATGTGGTTTTGTCTTCAATAATTGTCTAATGTGCAAACTATGGAGTGCATTATACTAAGCAGTTCATAGCTTGACTATGAGCATAAGTTGTTTGAAAAACTGTCATCTTGGCATATTCATTATGGGAAAATGACCCATCATTTTAGGAAAAACTGAAATAGGTTTTTGTGAACAGTGTAACTAGCTTCAAACTTGTGGTTTCAATTTCAATTATTGACAAATGTATAGACTAGGGAATGCATTTTACTGAGCATCTCATAGCTTGACTCTGAGCATAAGTTGTTTGAAAATTTTCCATCTTGGAAGATTCACTGCAGACAAATGAGCCATCATTTTAGGAAACTGAAAGAGGTTTTTGTGAACAATGTAACTAGACTTAGGCTTGTGGTTTTACTTTCAATTATTGACCGATGTAAAGACTGGGGTGTGCATTTTACTAAGTAGTCCATAGCTTGACTCTTAGCATAATTTGTTTTAAAAAATTCCATCTTGGAAAATTCATTACAGGAAAATGACTCATCATTTTAGGAAACTGAAATAGATTTTTGTGAACAATGTATCTAGATTCAATCTTGTGGTTTTCTTTTTAATTATTGACCAATGTACATATTGGAGTGTGCATTTTACTCAGCATTTCATAGCTTAAGTATGAGCATAAGTTGTTTGAAAAATGGTCATCTTGGTAGATTCATTGCGGGCCTTGACCCATCATTTTAGGAAACTGAAAGAGAATTTTGTGAAAATGTACCTAGCTTCATTTTCGTGGTTTAACTTTCAAGTACTAACCAATGTACATAATGGGGCATGCATTTTACTACGGTAGTCCATAGATTGACTCTGAACATATTAATTTGTTTGAAAAAATTTCATCTTGGTAGATGACCCATCATTTTACGAAACTAAAAGATATTTTTGTGAACAGTGTAACTAGATTCAAGCCTATGGCTTTACTTTCAATTATTGACCAATGTACAGACTAGGGTGTGCATTTTACTAAGCAATCCATTGCTTGACTTTGAGCATAAGTTGTTTAAAAAATTGTCATCTTGGTAGATTCATTACAAGAAAGTGACCCATCATTGTTAGAAAATTGAAAGAGGTTTTTCTTAACAATGTAACTAAATTCAGGCCTGTGGTTTTGTTTTCAATTATTGAACATTGTACAGAGTGGGGCATGTGTTTTACTAAGCCCATTTTTGCAAATTTACAATTTGTTTTTACATACCAAACTATATAAGTAGTCCATTGACCCCGAGTATAAATTGTTTGAAAATTTTTCATCATGGCAAATTCATTACGAGCAAATGACCCATCTGTCGGAAAAAAATGTATGCTATTTAATTTGACATTAAATTGTCAACCAAGGCTCGTAAGCTTAGATGTGCAAGCATTGTATGCGAGGTCAAATCCTACACTATCATATTCTATCCTAATGCCACCCAAACACATTTTAATGCAATAACTAAAACGAATAAACAAGAACAGGCTAACACCTTAGGACGAAGCCCAACATAGAGAGACCATATCTCATGAGTTAGGTGTTTGATCTTTCGTTGGTGATTAATTCAATTAAAAAGTTAAAGTACAAAAATCTAAAACTAAGTGTAGAATTTCAAAAATATGGAAATTAAAAAAAAAAATTTACCTAAAATCCAATTTAAATCGATCAATCAACTAAACCAAAAACAAAATATAAATTTAAACTATGAAAAATGCCCCCAAAAAATACTCTCAAAAAGGTCATAAAAATATAAGAATTGACGTGGTAATAAAATTACTATTCAATATCAATCCAATTAAGTTCATATGACAATACCAACAATATTACAATATCATACAACTTGACAATAACACAATAAGTGAAACACTCAAATTATGCAAATAAGATTATAATGCAATATTATAATACAACTTGAAAATAACACGATAAGTTAAACACTCAAATTATACAATGAGATTATAGTTTGTGGCTAGATCACATCGATAGGGATTAAATGGTTGAGAGATAACGATAGAAAAGAAGACACTTTGGATTCTTTTTATTCGTTAAACGATTTCAACTCTGAGCTATTTATTCCTAGCTACATGTTATCAATGACATTCTTGTTATTATCCATTTATTAACTATCAGTTATATATATATATATATATAT
>LPNX010069679.1:25180-62680 GCA_001517045.1 Pseudotsuga menziesii
TTCTTAAAAATTTTAAGGTCACACAGTTCATTAAATGCAAAAATTCACACATTAAATGACATTGGAATATTTTTTTAAAAATATCACTATGAAGCCAACATAATATTCTACAATTTGTTTTTTAACTGCAAGTCAAAATTCACATGGCATATATGCGTTTTGAGGGCTTCTATCTAGCACATGAGTAAAAAATCAGGTTTTCATCGCCAAATTTGGACAAAAAGTGTTACCCATCTTCATTGAATCACCCTATTGTCATCATCATCATCATTGTCATCATATAATCATCATCATTATCATCATCCCCATCATATAATCACACTGTCATCATCATCATCAACATTACCATTGGCATTGTCACCATTATCATATGCATTCTCATCTTCATCACCATCATCATCATCACACAATAGTAGCATCATCATTAGCATAATCAATTTTTTTATCATCTTCATCATCATTGTCATCATCACCATCATCATTGTTGTTTTCAATGTCATCATCATTGTCATTTCCATCATTGTGTCATCATTATCATCAAAACTGAATTTTTAGACGTGATTGCTAAAAATCCACCTCCCCCAAAAGTCCAATTATCTTGACTTTTTTTTTGGGGGGGTGGGGGGTCTTTAATTTAAACACACCCCACCCTCCCTCCCCAAAAAAAATACTTATTAGAATTGGATTTTGGGGGTGTTTTTTAAAAGAACACCCCCAAAAGTTCATTTCTCATGACTTTCTTGGGGGATTTCTAAAAACCACCCTCAAAAATACATTTAGGAGCATTATTTTTACAATCCCCCCCACGACCAAAAATAAGTCGTGAGATTAGACTTTTGGGAGCAGTTTTTTGACATCCACCCCCAAAAGTCCAATTGTCATGAATTTTTTTTCAAAGGGAGGGTCTAACAAAACAGCCCCAAAATGTACTTTTAAGTGTGGTTTTTAGACCATCCCCCCCCCCCCCCCCAAAAAAAAAAAAAAAAAAAAAATTCTCATGAGAATTGGACTTTTGGGGTGGATTTATAAAAACCACCCCCAAAAGTCCAAACATCATGACTATTGGCAACGTTCTTAAAAAACACCCTCAAAATAACATTTAGGAGTGGTTTTTAGAAACCCCCACCCCCTTCCCACCCCACCCAAAAAGTCTTGAGAATTGGACTTTTGTGGGCATTTTTTTAAGAACCACCCCCTAAAGTCCAATTCTCATGAATTTTTTGCAGGGTTTCTAAAAATTGCCCCTGTGAATTGGACTATTGCGGTCGGTTCTTAAAAAAATGCCACCAAAAGTCCAATTCTCAATACTTTTGGGGGAGTTTAAGAACCGCCCCTAAATCCATAAAAAAACTTTTGGGGCGGTTTTAGCTAGACCACCTCAAGCCAAAACCACCCCTAAGAGGGTAAATTTTTGTAGTGTTATCAAGATTCATATAGTTGATTCAATGTTATTGAATGTTTTGAAGGAAAAAAAACATATAAACTCTCAAGAAGAAGTTAGGGGACTTGTACAAGGATAAATCGTTGGTCAATAAACTCTTTTTAGGGAAGAAGTTGTTCTCTTTGAGAATGAGTGATGGTAGTTGGTAATGAGTGATGGTAGTTGTTCTAGATTCATGGGAAAACTTGGTAATGGCCATCAAAATGATTGTAAAGAAATTGATCCTCGATGAGATCATGGTTGCTTTAATCTCAAACGAGGTGAGGTGAAACTCTTCTGAATCCATCAATGAGGCCTTGGTTTTTCATTTAAGATCAAAGGAGGAAGGAAATAAGAGGGAAAAAGGAAGATCCAAATATCATGGGAGGTCTAACTCTCCTTGAAAGTCGAAGGGAAAATGATGGAACTACAACAAGATCAAACATTTTAGAAGAGACTAGAAAGAAGATAAAAAAAGAATAAGATGGAAAAGAACAATTATTATGATGAGGCTTAAATATCTTCTTATGAGGATGGTGGAGATTCCTTTGTTACAACTTTGTGTTGCTGCTGCAACCACTACCCCTAATTTTTTATGATTTTAGGGCCCCTCCTTAGCATTTTTAGCTTTCTACTTTTTCTCTCTAAAGATCATTTCCATGACTTAGTTTTATTTTTCACAAGTTAGAAAAGCCTTTTTTTCAAAAGTTAGACCTTCAGTTTTTCACCCGATGTGTCGGTTGAACTCATCAAGTCTAGACGACACATCAGAGAAACTTGTGTTTTCCATCTAATTTTTTTCCTACTTTATTGAGTCTCAGAAACATATTTTGAGTTTGTTGATACGTCAGTGAAACTCAGTCTTTGGAGCCGACATTATCGGCGAGGTGATCTTCTCCTTACCAACAGATTTGATTGGGACTTTTGCGGGAGATCTCGCTAATTGGCACCGACGACCTCGAGTAAACTCAGGAATTTGAGCCAATTTGATCAGGGATAATTTATCTTTCATATCCAACAGCCTCTCATCGGAAGCTCTCCATGAGTTTGTCGATGTACCTTTTTGCGGAGTTTTTTGGAACTTTGTGACGACAACATCCGCATAGCTTTGGATTTTGCATCGATACGTTCAGTGAAACTGACTGTTTGCAACTGATGAGACTTTGTTTTTTTTCCAATGAAGATTTTCGGGAGCCTTTGATGAGTCTCTGCAATAGTGTCGAAAGAACTCCAATGTTGGAGCCGACAGTGTCGCAGATTGTTTTTCTTTCACCGTCGATTAAAGTTTTGAGGATCTCATCGATAGTCTTATTGTCAGCGGGAGTTGTCAAGAGACATCTGATAACGTTGGAAAGACTTCATGGGTTCAACCGACACAGTCGCAGGAGGCTTGGTTTTTCTTGCGTTTTCATTCAAGTGCCAATGGGGCTTGTGGTTTTGGCGCCAAACAACGTTTTTCACCCATGGTCCATAAACCACCTAGTGACTGCATCTAATGCTCTTTTCACATTTTTTTCTATATAAGTCATGGGAGGTTTTTACCTACTGTTACCACTACCCATTTGGATCACTCCCAATGGATGACTACCACCTAGAATCCACATACCGCTCGAGCCAATATTTAGACAAGATTTCACACCACCATTTTCTAGGTAGGCTTTCAACCTCATCGTGATTTCATTTTGTTACAATCAGTTTGGTAAAATGATGTTTTGAGGGTTTTAACGATTACAGGGTTAGGTTTTACCAATGTTGTGGTGGTTTAAATAATTTCCCAACCTCATAGGGAATCATTTCATTTCTTTTTGGGATCGCTGACCTCTGGATGTTTTCCCCAAGTCAAGTTGTGTCCTTTCCATCCCTGTTTTTTATTTGTTTCCCTAGCCATGGGGTTTTTTCTCACCTAATCCGCACCATCGGTATTTGCCACTCAGGCCATGGAAGTTGTTGTGTTAGGCGCTTCGTATTTCATTGGTGAGTTTTTAACTAATCGATTGTTTCAGTGACTGCGCCTCCACTGGTTCATATTGATGTGCAGTGATAAGGGGATACCATCGTTGGATTCACACGAGGAGAAACACAGTATTTCAGAGTTCATCTTAGGTTTTTGAAGGTATATGGTTTTGTTAGGGCTGATGCAGGGTTTTCAAGAGAGTTTCCTCAAGTTGTGGAGACAGAATAGGGTTAGAGTTTCCCTTGTGTTCAAAATCACTAAGCCGCCTATAGGGTTCTCATTTGCTTTTGAGAGGAGAAGCCCTGACATGTTTATGTTTAAATCAGCGTGTGTGGGTCAAGCCTATAATAAAACCTCATTAGGAAACTGTGTTGGTCTCTCTTGATCCAAAGCATCGGATGATTGATTTTCAGACCATAGGTCTAAACCCCATAGCATCATGTGGAGCTTGCATTTGAACTAATCCAACTATGACCTAATGTACACCTTATTATGTTTGAAGTAGTTGGATAACCTTTTCTTTATATCACAAGGCCATTTGAGATATTCAACGATGAGTCGGTAAATACATTTTTATTGAATGCAATCTCATGTTTTGTTATCTAGGTTTCATTCATTATCTTGCATCTTAATAATAGTTGTTCATTTCAGTATATTCTATCAATGATTAATGTATGCGGTTTGATCACAGTAAATCTTAAGTCATTTCTTGGTATTTTTATGTTGCAGCCTCAATCCTCATACAACACCATACCAAAGAAAGGAAAAAATAAGGCTAAGGTCACGGGAGAAGATTCAAACATGGATATTTTACCTAGAATGGAAATTATTTATGAGGATACGAAAGTCATCACAAGAGTTGAACCAGAATTTAAATGGGGACAGATTTATCAAATGATCAAAGACCAAACCATTCAAGATGTAGGCTTAGAGGATATACCATTGTATGTAAACATAATAAAATCCTATATCACAAAAGTAGCTACACACCCTTATCTTTTCCCTTGTGCCGAGGTGATAGTCTGGATCCTACCTTGGGCAGATGCAGCTACTATGATCATGTCAAACACTGAAAAATAACCTTTTGCTTCCTTCAACCCCGCATACATAGCCAAATCTTGCAAGCTACCAACACCCCAGATTCATATGACAGATGAATGGGTAAGGGATCTATATTTATATGTGTTCAATTGTGCTAAGCGAATGATGATATCCGAGAAGCAGTTTCGCCATAAATCCTCAAGAGAATACGAGACTACCAATTTGCGCACCATGTACCAAATCATAGCCTTGATGCTAAATCAGATCTTCATCCGAGAAAATGATAGGTTCTATAAGAGGAGATAGATCCCACTAATATACTATGTATCCATGCAAGGTACTATCTTCAATTGGGAAGGCATCATTGTAGATATCCTGTCATCATGCATAGCTGGAGCATTAGGAGGTCTGACTCAAGGGAAATCTGTATTCTACATGAGCTCCTTTTTTATTGACTGTATCTTATGTATGAACCCATTCCCAAAGATAATTTTTTATTGGGATCCCGCTAAGACTTCTGTGTACTCCATGTATCAAATTCTGTGGGAACACAAGTATTTTACTTTTTACAAGACCATCTGTGAATATTTTTTGCTACAATTGTATGAGCTGATTTTTCTTAAAGAATGCAATTGCACGTCCGAAGGAGAAATGGAGACTATCAGTGAATATAGAGATTATTATTTCTCCAAGAAAGGTTTGTGTTTGAGGATGTATGGAGGATCTTGGGATCCCTCGCTACTACCAAGATAAGCCACATATTATTTCATCCATAAAGAAAGTGGTAAGACAGTTGTACATAGACGGGTTCAGGAACTTCTTGTTTGATATGAATAAATTTGTCTACCCACCACCGCCATTTTGCATTGATATTTATAAATTTACTAAGGTGAAGAGTGCCCCTAACTTTGTAAGAGAGATAGAAAATGTCCATTTCAGGGAGAAAAGTTTCTGCAAAAATGACACTTGGGACAAGGTTTCAAAATATTGTGCATCTGCAGGGGTACATTTGGAATACTCCCATCACTTTGATAAGGATGAGGAGATATACCGAAATGCATGTAAAATGATCACTTTGAACAAATGGTTCATGAATAAAATCACCCCTATGGGAGGCAAAGGCCGCAGTAGTAGCACCGCTAAACAGCAAAAACAGAAAGAAGAAGCTTCCAAGAAGAAGGAAGAGGAGGCACGAAGGTTAGTTGAAGAAGCAAAAAAATTATTAGCTGAGGAGGCCGAAAGGAAAAAGGAAGAAGAAGAACAAAGCCAAAAGGAAGAAGAAGAAAAGATGCAAAAGGAATCAGCTTATAGAGCTAGAGAGGAGGCAGAGAGGGCGGCTAAAGAACTGAAGAGGAAAGAGAAGGAAGACCAAGACATGGAGAAATTGGAATAGGATACTGCCTAGGATAATCTATCAAATCCTCCTTCTACATCGGGATACAAAATAATAGGAGGTCACCTTCCTCTTGTAGAATTAGGGTTAGTTCCATTTATTCCATCCAAGCATCATGCAGTCGCATGCCTAGATAAGGTGGTCTTCGATCCTAAACAGAAAACCATTGTTAGGAGGTTGGAAAAGAAGTTAAAGGTTGGTACCCAGCCTAAGCTAGTAATAGTTACTAAAAGAGATATCATTAAAGGTACCGACAAAGATCCACAACTAATGGCCTCAATCAGCATCATAGCTACTCAAGCAAATGCATATAATTTTGACATATTGAAATAAACTACAAATCAATACAAAGAAAAGATGGTAAGAATGAAGGATACTCTAATGAAATAAATAGGAAAAGGCCAAGAAATGAAGAGGAAACATGAGGACACTCTTTAAGAGTTTGAAAGACTCCAGGAGGCCTACCAAGTTTTAGAATCAGAAAAGGAGGCCTTGTTTCTTTCAAATACCATCACCGAGGGAGAAAAGAAAGACCTCGAAAATAAGATTTCGGAGCTAGAGGCGCAAAATGATGCAACCGATGGACAAGCAGAAGAGATAAATGCCCGAGTAGTAGAGTTGTAGGCACAAAACAACTCATTGGAAATTCAGCTCAAGGAAGCCAATGAACAACAGGTTGATATCACTCCTTTGCAAGAGCAATCCCTCCTAATCAGGAGGAAAATATATCAACTCCAGGAAAAAACATCCTTAAATTCCCTGCACAACTTAATAAAATTTCTTCGTTCATCATGGGAGTAGTGAATTCTAAGGTTAATACATCGAGGCTCTTTCTCTGATCCGAGGTTAACAAGAGCGTAATTCAGGGTTGAGCTCTGAGTCTTGCAATTGGTCGTTTGCCCAAATTTATCCTGTAAATCATAGAACTTTTCCATACTGATGACAGACTTGGGGATAATGTTGGAAGGATCAGATAGAGACTTCTCATGATCAGCTTCGTCGATCACCATACCTTCAAAGGTATTTTGAGCTGATAGGAAGTCCAGTATTTGATGGTCGTCATCAAAAACTTTCCAACTCATGACGTTGTCGGGTATAGAGGGTATGTACATCAATTCAATAGAGAAAGTTTGTGGAGACAAACCTTCGAGCAGAATTAGCCTTGATGTAGTATTAGCTAACAGATCTGCATCAAAGTTCTGTGATCTAGGAACATATTTAATGTTAAATGTCGAAAAGGAATTAGTCATATCCTTGATCAATTTCTAATAATTCACTAAGCGCTGAGACAAATAGTGTATTTGATTGCATACCTATTTCACTATGATTTTCGAGTCTCCCACACATTCAATTGCCTTAGATCCCATATCAACAGCTTTCTTGAATCCTTGGACCAAAGCCTCATCCTCAATGACATTATTGGTGCATTCAAATTCCAATTTGTAGGTGATCATCGTTTTGATTCCTTTGGGATCAATTAGCACACATCCTGTGCCTGCTCACTCCTTTGACCTGGAGCGATCAAAAAACAAGGTCCAAACTATAGGATCAATTTTGAAATTGGTATTTACATTATATACATTATGAACAACAGTACTAGAGAACGAGACAGATGTAAGATGAGTTACCTGAGAGTGTTTTTTCTCATTCTCTATTGGTGATACATCAGCAAGTAAGTCTCTAAAGAAAGTGTCAAATGTGAAATGTTCAATTTGATTGTCAAAGAAGGAGACAGATTTGTTGGAACCATTGAGATCAATTACAGTTTGTTTCATGAAAGGTTCTCTGTCAACTTTGAGCTTATTAGGATTCCCATTAAGAGGCAACCACAAGTGAGACCAATCAGTAGCAAAGTAACCTTTAAGTTTCTCTAACCAATCCCGACTCAGCCACATACCATAGGTCTCTGGAATATCTGCAATCACAATATCGATTGTTTGGTGAATTCGAGGATGTGCAGATAGTCTGAGAAGAACATTTCTCAGCCTCCCTACCATTTTAACCTTGGATCTATCTAACTGCACAATATGAATAGGACAGTTTTCCCAGGTGGCATTAAGCTTATTACATACAGAAAGGGGCATAACATTGGATGAAGCGCCTGAGTCTACCATACAGTTATGCACATTTCTGTTAAAGATCTCAAAGGTAAGTAAGAAGGGAGGAGTACCTTTGCTTCTAGGCTTAGGATGGTTTGGAGGGGAAGTGGAGTCAATATTAGTATTCTGAGTTTCTCAGGGTTGCTTTATAATCATGCTTTTAGGTAAGGAATCCCTTATGGAAGGGATTTTAAGAAGATCGAATAAATATATGTTTGCTTTGACACCAAGTTGTATTCTGGCTCAGGAATGAGGGTGTCCTTCTGAACTTGAGCCTTATGTTTGCTAGGGGTTTGTGCTATAGGCATTGCTTCCTGTGGAGGTGGACCTTTAGACCTGGTATTGTGTGTGTGTTGGAGATTAAAAATTGTATCAAGTTCTTCTTCTTCTTCTTCTTCTTCTAAAAAGAAGATCACATAGCTGACCTACTGGTCATCTTCCTCTTCCTCTTGGGGAGGTTGTGAATCTTGAGTGGACTGATCTTCTGAGGACTCAGGAATTTTTGGTGTTCCTGCGGCTAAGGCTTTCAAGCCAGAAAAAATCTCTTCTGAGGTGAATCCCTCGCTAGAATTTGGAGGTGGAAGATTATGAGGAGGTTGAGTAGGCCTCCGAAAAGGTGGCCTATTGAATCCCCTATTGTTTGGTTGATTTTCATTACTTGTTTTCCTAATATCTACCATCTCGTTAGACATTTGTTGGAGGAGTTTCTTCACTTCACTCATATTGAATGGATCTTGACTGGCAACAGCGAGCTTAGGGGAAGTGTCACTTTTCTTGCATGAGGTAGATGCTTGTTCAGATGTGGTGTCAGAGTTGTCTTTGAGACAGAAAATGTCTCTTTCAACCTGTATGGCTTCGAAGAAGGCATATTGCAAGGAATATTTATAGGCCCTTTTAACCCACATGGCTATTTGGGCTGGGAAACCCTTAATATAGTATGCTACTAGTAATTCCTCAACAGGAAGTACTTTATTCGGGATCCTATTCTTTAAATATGAAAACCGGTGATTGTAGTATTTTACTCTTTATTTACCCTTAGTCTTCATGGAAGAGAGCTCTATGACCAACTCCAGTAGGGTCTTATCATCCCCAAAATTTTGAGTGAAGAGTTCAGAAAATACATCCCATGATAGGATGGAACTGGCTTCTAAGGCGAAATACCATGTAGAAGCATTTCCCCCGAATGCGTAAGGGAACACTCTACAAACCATGTCTTCATGGATAATGTTTCTAAGTCTAATGCCTTACATGAAGGATTTTATGTAGTCTTCCACAGGAATCTTATCATCTAGATTAAATTTCGGAAGCCACTTCTCGGGGTTTTTAGGCAGTCTGTGCTAATCGCCTAAAATGGGCATGACATACCCATCTAACCATGGCCTGTTATGTCATTCGTCAGCCATCCAAATAGATTTTGTTGAGGAGTCTAAAGATTCAGAATCTGATGATTCTTTAGATGAAGATGAAGAAGAGGGAGGAGACAGGGGTGGCCCTCCTGCTCGAATATTATGTCGAGGATTTGCCGACTCCTGAAACAAGGAACTTAGATCTAACCCAGGAGTGGATGGCTCACTGAAAAGGTCGCAACATCTTTCAGTGTTTTGATCACCTGGGATTGGACTGTCTTGATTACTAATTCGAGGCAAATCCTGAGTAGGATGATATTCAGCGAATTTTCTTCTAAACTTGGCAACGTTGTGGGAATTACCCTTCAATAGTTGGTCAAATGTGATGGGCCCTAGGATTGGTGATAGGAGAATGTATTTTTCTGACGGGGTAGCTTGTTCTTTTCCAGGGGTAACTGGGACAGTGTCTGAAACTTGAGTTACTTATTCCCCTGAGGTAGACGCGCTAGTGCGACTATGAGTAATGATTAGATCTCTTGCTGGAGGAGGTGTGTGAGTGTTTTGTTTAGGCATGATGTGATGGCCCTCCTTCTAGCACCATTTGTTGAAGCCCCAACTGAGTATGTGAATGATAAGGGTGTTTAAGGCTTACAACACACGGAGAAAACTCAACCAAAGGCTTCAAACAATCCCACACATGTATTTTTCTATCCTCGAGTTGTTTGGTATGGTAATCCCCCACGGATACTTTTGTATCCTCCGCTGGCTTATGGATGGATTTGATCCACAATGGAATCTGTTTTCCATAATGGAAAACAAAGAGTTAAGAAAAGAAAAGGAAAACTAAAATCTAACTAGGAAGAAGAACCTAATCTAACTCTAGACTACTTTGAAGAGGTGTTGAATGTATGATAGGTCGTCTTGAGCTATGTGAAGAATAAGCAATTCATCATTTTGAAAAAAATGTAAATAATATGAAACTATACTTACTGATATTACAATTGTTTAATAAAAATTAAATAACAGTAAATCAAAATTAAGCCATTCAAGATAACATGCAGGTGCTCAAGTTAGCTTAAAAACCAACTTATAAGCTATAAACTTTTACTGTTGATCCATTTGCAGGAAAGAGATAAAGACAGTTCATAAAAGAAATTTCATGAAGCTTTATCAATGCATTAATAAATAGTAGAGATAAATCAGAGTTAAAAAAACACATTTATCAATTACAAATGAATCACAATACTATCTGATCATTTGGAACAAGAGAACTAAAACATGTCAAAGAAATTTGATAGATCAAGTACAAGAGATAAGAATTGCAACACGGTATTTATTCATAATTCTCTATAACAAATTACACAAAAACCTTGGAAAAAACTGAAGTGTTCTTCGATCCCTTGTATCAGTCTCCCTACTTCCAAAAGTCAAAATTCCTTGATACATTAGAGATCATTCACTTAAATAATTATTACAAACAATAGAATTCCCCCTAAAGGGGATCAAAAACCTAAATAAGGCTAACATCCCAAGAAATATTTCCACACCCTCCAAATACATAGCAGCTCCTCGATATCAGGATAAGTGGTAGATTCAATGCCAAGTTGAGCATTACACTTATAATATTCGACCTAATTCTTAGAAAACTTATGCCAAACTCAGATGTAGACGTGGATCTTGCCTTGTACTGCAAATAGCTATTTGATTAACTGCTATACATCGTGTATGCTGATGTGGTCAAGTTTCCAGATGTTCTCCTCCTGGTCATCCTTTTGTTGCTTTACTTGCTCGATCATCAATCCAAGTGGACATTCGTTTTCAATAAGCGACATGGTAGGAAAGGATAATTCAGTCATGATATTGTCAACTGCATACCATCTTCTACCACAGATAGCCTGAGCTTTCTTTATGGCTTCAGCTACTATTTCATCTCAGTAGTCCCAAACTCACAAAATAGTTCTGTCTCTTTTAAACAGAAAAGTAGTGAGGAGAGTGATATTATCAGGTTTATCCTTCAAGTACCTCTGCCAGTCTATGACCTCATCATAAGCTTTTGAGGCCTGCTGTCTTTTCTCAATTAAGTCTTCCAGAACAAAAGACATCTTGTTAAACACCATGTGAGTCTCAAATATATCATCTAGATTTTTAAATAACTCACATACCAAATCATAGTGTTCCCTGTTAGTTCAGATGGCAAGCTCTTTAAACTCTTCTTGGGAAAATTTGGAAAATGAAGATGAATTTGCACTTGCAGTTGCATCTTCATACTTTCTTTCTAATAATGTAACCTTTTGAACCAAAGTGGCATTATCATTCTTTTCTCTTTTCATCTCTTCACTGAGAGTAACATTCTTCACTTGAAGTTCATCCTGCTTGGCCTCATGTTGTTTCTTGAGCTTCTCCAATGCTTCTTTCAAACTGACAATTTCTGCCTTTTGTTTATCAAACTCTCTCTTTAAATTGTTGATAGCATCCAGATTGGAACCTGTGAAGGCTCCTATAATAGATTCTACATCTATAGCATAGGATTGTGGTTCACTTGATTTCTATGTCCATACAACTTCATTTTCCATAGACATGTCCATATCATTCTGATCTCTGCCCCTCTTCTTGCCCCATTTTACCACTGATCTAGCAGCTTTACTGTATTGATATTCTCCCAGAGATATCACAAAGTATTCATTAAAATCATCCTTGACCTCATCAATGGGGCGTATGCTAATGCCTATGGATATCAAAGATGAAGTTTGAGTTGTGGTTTGAGATGGAATAGACATAGTGATATGAGAGGTATCAGGGGAGGGAGTATCATTCTGAGCAGGAGTTACTTCAGGGGCTGAAGAAATGTCATGAATAGAAGCTTCCAGAGAATAAATTTGCACAGTAGTGGCTTTAAGTAATGACGATGGTGAAACTGTTGTAATACTCTCGAACACAAGGGATGACACTGAGATGAATGAAGGGATATTCAATGGGGTTTTGAAAACTAGAGGCACAACAGATGAAGGAATAGGCATATCCATAGGAACAGGTGTGATTGATTCGGGTAATATAGTGTCATTTTGATATAGCTCAGACATAAAAGGTGTCACAACAGAGCCATAAGATAATGATGATAAAGCCATTATTGATGAAAGAAGTATTGCAAAAGAAGATGGGACAGACTGACAAGAAGGTTGAAATTGGAGGAGGTGATGAAATTTTACCATTCTACCATTGATGAAATTTTGGAAATCATTACCAGTCTCAATAGTAACAAGGACAAGAGAAATTCTTTCCTTCTCTTCATTTGAATGAGTCAGGTCAATAGTAGGAATAGGAATGAAGGTATTTATCTTCATTAAAGGTTTGTCCTCAACCTGAGTTTGTTCAGGTTGAGTCTTTTCAACCACAGTGGTTACCTGGGAAATTCCATCCGACTGATAGGTTGCAACTTCTTGAGTATCTAGTGCTGAAGTCATCATGTTCAGCTTCTGCTTTATTTGCTCTGAATTCTGCGAATAGTCCTTAACCTGCTGTTCCATGGATATCTGGGGAATTTATCCCATGGGAGTTGTTTCTTTATCCAATTATGAGTTGTCTTCCATAGATGCATTTTTGGATGCCAATGCCTCCTTTGTTGCAGCTTGAGCTTCTCTTTCTTCCCTGTCTTTTGTCACCCTTTCCAGGATGTCTACCTCCATAAACCTGTAATGTTTTACTCTGTCCCTGATCTCCTTCTAGTACTGCATGATATGGATTTGCTCTTATTTTCTCTTAGCCCTCGCCAGGACTTTAGAAAATGTATCTACTCCCTGATAAATGAAATCATCCGGAGTTTCCTCATGAACGAAACCTATTTTAAAATGGTTCTGCTTTAGGTGTAAATTGACAATCCCTTTGGGATCATGCTGCCTTTTGATTGCAAAACCAAGTTTAAGTGGCACTATGTGGTCACTCAGCTCTGATGCCTAAGTAGAAGTGGGTACACTCAAGGATCCAAGGGTAATAGGAAATCTAGGCCAAAATTTCCTTTTTGGTGCAGCACCTTTTCTGTAAATCCCCTCTGTAACTGTTTGAAAAGAAATCTCCTCAAGGACCAACCTGTCCGGTACAACCTTGGGTAACATATGGGCAGCATTGCTACCATAAACCCTCATATAGGCGAATTATTCACCAACATAACAGTCTCTCATAGTGGCTATGAGGGATTTTGCTTCAGGTGAGAAGGCAAGAGATTCTTTGTTGAAAATCAAGAAATACACCCGGCCGAGGAAAATTTCACATATATCATAAAACCTGGCCACATAATTTCTATCCCAAAGCTTGGAATGATAAATATGCACGGGGGGAGCTGGTAATACCCAACTCCATCCCATAGTAGGGTAACTAAATTCAAAATAGAATATGTCCACAATAAAGGCAGTAAGATAAAAATTGGGCTTTTTCTTAGCAGTGGCTTTTTGGACCTCTTGTATGGTGTTTTTTAGTTCAAGTGACATTATTGAGGCCCAAAGGAAAGATTCACCTGTAATTATAATATGATGAGCGATAGGAGCCCATTGCTCTTTAAAGAAAGAACAATTGGGAAGGCCATAAATCCTGCATAACATCGCTGCAAGTAGGGAGTAAGGATATTTAAACCATTCAATGGGGTACATTTGGTCTTTCCTCTTAGAAAACTTGCGAGGTTCAGTCATCTAGGATTTAAGCATTTGGTCAAAATTGAATCTGGATTTGGCAGCTTTAACAAAGTCCGCATCGAGGAGCTATATAAAAGGTTTAAGGGCATAAATCCTCACAAAGTTTTCAGAGAAGAAATTGGCTAGTTGAGACCCAGTACTGGTATTAAACGAAGGATCTTTCACATTGGCATGGTCTACAATCCATCTAATGACATCATTATAGGGTAGGATGGCTGGTCTTGCAGCAATCATATGTAGGCCAGAATCCCTAATTCTCTCATAAACAAGTTGGTCACTCTGGAAGTCTGAGAGGTCATTGTTATCGAAGATTGAGTAAACCTGGGACCAATCCAATTGGTAAGTTTCAGTCACTCGGCTACTAGTATCAGAAAAGACATCGAAGTTTGGGTATTTGGTGAACATGTCCTTCTGAAGATCTTTACACCTGCTAAATATGGGGGTTTTGGATGTTTCCATGTATTGTTTTAAATACTTGTACCAGAAATTAAAACTAAATTATATAGGAAGTACAGTAAACAATTCAAATTGTGAGAAAGCGACTTGGTAACCAAACTGAAACTGTAGTAAACACTATCGAAATCGCACGGTAAAATCTAGAGGTAAAATCACACCGTAGAACAAATTACAGCAGTAAAAACAGTGAAAATCGTAAACAAAACTATCATATTTATAATTCCTGGGAAATAATATAGACTGTCATATGAGGGAAAAAAGAACGGTAAGGATCAGTTTTGTGGGATGCGGGATCAAAAATGAAATAGTTAAATTATTAATCATTCTGCAACCCGCATCGCGTAGCTTGCGAGATGCGGAGTACAGAATCACAAAATAGCAACAAAAATATTCAATCAGCTCCGCACTCCGCATTTCACATTTTTGTGGGATGCGAGATGTAGAAACACGCAAACAAAAATGTAAACAAATGAGAACCCCGTAACCCGCATTCTACAACTTGCGGGATGCGGGATGTGGGATGCAGGTTGATTAAAATAAACACACATGAAAAATCCCCTTGCATCTCGCATTTGCGGGATGCAGGGTGCAGGAATAAAAAATGAAATATCAATTAAAAATGTTCCCCGCATGCCACAATTTGCAGGTTGCAGGATGAAGAGTGCAGAACATTAAGACAATCCCAAACAAAAAAAATCATAATGCATTTAAAACAAAGAAATCAAACATGGATTTTTTGGAAATTTGGTTAAGTTAAGGAATCCCAAGAGTCAAATAAAAATATTAATGAAATCCTATTAATATTACGAAGAGTCTTACCAAGTCATCTCCGTATGTGTAATTGGGCTCCCATGTCAAAATAACATGGGATATGTTGTACCTACAAAATGAACATAGTAAATTCAAGTGGTATTTTTAATTTATGGGCCTTATTCCAATAGGAAGCTAGCTCATATTTTTTATGCATTCTCCCTTATACTCTTACAAGATATATCACAAGCAAGAAAATTTTAGGGTAGGTGTTTCATACACTTTGTAGTCGTGGAGCAAAGAAAGTATTGATTTTTGTGCATTAGCACAAAATAAATGCTAAGCAATAGTAGACAATGGATGTTGAGTAGCAGTAGTTGGCCAATTAATTTTTGGTGGTTTCCATCATATAGATTTGGAAAACCATTAATGGTCTATGTTATTGTTGTGCCTATTTATGTAGTGCTTAGGTTGTAGGTTTTAAGGATGGGTTTTTAACTTATTGTTATGCCACTACAATTTCTCCAAAATATTTATGCTACTTAATACTCCTATTGAGAGAACGAAGACAATGTAATGTAGTGTAACCATTTGTTACTTGGTTACTAATACATTGGACATGCTTTGAAGTGTGGGGTTTTTCACTTGGAAGGGTTTCCCTGGGAAATTGTGTCATTTAATGGTTTTTTGTTTCTGTCTTGTTTATCACTACAACTATGCTTATTTACTTTTTTCATTTTATTTTCTCATTAGTTAGTGTAGGAAGCATAGTTTGCACCTCTTCTTCCTTTCCCCCTTGAGTATCAAGAATATTTTCCTTGGGTATAATGAAACATCCAATTCTTACCAAATATATATACCAATGCAATAGAATACAATCATAAGTATGGAAGTAAATTTTGATGAGGATGGATGTTCCTCAAGTTCTTGGGAGTCTCTCGTACGGATTATGGAAGCTAAGAGGGTGTTCATCAGAAGACAAATATGGAGGATAATTAAAACTCAATTTCAAATCAATAAGATCCTAGATTAGATGGAGGTAGATTATTACCCTCAAGTTCAACCCATAATTCAAGATGGATTACCTAAACATTAAACACTAGCATTTTTTACCACAAATTTTGATGGCCTAAATGTCTGATTTTTTTAAGTATTGATGCCAGAAATTCCACAATCCACTTTCTTTTAAAACATCAGTTTAATTTCACATGATTTCTGACACTGAAACAAACTTATCAGAATTCTGACATCCTATTGTCAAACAACCAACACCAAATTTCACTCCATAGCTGTCGGAGATGCGACACAGACTCCTTCATATTTTTTGAATATTCGACAACCAACTCCACTCAATAAAGTTCAGCAATCCGATGAATCATCCTTAATACTAGTCGAATAACCAATGCACTAGATTTGTCGGTAGTATAGCATATATGTCGGATTTGATTGAAATCCAATGACCCCTTGCACTACTTAAAGGTCACAAATCTGGAAACTTATCCTTCCTACCGATCAGATAACCGACGAATTGAAATTGTTGGTAGTGTAGCATATATGTCAGATTTAATGGATATATGACGACGCCTTTCACTCTACATAGGTCGCAAATCCGGCGATATATCATTCCTACTGATCGGATAACCAACGAATTGAAATCATCAGTAGTGTATCATATATGTCATATTTAATGAGTATCCAATAACAAATGTCACTCCATATATGTTGGAAAGCCAACGACACTGTATAAATTTATAAAACAAATAACCCGTTATATCCCCAACAAGAAATTGGGAAGCTTGGAGAAGGTTTGGGGATAGTGTCTTACCCTAAGTAAATTCACTCTCACCGTATGGAAAATATCTTGAAGAACTATTACTCACAATTTGTTTCCCGATTCAATGTCAGAAACAAAAGAAATCCAAGCAAATTCCTTCTAATATGGTCATCCACTAATGCAACAGACCCTGCATCTTGTTGTGATTTATGCATTCCACCATTAGAAACCTTCCCCACAGACAAATCAAAACCTTTTTCATAACCTTGAGGAACAACTAGCCTTGGTTTTGGGCTCATATGATTTTTACTACTTTGGAAAGAAGAAGGAATCCCTTGCATCGGTTGCTGGACCATATGGATTGTTCATCCTGAACTATTGCTCTATCAATTCAGAGCTTGATAGCTCATTTCTTAGCAAGGATAGAAGGATTTATCTTATTATCCTTATGTTATAGAACATATGTTATAATTGGTACAAAAAAGGAACACGATAATCTCAAAAAAGGAAAAGGGAGAAGGGAAATATTAGTAAAAAATAAGTTATGCTAATGCCTTCTTTGATAAATATACAATGGCTTGGATTCCTCAAAACAACCATAATATAAATGTATAGATTTATCATTCCATTAAGGATGACCATTGTTTGATAGTCACAATATAAATCCTTGCTTCAAACACATTTGAGGACTACAAATATCTACTAAATAGGGTGTAATGCCATAAAAAATGTATTGAGAATACATGCCTCCATAAGGAAGGATCCATCCTTCAAAAAAATATAATTGACCATGAAACTTCTAGGGTGGTCCATTACTCCTCATTTATTGTAAATGGAAATAAATGAACTTACGCATAATGATGATCATGTAATCATTAATTCTGACATACTTATGATATGGAAAGAAAATATTTCCAACCTGTCATCTCGTCATACAATGATACATTAAAAATATCATTATATTCCCACTATAATATCATTATATTCATCTTGAAGGGTCCTTAAAGATGAATGAATAGAAGATCCAAGAGTCCCTTAGCATACTCCATGACACTAAATAATTGGTGTCAAATTCGTGTGGGAAATTTTATTCATTGGAGGAGCCATCCTTCCTTGAAGACATGGAGAAGATTCAAAGAGAAATGTGCAACATTGAAGGTAATTTCATGTCTTTGATTTTTTATAGAAATAATTTGGCTCAGCTTAATGAATGTTTACATGAAGAATAATTGAATAATAATGAGGATATTCAAAATCTCAAAATTCAAAATGAGCAACTTCTTGAGAGGTTGCAAGATACTTGTTCTTACTCCTATGTTTCAAATTGTCATATGGTAGATTGCTTGGAGGATTATCATGACATGAGGGATCATGAGAAACATGAAAAATTGCAGGTTTTTTATTTGTTTTAATATGATATTGATGAGAGACAATCACTAGTTGTGGTGGAAGAGGAACTTGAGTTGCCTCTTGAGTATGGGTGCACACTTTTTGAAGACGTGAATGATTCCACTACCTTGGAACCAAACCATGAGGAATTTTTTGCAGTTTTGAGGGAGGTGAATAATCCTACCTCTATGGATCTTTCACATGATGAAAATTTTCACTTTCAGATAATTTGGGTGATTTGGTTATTTCTCCCAATCCTACACTTCCAAATTTTGCAGCATTCATCCTAATGAAGTATGGGTGAAAAAAAATATTTATAGGGCCACATGAAGAGTATGGAATTTATATCTCTCCTTCTGATGATGACATGATTAGAGAACCATATTATCTAAATTTGCAGCAGAATCCTTTGTTACATTATTATTATACACATCTACATGGGTGCACCTATGATGTTCACTTTGAGTCACTTGGAGACTCATGATTTTCCTTGCTCCTTTCCTAGTCTATTTGATGTTGGAGGAACTTCATCCAACACTTGGGGGAAGAGATATATGATTGAATAAAATTATTATTGGCATAAACATCCTCTGTTATCTCATGATGATATACATATTCATGGTTTTATTGATGATATTTCCTTTATCCACTTGAAGTCTTCATGTTTCCTTTACTCCTTATTTGGTTTAGATTTTGGTGGAGGTTCTTCATTCACTTCTTGGATGAAAAAACACATGTTTGATTATATTGATGCACATTATATATGTTTGGAGAAGCATTATGGGACATGGGATCCTCACCTATGTCATTGGAGCATATTTTATTGGTCACTTGAAGCTTGTATGCACTTGGAAAATGGTGGTCTACTTACTTGGAGGTATAAGCACTTTCATGATTGTTTGATGAGACACCTCCTTGGTGTACATTTTTATTATGTCATTATGTACTTTGATGATATATATTATGTACTCATGATTTTTGTAAGAATGCATACAAGAAAATGGGATCCTGGAATTATCTCTCCTAATAGTATGGGTTGAAGAGCACTCTTAATTGTTGGAGAGAAATACAAGCAATGGGACCCTGGGATAGTTTTTAGTCCCATTGATTTCAATTTTTTGGGGAAACAAGCAGTATGGGAGATGGATTCCCAACTTAATAAAGTTATTTTAATCAAAATACTGCAGCAGCAAGCATGGTGGTTCCTCTCTAAAATCTTCATGGAATCTCAAAGACTCAAAGTTGGGAAACTTAGTGGAAACTTCAAATAATCATACAGAAAGAAGGTTCTTCAACACCCATGTTTAAAATTGCTTGAGGAAAAGCAATATTGGGAAGGCAGAATTTCTCATGTCCCAAAATTTTCATTGGGTCACAATGGCCTAATCACATTTTCCATATTCATGATAGTTTGGCAAATTGATGCTGAGGGTCAAATAATTGCCAAGGAGGAAAATTACTAGTTTCCTAGCTTGGGAGTGGAATATTTGGGATTTGGAATAAGGGGGCCAATAAATTATGTTTGAACATTAGAATGGAATAAATATTTAATACATGAGCTAAATAAATAAATACAAGGTAAAATCAAAGTGGCAATTGATCATGAAGACACATGGAGGACGTGAGACCCTCACAAGCTAGATTTTCTATGCCACATGGCATCCTCCTCTTATCATTTTGAATCCATAAGAATACCAAAAGTATTAGGATGATTTGGAATGTCAATATACTTGGCATGAATCAATTAAGGTCGAATTGGAGTAGAAGAGTAACTCCCATGGAAGAGGAAGAGGAATTTTGGAGCTAGTGAGACACTTGGAATAGATTCCCTAATTATATGACAACAATGATGAAGATGCTATGACACCTATGAAAAAAATCAGATATAAAGGCTGGAATCTAAAATATATGACATTTCAGGGCTATAAATAGCTCCAAGAGGCCGCTCAAGAGATTTATGGAAAATAATATCCTTCCACGTGTGATTTGGTGGAAGTGGGAAACTAGGAATTGTTGTACAAGTGGAATTATTTGGAATGTCTTCCCAAATAGAGTTGGAATGCATCTCTAGGAAGGAATTAGACCCATATATAGCTTGGAAAATTTATAAATTTCAACAAAAAATAATTAAGGGATATTTTGATCATTTGGGAAATTTGCATTTGTGAATTGAGAGAGCTAGTGGATGACTAGTTTCTTGCCTTAGCCAATTTCAAGGGTGAAATATTCCCATCCAATTTGGTGCTTGGAGAGGCCAATAATGTATTTCATGGATATTTAATGAAGTTTTCATTTGCAGGTGTAAAATACATGGAATCTTATGGCTCCTTCTAGTGCAGCACTTTCTCTCAACCATTTCTAGTTTTTATTGCACATTCTTACTCATGGAGGGATTGCACTTTCAGTGAGATATTGTACTCTTTTGGAGAGCTTATCCTGATCCATTTCTGATTGGAATAAGTTTAATATTCTATTTTCTTCATTCTCAAAAATTATCAGGTCAAAATATTAAATGGTTGAATGTAAAAGTGATTATTAATGAGCAAACAATTACCATTTCCCCACTAGATTGATGTATTCCATTAAATTCTGATGATAACAAGATTATCATGGTACATTTATGATTGTAATAATTTTAATATTCTATTTTCTTGATTCTCAGAAAGTATCAGGTCAAAATACCAAATGGTTGTATGTAAAAATTGTTGTATGCCATTGTAATGCTGATTATTTCGAATGGGAGAATGTATATCAGATATATTTATGATGAATTTACTGTAATTTATTATTATTACAAGTTTTATGTTCATCACTTCAGCATTTGAAGTCATTTTACTCAATTTAATTTCATTTGGAGAAGATTTGGTGTCATTTCCGCAAGGGTCGAATTAGTGATTTTGTAGCTCTTTGGGAGAGGGTCATAATAGCCTGTATAAACTGAATAATGATGCATATGATACATTAAAAATGTCCCTTAAACATTCTCTTCCTTTTTTCATAAATTCGAGTGGGTTTGGGAGCATTTGAGAAGTAATTTTCAGCATTTACCCAGGGGGAATCAAAACCCCAATTTGCTAGTAAAGACTCCTACTTTGACCAGAATATTAAACAAGTTTGTAGAAGTAATTGGAGGTTCATAAATCATCCTTGAACATTATATTCAAGTATTCATATCATTCATACACATTTTTAGAATATTTGGGATCATTTTGGTCAATTTGGAGACCTAGCCATCAAAACTAGTCAAAGCTCGAAATAGGGAAAAAAGTGAAAAATTGGTCATTTTAATAAAATTTCCAAAAAGGGACAGTACAGATTCAAGATTGTGCAACTTAATTTCAAGGAATTATATTTATTTAGTGACACTTCAACCTTTTATTTTATCTCGTCTATCTGTAGAATAATGAATAGAAAACGAAGGATATCTGCATTAATTTTTTTCAAGGTCTTCTCTATCACCTTAACTGGGTCTAGAGAAGAACCAATTTCAGCATCGTTCAACAACTCATTCACATCAAAATATATGGATAGGTGTGTTTTTGTTTCATAAACCAAATCATTGGTATGCAACAAAAATATATAAAACATTACTTACGTGTTGAAGCAATAGTATGAGCAAAAAATTATATTAAAAAAAATATATCTATCATGATAAATTCCTAGAATTACATCTAGGTTTACCCAATTCCTGGATGACGGTGTGGTCTGATCAACAGCTGGGGACTTTCCCTGATCATCCACCTGTAAAAAAAATAAGTAAACAACATTATCATGATGAAATAAATTATACAAACAAAAAATACATAACAAAACAAACATTATGCTATATTTTATCTATGTGTACAATTTTGAAGTATTTAAATTGTCGAATTACATTCAGGTTTATATGTTTCCATGAGGCTAATGTCATCTGATCAATAGCTGGATGGATTCTCTGATAAACACTCTGCATCAAATATAGATAAGATTATATAAACCAAATGAATATACTCTTGAAAAACATAACAATATAAATGTTTGTACATATTAAATTTATACAATGGCATCTATGTATACCTACCGCCAGAAGGCAGGTCTAGTAACATCTACTATGAGGGAGGTTCCCCTGTCAAAACCCTGCATCAAAAACATAGAAAAAATTACCTAACGGAACCAAAATACTCACTAAAACAATATAATAACATAACATTTTTGCATATACTTTTTTCCTAGAGGATGGTGTACTCCTCTAACCAGTTGTTGGGGTGATGCGCCCCCCATCACCTCCCTACAAAGTAAACATAGAAAATTTAATCAAAAATTATAAGTATCTAGTTACGAAAAATCCTAAAGATGTTAAAATAATTAATAAAAGGTTGGGTAAATTGTTGGATGTACCGCATCCATAGTAATCATGTTTGTATTTACTCGATTCAAATTGTAATTAATAAGTAGCTCTTCCCCTGCAACTAGTGATTTAATGGCACACACAAATACATGGTTTTCTTCATGCCCCTCAAATATGTATGATTTCTTAAGTGTAGACCTTGTTTGTGTACTATTTATAAACACTGCAATTTTTTCATTTGTCTTCGGCCTTCCGTCAATGTACAACGTTACTCCTTTATTTTGATCGTTGTCTTTCAGTTGTAAATAATTTTCTAACAACCTATATCTACGCATACTTCATGTATATTGGACTAGGCACATCTAATATTTGTATTTGTAATATGGTACAACATACTCCATTAATTGTGTACATATATCATAGCCGACCTTTATGCCATCCATGCAAAACAACCCCAATCCATGTAATGACGATGGTGTAATTCTATATATCCTCTCATTCACACAAAAATATGTGTTGACTTGAGGAAGATCCCTAGGTACCCATTTTTTCACTAGATGTTTTTACCTTAAGGGCACCTCGATGTCACCTATTGCCTCAGCATCATAGGAACATGACCCCCTCCTACGAGAACAAATTCCATGCGTTTATTAAATTTTCTTCTGATATTCTGACATCTAGTTGATCTAGACCTTGTAGACCTACTAGATGGCTCACTTTCCTCTAGCCTTCCTAAACTCCCCTCGCTCGAGGAAGATAAGTCTGACAAATATGTGTTGGGTTATACCTACACCATGGTTGGAAAAAACCTGGCAAATAAGAGCAAAATACCATCATGTTAAAAAAACCACTAACCAATACCAATTTTAAGTAAGAAAAGGATTCACATGCCAAGATGGATAAATAAATAATATATTTAGTAAAAAAATACCATCAACCAGCCCCATCAACCAAATCCTCACCAAAAACATTTAATAGTCTGCAATCCATCGTTCAACAACAACAAACATTTCCAAAATAGTATACTTACCAAGGATTGTTACATCGACAACCACAACAATTCCTATAGACACTAAAACAAACCAACATTTTTTGACATTGTGTTCTCAAACTGTCGACACAACATTATAAAAAAATCATACAGTCACTAGGTCCACATTGAGCATACAACACTTTTGGATGATGAAACTGTCACCTCCAATGGCATACCTATCACCTAGATAAATTTCCTACCTTCTTAAATCCATCAACCTCAAAGGCTAATGTCACTGACATGTAAGAGTATACCACCATAAATCAAAAAGAGTATGCAAGAGAACCAAAAAACACTATGTTGTTAGACACAATGGCTCATTGAGAGGGGGGGGTGAATCAATGAGCTTACACTTATTCCAATTTCAACTTCTTCAAACTCTAAATCTTATATCATCATTTCACATTCACTTCAATATCGTATTCATCAATAGAATATTCTTCAATAAAAAATTTACCATATGCCATTCATCAAATAAAACACATTATCAACAACACCATGCAAGAGACATGAGATATAGTTTTTTAATCTTTTATAATTGTTTAACCGGCTACAACCGTGAGGTAATTCAGTACCTACTGATTCAGAAGCACCTACTTATATTCCAAGAATCAGCCTGGTATTTTCTTCTATCAAACTAAGAAAATTGGTATAAGGTGTAAGGAGCTTCAAATAATCATATCATCAAGTTATATACTATACCAACTTAACCAACATCCCACTAGCCATGTTACCACAACAATGATTGTCGAGGGTTTCAATTGTGCATCATCGGTTCCATGTACTCCATTAAGCAAGGATTATTTTATACAAGACCTTCAAGGTATCTTCAAAGTACTTTTCAAATAAAATTCCCAAGCAAGGGCTTCTCATTATGTGTGGAATATTAGGGCTTTCACAAGCAATGGTAATAGGATCCATAACCCCATTAAGACACAAATGACCACGGAATGGGTCATTTGGCTCATCCAGGGTTCTTCATGCCATGTCATGTCATTGTCCTTTGCTTGATTTATATGTCATCACCTCAACCTTTGGAATTAATGGCTTTTCATCAATTACAACCATATTCAACAAACCCCCCCATTGTCATTGATGGAAACAATCTTCCAATCTTCAATTTTTCTCCCCCTTTGACATTAATGACAAAGGTTCAAATACATGTCCACTAAGGACTTCACAATGACAAAGAAAACAAAATTATATGCTTGAATATTGTCCCCCTTGCATGTATATTAGTTTCTTCCCCTGAGATGTTGGTATTCTGTTCATTACTGTTTTCAATAGGCTACAATGTTTCTTGATTGGTTGAGTTGTCTACTCCCCCTTATTAACATGCATCTTTATTGATGAGCAAGGTTGTCATCAATAACAAACCATTAGTGACAAAGGAGGTGTCAATACATAGAAAAGGAAACAAAAGTCAAGGATGAAAAGCATGTACAAGCTTCAAACACAAGTGAAGGTGACCACTCTTCAATAGATGAAAATTCCAAATGTAATGATGATGAAGTTGTACTTACAGAAGATGAACAAGAAATATTGTTGAAAGATAATAATGCATTTACAAGCATATTGTTGGATATTGATCTTAAATTCAATCCAAGAATCAAGAAGAAAATTTTGATATCATTTGAAAAATACAAAGAGAAAACAAAAGCTTCGTTCATGAGAATGAAACGTAAGAACAAAGGTTTGGAATATGATATAGAAGACCAAAACAATGAAATTCAAAGATTGAAGTCTAATTTAGAAATATAACAAGAGAAGATTGATAAAATCCCTATAGAGATTGAAGAGATAAGAAGAGTTAATGTTGGCTTGAAGAATCAGTTGGAAGAAGCCAATAGAATAGAATATGTTTTGAAGCTTCAGCTAGAAGAAAATGAAAAGAAAAATCAGAAGCTTGAAATAGAAATCGTTGGTCTTAAAAAGAAAATTGAGAATTAAAAATCTCAAGTAATGTTCAATGAAAGCTCAGTCTTCTTGGATGAAATTCTAAACTGTCAAAGTTCTCCATTTGACACGTATTGCCTTGGGTACAAAAAGGTAGATGACAAAATTGGAGAAGTTAAGTGGTCCCCCAAGACTCCTGAAGTTAGATCCACATATCTCAAAGAAGAGATAAAATCTCCCAATGCACCTTCACAAGACAACAAAAAAATTTTAAATATTAAGTATGCATCAAGAAACTAGGCACAGCCTTCAAAGAAATCTAAGAAGAGAAGTATCTCTAAGATGGAAACAAAGTCCCAGGTATGAAAATAGATTTAATGGTTATTTTTATTCTTTCAATGATTTTGGTCATAGTGCAATGGATTGTACATCCCAAGGAAGAAAACATATTGGAAGTTGAAGTGATCAAATGATATGTTGGGCATGTGATCATCTTGGACATGTGACTGCCAATTTTCACACATTGAGATGCTTCACTTGTGGTAGTGTTGGCCATAAACACCAAGTTTTCACAAGTCCAAGAAGACAATTAATGATAATACTAACATACATCTGAGCAAATGATTCCTAGAAGAAGGATGACACAAACAGTTTTGAAAGACAAAGGAGAAATGATCTTAGCCAAGACCACTCTAAGGTATGGGTGAAGAAAAAAAAAATTCTAAATTTGAATGAAGTATATCAGTGTACAAATGAAGATGTATTCCATATGTAAATCCATACTTGAATTATTCTAAAGGCTTTCAGTTTACCATGAGTTCATCATTGGAGAATGAACTCAAATGGAAAATAATGACTCTCCGAGGAAAAATTAGGTCCAAGGATCATGGTTGAATTAGAAAATTAATGAAGTTTAATAAGTGATGAAGTTGTCATGTTGATAGGGGGGTTCAATATCAAAGCAAGTGCATGCTTAACTTTTATGAATTTAATAGATGATTGTTTGAATATATGGTAGATACTCATAGAGGCTAAGTAATTTTTTTAAAATGCATGCAAGGGACTACAAAAAGTTAACATGCATGTAATGACTGCAATACTTGGAGAGAAGTGAAAATTTTGAGGAATAAAATGCACACAGGTTCTTCATGATATTCTCATTGCTCACTCAAAAATACATTGAATGGTGAGAATTACCACAAGCAATAATAAAGTTCCCACATTTGGAATGAAACTTTCCTCTATGGAATGAATTTGAGTTATGCAATGAAATTGTCCACAAGGTGATGATGCCTACAGTCAGTTAAAAGGTGTATCTTCAAGCATCAATATAATGCCCGCCTAATAAATGAATGCGTGATGATTGAAGGAAATAGTGAGAAGACATCATAAGCCTTTGGGAAACATGCATTTCTTATATGCACGCACAATAAAAAATGATGATTGTAGGGAATAAAATGTGCATGCACCAGTCCAAAAACACATGGTAATTATTCCTGCAGGCTTTGGCAGAATGCCCACCAGATAGAATCACAATGTACTCAAATCTCAGAAGAAGGACTAATGAGGTTGCAAGTATAATTATTATAAATATGCTAGCCATATCAGTTGAATTGATTGAGTTAAAGACAAATATTCCCACCAAAAGATGCCTACAAGAAATTAAATAAACGCCTGCAATATTGAAAAAGTGTTTGTAGTGTTTAAAACTATGCCCATGGCATGCATGAAAGTGAGAATAATGCCTACACCAAAATTTGTTTGCAATCAAAATACCTGCAATACTTAGAGAATATGTTTGCAGGGCATCAACAAGGCCTAAAAAAAACAGAATGCCTACACCATCCAACTATACAATGTCTGTAGAAACTTTAAAATTCCCATATCATCTAAGTGATGGGAGGAGGTTGTCATCATATTGGAAAAATATATCAACATTGTAAATATTGGAAGATGAGAAATTTTTCAGCATGGCAAATTTGAGTGACAAGTCAGAAATTATAAGGTATGTAGCTCTGAAATTCCCGTACAGTCCACTAAAATTCCCACAGGCTTGGGAAAAAACAGGAAATTATGCCCACAGGATCTGTCAAGTTTATTTTTTGATGTAGTACTGAGGATGTATTCAAGTTGCAATTAGGAAAGGTGGCAAACTCTCTGTAAAATGTATGCAAATTCCTACAAACTTTAATTCAATTGAAGAATTTATCATAATGCTGTCCTTGATTATTGGTTGAACAAGTGAGATTAGATGTGTTGCAACCAAGAATGGTATGGAAGGTCTTGATATGTGAAGTGGAAGAGGCCGGAAAAATCATGGGTATGGATTATTTCTTTTTGGATATGATGACAATTTGAAAGGATTGGAAGCTAGATATCAATTGTGAAAACAATCTTACAACATCCTTGACTAAGAGAAGAGGGAGCTAGACCCAAAGTGGACTCCACAGCTTACCTTCACAAAAATATCAATCACAACAGTATATCAAACAGGGGGAGTAGTCAGTAAGTGAATGAGAAATATGGAATATCATCATCTCAGGTGGAGTAATTAGTCTTCTTACAAGGGGGAGAATATTCAAGCATCTAACTCTTTTTGGGCATTGACAAGTTTTTTAGGGTTCATAGGTTCACCCTTTGTCATTAATGTAAAAGGGGGAGAGTAATTGAGTAAATGTTGAGGATTGCCATCAATAACAAAGGGGGAGATTGATGAGAAAGGTATTCATTGATGAAAAACCATTAGTGACAAAGGATGACAAAAGAATACAAAGGATGATGAGATGGACATTGAAGCATAGTCTATTGATGAATATGATACTGAAATGAATGTGAAATGATGATATAATATTTAGAGTTTGAATAAGTACATCACATAAACTTGTAACATGAGATAGATATCAAGTGGTTCCATAGAAAATGCTTCAACCAATTTATCTCAAAATACAAACTACATTTTTGACAAATTTTGTAACTGTAGATTTTTTAATTTATTTTGTTTCCTCACCAAAAATATTAAAGACCCAGTTTACGGATCTCAAGATATATAATAAAATCATTCACTAATATTTTGTAAATTTTTTCAGAAGAAAAATAGGTGTTCCTTGATATTCAATAGTGAATCAAAGGTAACTTGTGCATAGTCCTAACAATAATTCATTCCATACATGAGTGGAGATAAGTATCAAAAACTTTCCCAAGGGGAGGGACAGAACCCACAATCCCAAGATGACTAAAGTAGCTATACCATAGGGAGAACATAAGGATCCCAAACAACTTATCCAAGGAGGAATCGAGGGTGGAGAAAACACACCTGTGGGGGATCAAAACAAAATCTATATACCCAGCTAAAACAAGAAAGATTCTAATGTATCCCATACTAGAAAGAACCAAAAAATAATATGCCACATAAATCAAAAATATCTTAAAATAGTTGTATCATGCCTTCCTCAATTATTTCTCCTTCTAAAAGTTTCGAGAAGGAGAGGATTACAGCCTTAATATTTAATGCTTCCTTGGATAAATGGTCTGCACTCATATTATTCTCCCTATAGACATGCCTAAAGTCATATAACCCATGAATGGTGTGATGAATCCAGAGAAATAGAAACACCCAATCTCTAATATGGCGAAGCATATCGAGTTTGAATTTTGATTATGAACTTATCACAACCATAATGGTGATCACCTCACAAGATGTCAAGAGTGTAAATAGGAAATCCCACTGTCCAATATTGCTTATAAAATGGGCCTTTTGAGGTTCCCAACAACCATAAATTGATTTTGCATCATTGATAATGTTTGGACAATAGGTAGGTCTTCTTATTATCTATCACTAGTCCCACCCACTAGTACCACCTTTCTGGATAATGTTATGATTCTATAGAAGCAGCAACATCCAATCACTAGAATGATGAAACATATCAAGTTTGAATTTTGATTCTGAACATGTCACAACCATAATGGACAATTTAACTCACGTGGCCTTTACAGTTTGAATAGGACTTACCCATACCCATTATTGCTTATATAAATTCCTTTTACGGTTCTTGGACTATTCTGATTCCTTTCCTATATCTTCCCTTAGGTTTGTTTTAGTGCATAGAGATATACAAAAACATGCCTAGAATTAGATTTTCCTCACTAATCATGTGAAGAGTTTACATCCAATGCTTTGGATCTACAATCTGATCATAAATCAACCACTAATGAAAATTTCCTCCATACTCCAACACAATTCAATTCCTATGCTGTTGGAAATGGCTAATGGAATTTGATCCTGGTCAAAATTGCAAGGAATTTTTAGGAGCATCATGCCTGATGAATATGTTGTGAAACCTTGGTTGACTGTATACCTGGTCATTTGTTACCTCTACAACTCCTCCATCAAATTCAAGGAATCTATGTGCTTTCTCCTTTGTGTTTCAACTCAATTTTTCCCAATCCATGTTTATGTTTGAAGGATTAGGAGCTTGGGTTGTATCTTTGATATTATATCTTGTTATTCAATCATGATTGTTTATATTATATGGGTGGGATTCAAAATTAGTGACATACCCTAAGCTATTTCACAACACATTTGGGAGTCACTTTTAGAGTAGTGCTCATGGGTTTTGACCCTGAAACTAGATGGACTAGAGGCAACCCAAGCACAACACTGAAGGGAGGCTGAAGAATGTAGGAAGAACTAAGGAGTTATGGAAACTTATTAAATATATAAATAAGATGATAGAATATTGAATAGAATAGATTGCATTAGTTATTTTCCTGGGAATGTAAGTATGGACAGCAATAATATTGAGGGAAATGTTATGAAAACAATTTGCTAATTATTCTGACAATCCATATCCTGGTTCTTTTACATTACCAGTGTTCAACATGATACTTTAATATTATTAATATAATAGTAAATACACACCATGGGTTTGGTTCTGTTAAAAACTTAAAACAACATCATCCTTTTTCTAGCCACCAGGGTTGTCTAACCTATTGTCAAGTTAGGATCATCTCCCTTTAACTTTCATGAATGCTACTTAGTTGGTACACAAGGTAATGATATGTATACACAATCATGTTCATCATACCATTTAATCCTTGAGCTTTATAACTAAATTCTCTCATTATTGTATTTCTGAAGTATTCATCGATGGACTCACTTGAGTGGTTCCATGGTTGAGCAAGGTCACAAATATTAGTGCTCTCATGATTGCAATATCATGTAAGGGTAGAATTTTCATTGCATCAACACCCTCTACAAGGTAAATCATAGCCCAGTATGTTGATGATCAAGTTTATAGGTTCTTTGGGTTGTTTTTATTCTATATGTAATTTTAGGTAACTTCACCGTATCTGGTGTAATGGATAATCTGTATCCTGATTAAGTCATCCTGTATCCAGGTCTAGGGAGGAAGATGTTCCATATTCAAATAATTAAATGTATAAATGTATAATAATTGAATGGATCATAAAATACAATGGATATGGCCACCTTAAATATGGCTTGGCCATCAAATATTGAAGAGGCACTTATCTTCATAAACTATATTTAATATTATTAATTACTCTTAGTAATAGTCCTATTTATTACTATTTTATTGTTGTAACATTGCCTTCCCCTTGGGAAAGCTTTGTCCTCAAAACTTAGATTATTGCCGTCATCTTTTCATTCTTGTTTTGTGTTGAAACAACGTCATTACTTCCTTTATGTATTTTTTTTAGAACTTGTATTAGGTATGTGCTTGGTCTTTACGCAATAGTTTGTCAATTTACCTTCATTTGTAACTTGAATTTGTACTCTATTATTGTTGTCCCATTTTCTATGTACATGAATACGAGGAATATTTTTGTGACTTACCATATCAAACTTTGTTTTAGAACTTGCTTGTCCCGAGATACTTAGGATTTCATCACATAATGTTTTCCTTTTATTATCCTTACGAGTTATCTCGAGAAGTGGTGTCTCTTGAGGCTTCTCACACTTGAAGTCACCAAGTAGTGTTACATTTTGGTTTCTCGAGGGTGGTAGAAAATTTAAGGTAGAAGATGAATCTATGATATCTGATTTTTCTGACTTGGATTCCTTTACATAATGTAGGATCCATATTTTTTCATTGTAGGGATCATCCTTATTGTCAATGATAATGGCTTGACTCTCATTATGATCTTGGTCGGGCTCATCTTTATCAAATATATTATTGGTATTTTGGTCACTCCTAAGGTATTTAGTCTCCTTGTCTTGTTTATTGTGTTTATCACTTTTGTTACTCTCATTTTTGTTGACATAGTGGTCCAACACATCTGAGTTACGAATATGGTTTGTATTAGACCTTAGTTTTTGTAACATTTCCATTATGATATTTTGGTTCTGTGTCATTAGTTTTTGTAACATTTCCATTATGATATTTTGGTTCTATGTCATGATGCTCAATTTCTGTGCCATGATGCTTATGTTCTGTGTCATCGCACACATCTGGTCATCTAACTCTTTTTGTTTATTGTGCATGATGTCTACTTTGTCATCAAGTTTTCTTCCTAGTACTAGAAAAACATCTTCTTTGATTTCTTTCTTAAGTGCCTTGTTTTTTTTTTGTTTCTTCTCTGAATTTTTTTTCGTTGGCAACAAGGGCCTTGATTTCCTTCTCCAATTTCTCAAGTTTGTCTTTTAATTCCGTCATAGCTTGGGTCCTTTTATGCGAATGTGTGTATTTCGAAGCTTATTTTGACTTATGGAGGAACAAAAGACGACTAATGTCTTTGAAATAATTGGTGAATTAATAATAATTATTATAATTATTTAATGTTTTGAAA
The DNA here is from genome assembly GCA_001517045.1 of Pseudotsuga menziesii. NCBI lineage: Eukaryota > Viridiplantae > Streptophyta > Pinopsida > Pinales > Pinaceae > Pseudotsuga > Pseudotsuga menziesii. The sequence continues at coordinate 57,548 of LPNX010069679.1, forward strand.
TAAAATAATAAATATAAAATATTATATTTAAATATTTTATTAAAAGGTGGATTAATAAGTTTTGAAATATTATATTATAATAATAATAATAATAATAATAATAATAATAATAATAATAATAATAATAATATTTATTTTATTAATATTGTTTTTGTTTGTAGGGCTACGTGGATTGAGGGGGGTGCAGCCTGGGCTGAAGTTGGAAAGCAAAACCATGTGTTGGTTTTATTTTATCTTTTCTTTTTTTACTTTCTTTTTTCTTTCTTTACCTTTTTTTTCTTTTTTACATTTTCTTTTTTTTTCTTTTTTCTTTTTTTGGACAATGTCCTATATTCTAGGGAAACCCTAGAAACCAAATTTACACAAAGTGTAAATAATGGCCAAGGATCGTATAGCTCTGATATCAATCTAACATCATATTCGATGTAATGGATAATCTGTATCCGGATTAAGTCATCATGTATCCAGGTCTGGGGAGGAAGATGTTCCATCTTGAAATAATTAAATATATAAATGTATAATAATTGAATGGATCATGAAATACAATGGATATTGCCACCTTTAATATGGCTTGGCCATCAAATATTGAAGAGACACTTCTCTTCATAAACTATATTTAATATTATTAATTACTCGTAGTAATAGTTACCTATTTATTAGTATTTTATTGTTGTAACATCATATCTATACACAATCACGTTCATTGGACCATTTCATCCTTGAGATTTAGAGTTAAATTCTCTCATTATTGTGTTTCTGAAGTATTCATCGATGGAATCACTCGAGTGGTTATGTGGTTGAGAAAGGTCACAAATATCAGTGCTCTCATGATTGCAATATCATCTAAGGGTATAATTTCCACTACATCAACACCATCTACAAGGTAAATCATAGCCTAGTCTGTTGATGATCAAGTTTATAGGTTCTTCAGGTTGTTTGTGTTCTATATGTAGTTTCAAGTAACTTCACCTGATGGTTTCTCCTACGGTTTGGTCGAAATGAATTCTAGGTGTGAAAATATGTCTCTTGTCAAGGTACAAATGTGAATAATAATAATAATAGATAGATCCTGCATAAAATTTCCATTCGGCTACAAACAATGAAATATTTGTTGCATGTTATCTAAACACCTAACAAAGGTTACAGAACTACTTGGTCTCCTTAAATCCTAAACTGTGCACAATGATATTGAGGAGTATATATAGAAATAGATCTGAATTTTACTTAGAAAACCCACAGCAAAGGTACATGTGAGGAAGGTTTTAGTTTCCCCAATAATGAAATTTTGATCCTTGTGGTTTGGGAAGAAGGTTGCAAATTGTCCAATTAACAACCACAAATTGCATGTTGAAGACGAAGAAAATAAAACTTGTCTTTTGACTGAGCATCTTGTTGGCTCTTTATCAAATGGCAAAGGAGATAAGTTGATGATAAATGAGGGTGGTGTCCCCATTCACTTGAATAATTCAACCCCTGTGATAGTAAAAAATAAAGTGTTTTGGTCTAAGAGCATGGCTTGATCAAGCCACTTCATCACTCTTTCCCAAATCTTGTGAAAATTGGTCTAAGTGAACCATCACTTTGACAAAGTATTTCCCATGAAGCAACACCTAATCAGTAATTCTAGGAAACATTGAATCAATTTATGTCATTATATTAACTTTCCTACCCTTCATAGCAGCAGTAAGAATGGAGCCATTATCCTTATCTAATTTTGATAGCGTTGCTATAGGAGTTGCTTGTGCACTGCCAATCTATACTTATATCATTTTTCAGTCTGTTACTGAGAGAAATTCCTATGGCTTGGGGTACCACAACAGACAGCTAGACTCCAGAAATCAATCTTTCCCAATATGCAATAGAAATAAAAACATCTAACACTAAAGGATCGAACCTCGTACCTTATTCCGGACGGTTGAAGTAGATCCCCGTTGAGCTTTCCAATCTTCAGCTTGAATTGTTATAGCATGTCCTCAACAACAAGTAAACAATACAAGCATACTATATTTCATGGTGTTAGATCTATTCTAGCATATATAATCAATAATGTAAAAGCATTTGACATATTCCAATGGATACAATATTCATTCAAATACACATTACTAGACAGGAAAATATATTTCTATTAATATGAATCAGAGATTACAAGTGACAACCTCTGACGGCACTTCTACGAACCAGAGAAACTGAATCCCCCACTTGGGCCTCCACCACCTCAATCCTCCATCACTTCGATAGCAAGCTCATAATCAAAATGCAAGCTTGGGAAGAACACAACAGTGCTCCAAGGGAAAAAGGGATGCAGACTCAAGCATAAGTTCTGGCAACAATGGACTATAGTTTCGTTACTCTCAATTCTCTCTTATGCTTTCAATGTCTCAAGGGTTCCTTATATAGCTTTTCAAAGGGATACTGAAAGGTTGAATCCGTGCGATCTCAAGGAATATGGAAGGCCAGGAGTCATATGAGTCAAATCCAAATCAAGGAATGCTCCAAAGGATTTTGGATTATGTACACATCCCGATGTACGCGGCTATAGAGGGAATATCCGCGTATGTACGCGGTTATCGGGGAAAAGGCCGTGTATATCATTTTTCTTATGTTTTTAGGGATGTTCAAGGATACATCAAAAGACAAAAAGTGGTCCATAGGGGCTAATGAGTCTGCAGTGGGATAGGGGAAGGCCATACAATGTGTGATTCACCTAGTGTGGTGAAATCCGCTATAACACAGTCCCAATGACGTACTTGATGTCATCATTCGTTGCACATAGATACAATTAATATTTTTTTGTCTGCCACAATTACCATAAGCAAGGCCATTAATGGTGCTTTCTATTTCTCATTAACACTTCATTCTCATCTCAGTCGAGATGGATTTGTTTCCTGCATATCTAAGTCAAATGGACATAGGCTAGGGAAGCCTCATCCCCTACACATTTGATTGTATACAGAGTTTTTATCATAGTGTGCATTGGGATATGGTTGTGTAATGCATACCATAAAATCCACAGGAAAAAAATTGTGTTCGGTCCAAATGTAATTCAGTGTAGGACCAATGCATTTGGAGGAGAGGGCTGAAGATTAAATCTGGCTTACACATTGATTATAGCTCTATATTTTGATGTAAGAGATCCAGTTATGGGACAAATTTTATGTTGTGGTGTTGTTGGAAAAGAAAATAAATTCATGCATTTGATTTCCAAATTCCAGCAATAATTGTGGCCTCTATTGAGAAGACTATGCATCTCTTATGACCTATGCCTCAACTACAAATTGTTTTAAGGTAAGTAAGAGAGCAAAAGAAAAGGAGTATCATAAGACTGAAATTTGAGAGATGAGAATATTTTAGGATATGATATTGCAAGCTATCAAAGGATGGAAAGCTTGTGCAATGGTCCAAAAGGTGGGAATCCCAACAAGGGAATGCTCCCATGTCACAAAAACATGGTCGAAAAATCTAAGGAGATGGCCCATAAAACATTGAAACTATCTCGGCCCCACTAAGGAATGACCCAAGTGTGTAAACTAAATACGAATTCCTTCATCTTGTGGACTTGGATGTCAAACAAAGGCATGCATCGTGTCCAGGTGAAAACACTACTCCTTAATCATCATCTCTGCCTGATTCTTCAGACTGGAAATTAAAGGGTTACCCCAATGTATTTTTATGTATCTGATAAGAGGTGGTATTGTATTGGATAAGGGTTACCCCAATGTATTATGCCCAAATATTTTGGTGGCTTAGACAGGACTAAGAGGAAACCCTGGGTTCAACCTTGGAAACCCTGGGAGGGTTGAATCACTCCTGCACTCAATATAGATGTAATTCCATAAATGGGGTGGAAATAGGGGACAGAAAATTGTACTTACAGAAGACATTTTTGCAGTCAATGAACTCCTGAAACTAGTCACGAAGTCCTAAAACCCGCCACGGTGGGTCAATCAATCATGCAGGAAATCGACAGAGCAAAGAAGGAACCCGTGGATTCGTCAAAGTTTCAATAATCAATCCCATGAAGGAACCAACATAATTCAAATCACAAGTCGCGGATCAATATCAACCCGAAGGAATGACCATCTCTGCAAGGGAAATGAAAAGTATTGCAAGAGTGTAATTTTTTTAACGCGCGAAGTGAATAATGAACCAAAAATTTTAGTTTATATGTTTTTTCTTTTTTTCTTTTTTTGTTATTTTTTATTATTTTATTATTTTATTATTTTGTTAATTTTTATTATTTTTTATTTTTATTTTGTTAATTTATTTATTTTTTGTATTATTATCTAACAAAAATTGAAATAATATGTTTTTGTTTAATTTTTTTTTAGGGTTGGGTTATTTTATGTTAAAAAATTGTTCTTTCAACTCATTAATCTATATACATGCTAATAAATTATTTCACAATCTTGAACAAGTGGGCTTGGTTCTAAATCTCTCACAAAAAAATTAATTTGCAAGGCCAAAAAAATCTATAATTTATGTCATTAAAATGAATTTCTGATAAGTGAGGCATTCATCTTGGTCTCTTAATCAACATCAATCACTATAAAATGACCAGTATAAAACAATGTAATAAAGTGACAAATGCGTAGGCATATAAAGGAAAAGCATTTATCTAATGATTCAATACAACATTAAATGCACAAATTATGTAAAAAATACCTTATCTACACCCATTTTATGTTTTAACTTTCCTTTTTACAATTATCAAATTCCCATGATGATGTGTATTTCTATTAAATACAAATTTGATCCATTCTAAGTTGTAAATATATTGGATTTCTTTCCACCTTCCCTTAAATTAGGCTTATGAAGGTGTTGATATTTTGGTTGTCTGAAAATCATTTATGCACTCAATATATTTGTGTCATCATACTAAAGAATAGAATGATTATCCCACCTTCCCTTAAATTAGGTTGATGAAGGTGTTTCTATTTTGGTTGTCTGAAAATCATTTATGCACTCAATATATTTGGGTGACCCTCCCACACCGTCAATGCATGCGTCTAGTCTAACAATGATGATCATGATCATGATCATGATGATCATGATGATGAAGATGGTGATCACGATGTTGTTGTCATACGAAATGATGAAAATGATGATGATGATGATGATGTTTAAGCTTGGAAA